>VWYP01006765.1:456664-489263 GCA_013400435.1 Pycnonotus jocosus | reverse complement strand
AACTGAGCTTTTAAATCACCTCAGTTGTTTCATGAAGTCTTCTGTGATACAGAATCACAAAGACAATCTAATGTCAAAAAGGTTAAAGAGCACACATGAAAAAAATTCTAGGTAGTGCCTGTAACTGTCATTGTGATTCAGCACACAAGGTTATGTTTTAGCTAAAAGCAAGTTTTTATAGTTTGAATACTGTAAAAGGTCTGCAAATCTGTGATGCTAATTTCTAAGCTTTTGTAGGAAAAAAGGTTTGTGTATTAAAAATCTACACAAGCTCAAGGACAAAACTTGCATTGAATTCAAAAACTAAATGCCAAGTCATGTAATAACTTGCCATACTGCTTTTTGAGAGTTGTGTAGGTAACTTGAGAGAAATATGAATTCTAATCCTTCCTGTGCTGTGCTTATTCCTTTTGGCTTATATTAAGACACTGATAACATATTTTTTAATATTTCTGGTGTTAATGAAACACCAGAAAGGTCTGGAAGCAGACATGGTGGTTTAAGATGCTACTTTTCCCATCTTCTGTGACTAAAAGGAAAAAAAATGGTGGTGATTTAGCAGTCTTAATTCTCACACCAGCATCTTGGTTCTAGTCACTTCTGATCAAAAAATTATGGTAACTGAGAATTATTGCCACCTCTGTGGGACACTTCTGAATATGAGTAAACAGCAATAATATCTCAACTAAGGTCACCAAGTTCAGGAACTCCTAAAGAAAACAGCAGCACCCGGACTGTGTGTAGCTCATGAGTAAAACAAGGTCAGAAAGCAAAATATATGAAACAGATACATTGTCAAATCGATAGAAATGAAATTGCTCCGAAGTCTAGAGACACTTTTTTATGTTTCTCCAAAGGTGAACAACAGTGTTACTGTAACAGCTTCTGGTCGAGTGGTGAAAAAGCGCTTCACCTTGCTGGATGATGACCCAGAACAAGAGGTAACTAATGTAAGAGCCCTTCATGGATTATTCTAGTGTTTAGCTAGCCAGAAACCCTTCTTGTTTTAGATGGAATGGGTGTAACTGTTAGCTGTGTATATCCTTGACTTCCTTATTCCTCTTCTCTTTGTCTTCTTGGAATTGCTTCACATGCTGTTTATCATCTTTTGTCCTTGGTTGACAATTTGAGCTTTGTATTTTTTCTTTCATTCAAGAACTGATTTATGCCCCACAATACCATAAATCCATGTGACTTCAATGGCACAGAAAAGATATGTTAATGTGACAAACCATTACTCTTTTCTCCATTTAAATATCTACTTTGAACATTTCTTATAAACTGTTTCATGAAATGAAAGAAACTTTTTCTTTTCCTCCACTTTGGGATCCTCTTGTCTTTTTTATAGTATCTCTAAACTTTATTTTTCTCGCCCAGTTACTTTGATTGTATTGTAGGATAAGGTATTTAATGCTTCTCCTTTAAGTAACTGCTTCTTGAGAATGATAACACCACTTGAGTCTTAAACTGTTACAAAAAATACTTTTTAGCTCTCTGTCTAGAGCTGGATCTGTAATTGACATAAGCACAACAGGTAAAATTCATCAATTTCTGGCAGTCATTCCTTTATTCTGAGGAAACAGATTTTACTATGGTAAAAATACAGCACAGTCCAGTATAACCCTTTAGGCTCTGCAGTTTACTTCTATTCGTTTTTTCTTTTAACCATAATAAAAATAATTGCAAACTACTTTTTTCCTGCTGTTACACTTTACTTGTGATTCCAATAAATGTTTTTACATTATGAAATAAAAAGAATATGTCACAGTGAGATAAAGGCAATTAAGATTGTGAACTATCTTCACATTTTGGTGTCAGTTCCTCACTGACATATAATCTGTGGAGCAAGAGAGAGAACTGAACAGAATATACAGATATTCATGGAATTACTCCAATGTACCCATTCCCTCAAAACCAATGATGGTTTAAAGCTACACTTTCTCTTGACATCTCTGCTTCCAGAGCCTAAATATACTTCTTTGGCCACTTTAGAAGTACTTCTTTTTTATTTCCTGTGTGCTACATATAAAGTACATGTACTTGCACATTGGGATTTTTCAGAACATCACTTCCTTTTCTCCTGCTTAAGGAATTTTACTGAAATACTCTGATAACTCATGTTGGGAAAAAATGCCTGTTAGGCTCTCAAAGTTTTCTTTTGGATAAGAAGACTTAAGAACTAGAATTTGCCCAATTCTGCTTTCACATGAAGAAAAAAGAGCTATGCAATTTAGGTAGAGGGAAATGTGGATTTATGTTTGATTTGTAAAGTTGAGGTTTTGTTTTTTCCTAAGACATTCAAAATTGTGGACTATGAAGATGAATTGGACTTACTATCCACTGTGGCAGTTACTCAGATAGGATCTGATGGAAGAGCTCACCTTGACTTTCATTGCAATGAACATGGGATTCTGCTTAAGAGTATTCCATTAAAGGAGTCCTGGGATGTGGTGAGGAAAATTCTTGTCTTTTGTTCCCACTGTCTCTTCCCCATACTCATTTACATACCACTTTGTTCAGATTTCAAGCAGATATATAAGTAGTGCTGCAAAGGGATGAGAGTTGCATAAAATAATTGCAACTCTAAAATTGTAAGTACTCCATCAGACAGTAGTTAATTTACCTGAAAATCTCCATTATTTGAAATGGTTATTTTTTTATGTTGTGGTGTTGGTTGATTTGTTTGGGGTTTTTTGAATGGGGTGTTGTCCTTAATGTGTTTCTGAAGTATTTATCAAATTAAATACTCCATGGCTAGTTACACCAGACTAACTTTACAACTTGTAAATAGTCTCCCTAGTTTAACTTGAAGTACTCATGCATAAAATGAAGCATGGACCTCACTGAATATATATTTGGGAAGATGGAATGAGCTCTTCACACAGTCCAAGTTTAGGTGGACATCCAACTTAGATGGTTTGAAATTTTCAGCACTGTTACACCTTTTATCATTGACTGTATAGGCAACTTGTGATCTTTAAATCAGATGCTCTGAATTTAGATTCCTAAAATAGTGATGTGAGAAACCTCTCAAAGTTTTAAAATTCTGTCCTTTATCTGGAAGAGTAATCTCTGTGTATCCACACAAAATTTCTGCCTGATCATGGAGTTCACCACTGTTAAATATTTTTTTGTTTCTCATGGAAAATGATACAGAAATTAGCAAGTTATGGAAATTGAGACTGCAATCTGAACTTTTTTTTTTTTCTCATTTCAGACTTACAGTCATGAAGTTTACTTTGACAAAGACCTCGTATTACATATAGAACAGAAGCCTAACAGGAGATTCAGTTGTTATGTTTACCAAATGGTATGTGATACTGCAAGAGATGATGATCCTTAATGCTATTAAAAAAACCAAGGAAGTGTTTAGTGAAAAAAGGAGGGAGAACTTTTGTATATATTTAAGCCATGAACACCAGCTACACAGACTTTTGGATGCTATTTAAGGATACTGCAAAAGATGATGATTCTTAATGTATGAAAAAAAACCAGGAAGTGTTTTGTAAAAAAAGGAGGGAGAACTTTTGTATATATTTAAGCCATAAACACCAGCTACAGAGACTTTTGGATGCTATTTAAGGACTCCATGCATAGTAGTCAACGACTGTTTTTCTGGCTGGATTTAATCTGAACGTTTTGTACTATTACTACATAAGGTCTTGTTTCTTTTTTCCTTCGTGACATTGTATGCTTGCCTGTAGTTCATCATGGCTTTTCATGTATTCACCAGTTCATCATTAATGCTAGATGCAGCATTTATTGCTTCTCTTCAGCAATAGGATTGAACTACTGGACATCAAGGAGAAAGACATGGACTTACTTATTATCCACCATCTGCTGTGATCTGTCTTATATAGTTTTACCTATGCAACTCTAATACAAACTGCTAACTAATCCAAGTATGTCAAACTATCTAGGATAAATTTTGTATGTAGTATGAAAATTGTAGTGTTACCATTAAGCCACGTAGACAAAATCCTTCTCTTGGTTTTGTGTGAGAAATAAAATCACTCAGATTTTCTGGTTGTGTATGTTTCTGGTTTTTTGGTTTAAAGAGAAATAATAATAAATCAAGTATTTTAATGTCTTTTAAATATATCTTTTAAATATTTCTACATATATATTTTTATATATATATCTCCAAGCAATTCTCTCCCTGACCCTGTTAAGAGTCAGGGGTTATTCAGTCTGAGCCAAAGTTCCCAGCTGTTCACCCTTATTACTGTGTTACATTGGAGTTCTATGTAGTGTATTCAGAATCTGCAGAGTGAAACCTTTCATTTTAAATTAAAAAACACCCACAACAACAAAACACAGGCTGTAGAGTTCATGGTGATAAAGTTTTTCCAAATGTAAGCCAAAGATGGGCTCAGGAGCATAGCTCATCAAAACAGAACTCACTAACATCACTGTCATGATAAGCATGGTAACTCTAAATGCAAATATTTCTTTTTGCTCCAGGCTTTACTAAATAACTTGGATCATTCTAGATGATGCAATAGAGAAGAGTTATAGAAAAATGATAAAAATTTTCTATTGTGAGTTTTTAAAGAAAATGTAATGCAAAAGAAAAATATAATTACAATTGTGGAAAGAAAACACAAAAAGGACATTTAAAAAGATAATGAAACAACAGTAGAAATAAAGGGCAGCAGCAACACCCTACTTCCACGAGTTTTCACTTTGTGTCCAGGAAAGAACATCTGTCCATTAGCTGCTATTTTACAAGTAACTGTGTAAATAACATATGAAGGGGAAAACTAATATGAAGCTGTACTCTTAGGACAGAAGACTCAACTTTTAAGCAGATACTTAAATTTTATGCTCATTGCTGTTTGGCTTTTTGAAGCAGTTCCTCCCAGAGAAAGACACTGAAACTTTGTCATTTATTAAATAGTGCAAGTACTGTTCATGAAGACAAGCCATAGTTTTCAGGAGTTTGCAATGTGTCCTAGTGGCTAATTTTTAAGCTATGGCAGACTTATAAAGTCTGCTAAATACATAAATGTACATCAGGGTTTTTTTGTGGTTTTTTTTAATGCAGCAATTTGTAGTGACCAAAAGCAGGCCAGACTCGGATGAAGTTTGGGTGTTGTGTAAGAAATTCTACCACTAAATGCACACTGTGTTGCTGTGCTACAGCTAACAGCAGATGTTCCATCCTGGCAGATCCCACATAGACATTTTCATTCAGAAACAGAAGAGGTTTCTATTTACTTTAAAACACCTCAAAAGCTATTTAAGAAGAGAGAATCCCAAATGACAAGCCCTGAACACTTCTGAATGTCATGGTACCCTACTTACAGTCTGGAACACATTAAAGAAGTAGAATCATTAAATGCTTATGCTTTGTGCTTTTCAAGCTGTGAGTTGCCTTCTCTACCTATGCAGAGATCCAGAAAATTCTGAAAATAAACTTGTGTTTAAATGGGAAGAAAATGCTGACCACAAGCCAGTAGTTTTTACACTGTTTAAAATAACTGTATCTAAACCTGTGTGCTTGCTGGCAGCCTACCTGAATCAACTGCTTTTACTTCAAGTTAAATTTCCAAACAAAACTCATCCACCAGCAAAAAAGCTAGTACTTTACTTTGCCAGGAGATTTTATATGCAAACATCTTTTAGTCACTGTTGCTTGCAGGGGTGTGCTATCGTCTAGTGTCAAATTGATACTATATGTAAAGTATTACATTAATTAGAGTAAGAGAAGGCAAAATTTTCTTCACTTCTCATAGGCAGTACCTAACTCCTTCACAATCAGGAAACCTATTTACTGATAGGTTTTTATTTTACAAAAATCTGACTAAGGAACTGTTAGCGTGAAATTGTGAGTACTCTTGCTTCCTGTGATTTCCAGTGGGTGCTCAGCACTCATGCCATGGTTTCCAGAGTACGCAGATAAAGCCTCAGTTAATTACATCAATTGCAGTTTCAAGTGCATCCTATAAAAGATCAAACCTGGAAGGCTTATGGCCTATGCTCCCATTATTTTCACTAGCACTAGATGCCCAAGGGAAAAAGATTATATATACCTATGCAGAGAGATGTAAATATATAAGTGAACTTTTAATATGAGGAAAGACTCTCAAATGTGTATTTGAAACAGAGTTGAAGGGATCTTGGTCACTTTTGCCAGCATTCACAATTAGGTAACTTCACCCAAACTTTCTGCATTTTCATTGTGGAGAAATTTGTGTGTATGTATGTGTGTGTGGTTTTGGTGTTTGTTTGGGGTTTTGGTGGGGATTTTTGGTTTTTTGGGGGGATTTGTTTGTTTGTTGTTTTGTTTTGTTTCTGAATATGTCCAGGTACTTTACCGGAACAGTTTCTTGCTCATTTTATTTTCATTTTGTCTTTTGTTTTCCTCTTGTTTTTGAGAAAAATTCCTTTTATATTACTTAACAGTAACTAGTAACAGTAACAGTTGCCAAAAACTCAACAGGAAGAATTTTTTTTTCCTTACAGAACTGTAACAGCTATCCCACAAGATGGAACAGCTAATAAATTCAATTGGTTCCCAGTCATAATAAAGATTGTTAAAAGGAATACCTGTAGAAAGGACACCTGTGTAGGGTGGCATGTAGGCTGAGTGCTTTCTGAAAGAACAGTTGGGAAGAACTGCTGTTTGCTGCTTAAAGCAGGGTCTCTGAGCACTCTGTCTGCAAAAATCAAAATGTTAGTTTAGTAATTAAAAAGGTAATGGACTAGTGAATTCATGTCGGATTGCACCAAAGGTTGTTTGAACCAAACTTTCTGCTGTTCCTAATGAAGGAACAAATCCTAAATGGTAAGTGCAAAAAAGGGGAAGCAGTAAAACTGGTTTTCTAAGAGTGACCACAGAGGAATATATAGAACAGCAACTGAGTTCTTTTCTAACTGACAAGTATTGCTACATTACAAAACCTTTAAAGAGCTTATTTTTTCTGGACTTGATCTAATATGTCTGTAGCAACACCTCACTAATAATAACTGAATTGTATCAACAATTCAGAGAGGACCACTTGAAGCTCTCTGCTAGACCTGGCATTTCTACAACTATAGTTTGTGGGGGGTTTTTTTACTGAAATTACAAAATGATGACCAAAATCTTCAGGTTATTATATTCTTATAGAATATAGAAGAATTAGAAAAAATATAGAAAATAATTTTATGTTAATGTATTCAAATATTTATAAATTTAATAAAGTAGTCAAAATGTTTGCTTTGGCTCATAAAAGATTAACTGCAAAAATAGATTGCTTTTTTGGGAGTTGATTTTTTTTAATAAAAGGAACTAGGTATCCGAGCAGAGTGAAGAGTTACAATAATGTGATTGTTAAGAACCTCCTGGTATAGGTTAGTTACTCATTTAGTAAATTGGGAGTACAAATGCCTTATTCCTGCCTGAGTGGAGAAGGAATACTATGTTGTTGAAAATATTATAGTTTTAGGGAAGAGTAAGGGCACATTCTTCTCAGGAAGAAAAAAGAAAACATGGAAGGGAAAGCTAAAATTCACTGGAATTACTCCACAAAGTGACTCAAGAACTCTGGCTTACTTGAGATGCTGCAGGAGAAGCAATGTGTTCCACATGATAGGCTTGCAGGCATTCCAGACAGTCCCCAGTAACAGCTGCTTGCCAGAAGACAGGCAGGAAAATTATTCTGTTAACTTGTTTACTTGGATGTTCCGTATTTGGACTCATACATTGGCAATTTTCCCTATTATCTTCTGGACCTGCAGTTAGTCTCAACTTTGGATTTTGCCTGCCTCTAACGTGCAATTTGCAGCATTGTTGTTCACATTTCCATGCTCTTGGGTGATGGAAATCTAGGAAACTCCTGAATCTTGATACCACACAGTTGGTATGCATTTCCCACACCAAGCAAGTGTTTCTATATATGGAAAAAAGTTTACCTAAACATACAAGGAAACCAAACTAGAAAGTTCTGTACCCTTTTCATTTATATTAGCTCAGTGCCAACACAAGAGCATCAATTGGGTTTTAAAACTGTACTCCAAAGCTTATTGCCAATTTCATTAGGCAGGGTGCCAAAGAGCACACCTAAAACATCAAATATTTAAGAAAAGGCACAAAGGAACTCAAGGGCTTTTGGAGGTGTCTTAGCAGGGTATCAGAGGCTTCTCTGACACCTGTGCTCAGCTTTCTCTTTTGTTTCTGTAAGATTTATTATTTTTCATTTATTAAACCTTTTACTTTTACAAAACACACCTAAAAAGCAGTCTTGCTAATTATTTTAAGTCAATCTGAAAGCGCCAGGCACCCTCAAGTGTGTCTGCACACCATTTTCACGTGGCTTGTAACAGTCTGGCCACATGTTAAATTGTATCACTACATTCTTCCTATTGTAGCCCTTTGTAATGCCACTCCCTCTTCTTTGTACTGCCTGAAAGCTGGCTTCATTTTATGGCTGTCTTGGGAACATTTTGTTTTGTGGACCAAAGCAGCATACTTCCAGCATTTCTACCTCAACAAAATCCCTTTTTATTTTCCACTTCACCATGATATCTCAGTGGTTGACTCAGGACAGAGAAGCAAAAATGGAATCCCAAAGGTGCTAGCCCTTTATTTGTATTCGATAAATACAGCTGTTTAGAGATCCAGGTGGAATTTCCCAGCCTAGAAACTTATAAGATATGAAGGAGTGACTTCTCTTGATAAGATTTGCTTTGAGCATAAAAAGAGTGCACATCCTGCCTTTCTCTTGTCATTTGAGTACATACTTACTGGCAAGGCTGGTGAGTGGTAGGGAAGAAAATAAGAAAGTGCAAGCCAAATAAAAACTGAAAGCCGTGAAACTTTATTATCTTGCTTTGACAATTCCAATTATTGTCCCACAGTTCCACAACTTCAAAAAGCTTCTACAAAATAATTATTAGAAAAATATCCTACAAGTCACAGAAGCAAAATGTTTATAGACTGAGGATCAATAGGGGGTTTCATTGCACAGGTAACAATGACTGGCCTATGACCAGTATAGCATTCTGGACAAAAGGTGCATTATGTGCCTTATCTTATCACAGTAAAAGCTCTTTCTAGGGTGGAGAATGAGTAAAAAATCATTTATTGGAAGAATTTTATTCCATAGTCACAATTTGCAATTTGCAAAGACAAATCAGTGAGGTTCTCAATAGCAAAGGTCAAATGGTTCTGTTGCTTAGGCATGGAACTCAGTACCAAAAAGAGTAAAAGGATCATTCTGGTTTGTTTGTGCCATTCAAACACTAATTACTTGAACTCCTTTGTCTGTATTACTCCTGGTAAGATAACTTCTACAGAGGTATTTCTAAAGCTTCCACAATAGTTAGCTAAGCTAGCTGCCTGAACAAAGCTGACTGGACAATTGCAGCACTTTTGTTTGTTTACAAAAGGAACAGCCATCAGCTGTCTGAAAAACTCGTGCAAATGCTTTAAGGGATACTCTAATTTATCTGGAATATCCAGGTCTAAGGCTTAGATCTTAAATGACTTGTCCAGCATGGAAAAAAAGAGATAAAGTTGTAGCTGGTAAAAGAGACTCTTATCTTATTCTAAGTACAGCTCTGGCAAGTCAGTTATTGGTCAACATGAAACTAGAAACATTTCCTGTAATAAAAAAATTACATCAGCAGCACAAAATAATGGCCTATGGTGACATGGTGTGTTGTTTAGATAGGCATTTATGTACACTCATGTTTAGGCTTTTGCTCTCAAAATGTATGAATGGTATAGCAATGACAGCAGTCACCAAGTACCACACATGTAATACTGGCAGGAATCCATTGCTACCTCTTCAAAATAATCTGTGAATCTGTCTGTTTTGTAGGTCTTATTTTGTGTGTCCACTTTGAAGTTCTTCCAGGTCTGAAGTCACAGTTATCCTACATCTGACAATGCAGCAACCCAAAGAAAGAAGTGCATGTTAGATCATGTCCCAACAGAACTGCTAAGAAGGAACACACAGTGACAGAGT
Organism: Pycnonotus jocosus; assembly: GCA_013400435.1. NCBI lineage: Eukaryota > Metazoa > Chordata > Aves > Passeriformes > Pycnonotidae > Pycnonotus > Pycnonotus jocosus. Next base: position 479,307 of record VWYP01006765.1, on the reverse strand, counting down.
TGGTAATGTATCAGAAAAATATCATTGTCTCTAGGAGACAGAAGCCCTGGAAAAGAACAGAGATTATGAAGTGCTGTAGAACCTATTCACAGTAATGGGTAACAAAAGCAAGTGTTCATTGATCCAAGGGACTTGAAAGCCCTATCCAGGACAGTTTCATTTTTATGACAGTGGGGGGTTGTTTTCCAGATTATCAAGTGCGTCATTCAGCCCTCAGCAGTCAACTGGATCGAGTTGAGTTCCCACCCCCAAGTAAACATGAAATCCACTCGGACATCGTAGCTGTGCTAAGGATTGCTTCTGATTCTGTACCAATCTGATATTTGCACCAGGTGGGCAAGAAGAGGTGCCAGAAGAGGTGCCAGAAGAGGAAATGTGGAGAAATACAGGCCAGAGTTATTAACGGTGCTGCCTGAAATCTCTTCTGCATTACAGATGTTCCATAAAGAACATTTCATTTTGTCTAATGATTTATTTTGTACTTTGTTCTAGTTTGGTTTATTTAACAATCTCTAAGCTTTAGAATTTCTTAAATTCTATTTTTTAAAAAAAAATTGTTCATCATTACTTGGTAAAACTAGGCTTCATATTCAGTTCAATAAAATTTTGTGTCTGCTCTTGTTATTTGCTGCTTTAACAGGGTAAACCAGTTTGAGCTATAGGAATTCATGAAAGTCTTCTGAGAGATATAGTTTTAGCTTAAGTAAAATCCACTTGAGTAGAAGATTCCTAAATGGGACTGTTGGGATACTGGATGTAATCAAAGCTCGTTGCAATCAGTGAGAACTGGAAGCATTTTGCAATTGGGAGATTTAGGTTCATAGGAGGCAAATTAAAATAAACATTTATGTAAGTTTTTAGGCTATACAGAGACAAAAGTAAAATTTTTCTGACCAAAATAGTCAGATGACCTGTGTGCCTCATAAACTAAAGACAATCTGGCACCTTGCAAGCTTATGCATGAGTGCATTCATCAGAAGATTTAGGGCTTAGATCTTCTCTTTGACTTGTGAAATTTAACAATACAAGTGTTCTACTTACCATTGTGAGTAGAATGAGCAACCAGTTAAATCCTGAGGGCAGGTCACACCAAATCCATGCAAACTAAAGCTAAATATCTTTATACAAGTGCTTCTCAAGTCAAGCTTTTCTTTAAAATGTCAGCATCTATTTTTAGGAGTTAAAGACAATAATGAAGAAATATATTTGCATCACCCTCCAACCTGGCTTGATCTTGATGTTTCTACATAGATATTTCCAACACTTTGGTAAGTATGGTGTTTGAATTGGCAGTATTCTACTAAAACGATTTAAGCTTTCACAAAACCGTTTCCTTTAATTTTCTAGGCCTCAGTTTAAGTGTGAAATACCAAAGAGCTCACATGCTAGCCAGAGTAAATAGTATTTTTTTTGTTCTCTCAATCAGTTAACGAACTTCTAATTCATATGTAGTTCAACACTATATATATTTTAAAAGTAAGCTAATCAAACACCAGAAAATTAGTGTTGAATATATGTTTGGGCATATCCTCCTAGTACATTTGACAGGCTTCAGAGCCAGCTGAATGTTTTACACCAAAACCAAAACTAACTGCTGCCTACATGATTTGACCAAACTGGTCTAATCTATCATGTTATATTTTTTGAAGGTTGCCTATTGTCTCTTTTGCAATTCTGTTTTGTTTCCTTCTGTTTTCCTAACTTCCCTGCAATGGGCCCTTCCATGCCTATTGGAATTGTCTAAATTTTACGCATTCCATTTCTTTGCTAGCGGATATTTGATATATTTGTGCTATTCAACAGATCAATGTCCACATCCTCCTGCATACTTAGGCCAGGCTCCACATACGAATCTGGTTAGTATCTGTTCTATATTTGCAGCACTCAATGAATCCAGTGAGAAGAGGGCGATCACGATGGCAAGACTGTGCTCCAGGTAAGTATATCAGTGTCTTTAAGTGCGCTCCTGCTCCTCTGCACTTTCTGTATGCGCTGTCTGTCTCTTCATCGTAACAGCGCTCCTGCTTTAACTGTAAGCACTCAAGACTATGGTGGCTTATCTATACTGCGGGTCTGTGAGCTCTCCACCCTCCTCAACAGCCTCGGCGCAAAACTCGTGACCACCAGCTCCTTGGCTGCCGGGGGGAGGGCTCTCGAGCTGCAACCATGGCAGGGGCCAGGCTGACACAGAAGATTCTTTCCTAAGGCGGAGTTCTGCATGCGACGGGACGCTCGGAGGGGCAGGGTGGAGGGGTGCGGAGGAGTGCGGAGTGCCACCCTGCTCCCGCCCCTGCTGTGTCCGTCCCGTCCCGCCCCGTCCCCGCCGGGCCCGAGCCCGACCTCGCCCGGCCGCCGGCTCGTCCCTCCATCGCGGTGCTCGCTGCTGCACACGGGGCTCGAAAGATGGAGGACTACAGGCGATTCTTGGCGCTGCTGGCCTCTGCGGTGCTGGTCGGCTTAGCGTCGGTCATCATCTCCTTCGTCTGGGTCCTCCACTACCGCGAGGGGCTGAGCTGGGACGGCAGCTCGGCGGAATTCAATTGGCACCCCGTCCTCATCGTCATGGGCTTCGTCTTCCTCCAGGGCATCGGTGCGTCGGGGGCCCGGGTCGGCGCGGAGCTGCGAGAGAGCCTGGTCTGCTTGGGGCCGGGTCTGCTTGGGGCCGGGGCAGCGGGGCAAAGGAGGCTCCGGGCGGAGCTGCCCGGGCGGCCCGGGGCCGGTAGCGGGTGACAGCGGGAGCGCAGGGGTCGGTCCGCTGTTTAGGGAAGCCAGCATTCCCCGAGAAGGGACAAAAGAGTCCCTTGTAATAAGCCAAAATTGCTACATATGGGGTTTAGGTTGTTTTGGGTTTTTTTCTTTCTGCAAATACTTGTTGATCCTGGCCCGGGAATTGCCGTACACTTTGGGTAATGCTTGCGAGGTGTGTTTTTCCTAGGTAGCTGGAATTTTTGCAAGTTGAAAATCGAAATGCCAGAAATGCTGCCCTAGGAAAGTTTCTCTTTTGGCTCTCTTCCATGTCCCAAGAAGAGAAAGGAAAATTCAGTACCACAGAAGCTTGATCCAGGAGCGGGGGGAAATGTAGCCAGACAAAATGTAGCACTGCAAGCACTACGAAAATGCAGTTCTTCAGGCTTGACTTAGGATGAGTTGTTTCAAAAAGTATATCTTCAATAATTTATTTATTAACATACAGGGTTGATTTTTTTTCTTTTTCTTTTTCTTTTTTTTTTTTTTTCCTTCTTTCAGCGGGGGAGTGTGTAAACTTTGGATTTCATAGAGTTCAGTTGTGGACTAACATTTTCCCATTACACTTCCAACCAGTCAAAAGGCTGGAAGATGCCGAAGGCTGTCTCCTTCTGACTATGAAGAGAATGTTGTGATTTGAACACACACTGTAAATTTTTGTTTTTCAGTGAGAGTGGGGCTGTTCTCAGCCTTCTTGTGACTTCAAGCTGCAAACTACTATTGAGCAATAAACCATATTTTTAAGTTGTTTTATATAACATTGCTCAATTGGGAAGTGTAATTTCAGGCTACAAATAAGGAATGAACCTGTTGACTTCACTAAGATCTTTACTACTTAATGTGCTCAACGTATTTTTTTTATTAGCATAGAGCTTTCGAAGAAAATAGGGAGAGGCTTCCTGCACCTTGTTCCTATGTATTTTCTATTTTTTCCCCCTGAAACTCAGGTTTTTTCCTGTGTTACAGAGAAAGAGGGTTGCCCCAAGCCCTGTATAGATAACGATATATGTAAAGTAAATGGAAGTTTACCATAGCTAAGAAACCACACACATACAAGGAATTCACTAATAATACAGAATCATTTAGAGAGGAAGTCCTATTACATAGGAAAAGCAAAGTTGGATAATGAAGGGATACTGTAGTAAATCAGATTAAATATCAACATTTAAGATACCACTGTGAATCTGATTCCGTTTTGGCTGATGGAAGTCTGCCACTGAATTCAAAGCAATTTGGATGAAAGTGGGAAATCAGATACCTCTTTGGACACATACAAGAAAAAGAAGTCTTTAAGTAGTTGAAAGTAGAAAGGTGTAGCTATAAAATACTTGGTTAAATTTGAGTAGAGGATTTTAAATAATAATTAAACAAAATTTTTCTTGAGTTTATTAGTCTATAATCTAAAGGAAGGAAATGTATTGTTAGTCAATTACTAGAACTTTACCCTGTACCTTTGTAAAAGGACAGATGTCTCATGCCATATAAAGATGTTGCAAGATAACTCTGCCCTTTGTGATATGTTCTAAAATCATAGTTCAAATCAGGAGTAAGATCTGAGTCAAAAAGGTGTGCCTAGGGTGCCTAGGCTGTCAGATATTCTTAACAGTACTAGAGACTTTCTTCCTTGAGAAAGCTCTTCACGTGGCTGCTTTACCATGTCATTGCCAAACATCCTAATTTTGTACGTGCCTATACCCTAGGCTGTTTCAATTTTGACATGAAACTACACATCACATCTGAGTAAGTTTTTAAGAGCTTGTACTCACTGTAAGGTGAATCTTCCTTCTCTCCCCTTTGTTCCTCAGACTGTCTTCTTTACTCCTGCACATCAGGACCAGGGCAGTGGTGGTTCCCCCTGTACCCAGTACTGGTGAAGCCACACCTCAAATCTTGTGTCCAGTTCTGGGCCCCTCAGTTCAGAAAGGACATTGAGGTGCTGGAGTGTGTCCAGAGAAGGGCAATGAAGCTGGTGAAGGGTGTGGAGCACAAGTCCAGTGAGGAGCAGCTGAGGGAGCTGGGGGTGTGTAACCTGGAGGAGAGGAGGCTCAGGGGGGACCTTATGGTTCTCTAGAACTGCCTGTAAGGAGGGTATAGCAAGTGGAGATCAATCTCATCTCCCAAGTAACAAGCGACAGAACAAGAGGAAATGGCCTCCAGCTGCACCAGAGGAGGTTAAGATTGGATATTTGCAAAAATTTCTTCAGTGAAATTGTGGTTAAGTATTGAAATGGCTGCCCAGCAAACTGATGGAATCACTGTCCCTGGAAGTATTCAAAAAACATAAATGTGGTGCTCAGGACATGGTTTAGTGTAGACATGGCAGTGATAGGTTAATGGTCAAACTCAATTATTTGAGAGGTATTTTCTAACTTTAGTGATTCTAGGATTCTACTATTCTAGTGTCATCATGTAATGTCACTTTGGGGAGCTGTTGGATGGGATAAGTTTGGCATGCAGAATCATATTTATGTAATAGACTGCTTTAAGATAGTCAAATCATCTTTAAAACAAGGTTTCTATTTTCATGATTTTGTGGGATTTACTACTGTTGCTTTTTAAAGTAGAAAGCCAACAACAGCCTAAGTGCTGTATAAATTTAAACATTACAAGGAAAGCTTTCATTCCAGTATTATATTTTCACACAAAATGTAAAAGCATACATTGATTTAAAATCTGATCATAATATGGAAATTTGAATTGTAAACTGTTTTCTTTGTGTATTATTTAGTGTAGTATTGTATTTATTAAAGTGCATCCAAGTTTTTAAAAAGTGAACAGAACTTGGAAAGAATTTGTCATTTATTACTATTATTCATCAGAACACGCAGCAATGATATTCTATTTATTTTCCATAATGTATGCTTTTCACCTAAAATGCAAGGGTTATGTAGAAGTAATGAATGAGTAGGGCACATGAGAATCACTTAAGCAAATTTCTAATCTTTGCATTTATCAGGTAATACTTTTCTGTTTCTTAATGTTTGGAACAGGATTTAAAAAAAATCCCCTACATATATTATTATTCCTTTGCTTTATTATACCTAATTATATATAAAATTTTCACTGTCATTTCATAAGCAGAAGCCTTAAATTACGATGTGATGAATCACTGAGTGGAGCTCAGACCTTGTTCAGGCAAGACATTATAGATGGGGGCATTAGTCTTTATTTGTTGAATTATCAGTTGTTCTCATAAATATTTGTCCCCTGTTAGCTAAATACACTTATGCACCATCACACATCCAGAATTACTATCTAGTTTGTAATCAGATGTACCTGGAGCTTCAGTGATGTAATCTGGCCTGTTTGTGTCCCCTATGGAAAGCATCTGGGTCATATGAAAGGAGACAGCTGTGGCAGGACATGGGCAGTGGAGATCTTTGAGAAAACTTGGCAAGAAGCAGCTCTAGGTTAGGTTATTCTTATGGACCATCTGGACGTAGATCAATGGGTATTATTGTTTTGTTCAGACTGGACAAAACACTGTCTGCTGGAGTTATTAATTCAAGTATAGGCAAAACTTCCCTACATTCATCTAGCAGTGGTGGAAGACTTGTATTTGTTAAATGCTTTTGTTTCTAAAGCCAGATTATGATTCCCTTATGCTGAAGAGCATTTTCCCATTCAAAGTAGCCTTATTGATATCAATGTAATAGTCATATTCTATCTATATATTATCTATGCAATTAGAGAATAGCATTATCCAAAGTTGGCAAAGAGAATAAATACTATAAAATAATCCTTCACACTTTCTCAACATGTGATCTTCTCAACGTAAGAATCAGGCTATATTGTTTCAATCTGACTAGCAGCAGAAAAATCAAAATCCTGTGCCAAATCCCTGTTAGATCAGTTTAATGACTGAGGAAAAGATGACAACAAGTTGTTTACTGGGGTTGATTTTGAAACACACTTAACTTTGTGGTATTTTTTATAATTGAGAAAAAATCCCTTGAAAGCTATATTTAAGCCTCAGTTGTATTTTCAGAGTACGCTATGCTACGTGTTTGAGAAAAAGCCTTTTAATAGACTTTTTAGAAGACTTAAGGTTGGATTTTGCTGTAGTTTACAATGTAACTATGTGAATTATGCATAATTATTAACATCTGAAAGAAATTATCCAATAAAGCCTAAAATCTTGTTTCTCTTCTTTCATCAGCTATTATTGTGTACAGATTGCCCTGGACCTGGAAGTGCAGCAAACTCCTAATGAAGTTCATACACGCTGGATTAAATACCACAGCTTTGATTCTTGCAATTGTTGCTGTAGTAGCTGCGTTTGATTTCCACAATACCATGAACACTCCTAACATGTACAGTCTGCACAGCTGGATTGGGCTGATTGTTGTTATATTTTACGCTCTCCAGGTCAGAATCTAACTGTATATATAGACAGGTTGTAAATTTGAAGAATGTTTTGAGTAATTCAGGCACAATAGGCTCTTGCTAGTACATTGTAACTACTGGGATAGCCATTTCACACACTGATTTGGCAAATTATCATGTAAATATATGGATATTGGATCATTGACTTTGAAGAAAAATGCGTTTTTAAGCATATTTTGTTAATTTGCTGGCATAACGGCCATGAATTTACTATACAGTTACACAGTAGTGTGTTTCTAAGCCCTATACTGCAAGTGACTTATTTTGTTGGCAGCATATTTAAATAGAGCATTTATTAAGGAAGCCTCAAATTAAGTAACAGCTTTTTTTTTTTTTTTTTGCTTTTTTTTGCCTTTTTTTTTCCCAGCTATTATAAATTTAAGTAGTCACTTCTTGGCCTCAAAACTTGTTAATCAGCAGAACGAGTGCATCAGGGAGCAGTAGAGATGTGAAGGATCTGACATCTGACTGAGCTACTACTGGCTAACCAGTTTTCCTGATTCAGCAGAACTTTGATAGATGTTCCTGGGCATGCTTTTAGCTGCTCCTCTTGGCAGAGAATTAGCATTATTGTAATGTAAAATGAGCTAACTTAGTGCATTTTGCATTTGGCAAAGAAGAGCAACCATGCCCTGAAATTTACGGAACACGTACAGATGCTTCTGCATACGCATTCTGAACTCCCTATATTGTGTTATTGCACTATGAAACTTTATTTTGTTCCTTCAAATATTTTTTTTCCCAAAACACTAAAAAGAAAATATTTAATTATCTATGATCAAGCACAGAAAAGCCTCAGCTAAGGGATTTGGTTTCTGGACTTTATCCTTTACTGCCCAGGCCAAGAGGTACAGGAAAGAGTGTTGAAACAGTGTTTTTAACATTTAGAAAAAAAGAAAGCATATTGCAGCATTGTTGAGTATATTCTCTATAGCTGAACAAATTAAAAAGAATGAATATGAATGAATAAGAAAGAACAAAGCTAAAATTAAGTTTATCCTAACAATGCAGCTATTTCAAGGAAGTCTGTGCTGCCACTACACTAAGTATCAGTATTTTTTCTAACGGTTAAATGAAGAACTGGGACTAAAATCTTAGTTCTACTTTTCATTTTGCTACTATAAACATTATCAATGGTGCTTAATGCCTTGCCTGTCACACCCAAAGATCCTTGATGTTCCTTCCTCCAATCTGGGATGTAAGTCTCCAGTGAGAGACTAATGTTTGTTAAGTGACTGAGCACTACAAAAGATAGTCATAAACTAGTATCTTTGTTAACAGAGAAGACACTTGGCACTTACCAGAAGGGGCATGTCAGTCGTACGCTCACATAATACTCTGCCTACAATATTGTAACTATACTGTAATCAAGCCAAATGTAGGTCAATACAGTATAGCACACTGACATAAATTTAACAATAGGGCAAAAAGGTAAAATGAGACTGTCTCTTGGAAAATGATGGAAACGGGGAAAAGATGGAATTAGTGAAACTAATATAAAATAATATGATTTTTTTAAAAAAACCACAAAAGAATGAAAAATCAGAAAAATAAAAAAGTAACAAACTGAAAGAAATTCTGGAAAAATAATTTGAGACCTGGAAAAGCTATCCTCCAGTCCAAGAATTAAAAAACTCCATCTGTTTAGCAGATCTAAGATTAAGAGATGATTTGATTATGGTGTACTAAAAAGCTTCCCAGGGAGAAAATATCAGGCTCTCAAATCCATCATGGAACAAAAAAACAAGGAGTAGGACTGAGTTAAAGCACGATGAAATACAAATTCATGCACTGTGTCTAATTTAGCAGCAGGTGTGAGTAACGGTAGAACAAACTAAAGAAGGGATGCAACCTCAACAGACTGGGCAAGCCTGTGGATGCAACCATGGGATACAATGGGTTATTTTCCATCACAAAATTAGTGCTAATAGGAGGACTAATGTCCCCTGTATAACTTGATGCCACCCATACATGTCTTCACTCTGTAAACGCCATGTGATTGATACATTGAGAGACCATTCCCCATCTAAAGATAGGCACTTAATTTAACTGAAATTCTAAAAAGATAAAATTATTTAATCCACTCAAGTCAGAAGGTTAGACAGTCTTCTGATGTTCCTTTATGTGTAAATCTGCATCAGGAGCAGAGAACAAGACTTGATGGACTATAAAACTGTGGCTCCTCACACCTTTACTATATTAGTAAATTAGTGACACTGAAAACTTGTGTTTCCAGTAGTCAGTTTGGTCAGAGTTTTAGCACTATCAGTAAGTTTGGACTTTTATACTAGGTAGGATAATTAATAAAATATTTAATGTCTGCTTCCCAAGTGCTAATCTAGAATTTTGCTTTGGTTTTGACAGGAAACATTCAAAAATAGAAATGTCAATTCTTCTCAAATTTTTACCTGAAGACATTTAAGAATGGAATTTTTATGGTTATTTTTATTCTGCTTGAGAAGTGCAGCTTGTTTTTCATCTATCCTTCACTATGAATCTGTTTTGGTTTCAGCTTTTCTTTGGTTTTGCTGTCTTTCTGCTCCCGTTTGCTCCAGTTCGTCTCCGCGCAGCTCTCATGCCAATTCACGTTTATTCGGGTCTTACCCTCTTTGGAACAGTGATTGCAACAGCTCTCATGGGAATCACAGAAAAGCTCATATTTGGATTGTAAGTATTTGTTCCCACTTGTTTATTTAGGTTATTCATTGCAAATATACTTCCATTTGCCCAGAATAATAAGCATCCAGTATTGGGACACTGTTTTGTTTTGTTTGTATTAAAAGGACCTACCTAGCAGGAGACTGCTGTTTTTAGACCAGGATTGTCTTTACAACAATCTTTTCTGACCTCTTCTTTCCTTTTCCCCTTTCAAAGGCAAAGTCCTGGATACAGTGAATCCCCACCAGAAGCAATTTTGGTCAACTGTCTTGGTCTTTTGCTTGTCATATTTGGTTTAATTGTTTTGTGGATGGTGAGCAGGGCCCACTGGAAGCGGCCCCCAGAAGGGAATGCTAAAATTCTGACACCCATTGGAGCAACTCCTGAAGGCACAGAAGTAGAATCCACAATGACAAACAGTATTAATGCAGATAAATCTGATCTGAGCAGCAATACTGAAGCAGACAGAAAACAAAACATCAAATTTGATGAATCAGAACAAAGATCAACTATGTAAAGAAAATACACAGAATAAAAGTACCATTAGGCCTCCAAACTCTGCCTGGTGAGGGTCCTTCTAATTTAGTTACATGCATACGTAAGTAGGTTGGGGTTCAATTTTAGCATGGCTTGCTGAAACCTGCTCAAGTGTTCTGCATATGGATTTAAATTCCTGTAAGTCTCAAATATATTTTATTGGTCCATGACTAGTCCATGCCTTGTTTAAAAAAACAAGAGCATGAATGACATCACATAATGGGAAAATCACATAATAGGAAACTGTTTTCCATATCAGTTGTTAATTTGATGCTTATATCTCCTGTAGTCATGAAAAATTTAACCAGATTCTGACTAAATTTTGCTCTTGAGTGATTTTGCAGGTTATGAATCAACCATGAAGTAGACCAGACAGAATTATTTAGTTTGTCACACATCAACTTTCTGGTAATGTTCACTTTTTTAAAGCTCTGATTTCTCTAGCTGATTAACTCCCTCATCAGCTGCTATATTCTAGGGGATTTGAGGTCATTCCACACTTCCATTTTTTGCCTTGTTTTTTTTTTTTTTTTTTTTAAATCAGAATATATCTGTTGACCTTTTAACAAATTCTACCAAATGTATTGCATACAGATAATATTTGGCTTTGAATTATGTGCAATTTTAACTGAAATCTAAGGAAATTTTAAGACAACTAAATGCAGGATTTGTCTTATTTGAAAAGCTGTAGAAACACACTTGGAAAAATGTATCACTTAAACCAAGTCTTCCTTTTATCTCAGAAGGCAGCATTTTAGTATCTTTATTTGATTGCACAGTTCTGCTGCTTTATGGTACTAGACTAGAAATTAGGAGGTTAGAAACCAGAAAATCTGCTATCAGTCTCACAGAAAAAAAAATAGCTTCAAGTGAGAAATGATTTCTCCAAGACAGAGGTGAGCTTTGCTGTTTTAATAAAATGCTACCTGTTAGCTGAAAGCAAATTTGGATATCTCCACACTGACATCAAAAGCATTATAATTATGAGCATGAAGACATGCTTTAGTCTATAAGCAATCTGTACAAACTCTATGACTTTTTAATTTGAAATTACAGTTTTAAATAATGCAGTTTCCTCTAAATAATGAAGAGTCCCTACTGGCACTTTACCTCTATAGCTCTTTCTAATAATTGAAGTATTAATGTATTATGCTTATTCATTAATTTCACAGATACAAACAATATTTATACTTTTACTACTATAGAAGAATAATTACAGTAGATTATTTGGACTGCACATGTCCAAAATTATGAACCATTCTATTATCTCTTGTAAAAGCTGCAGAACACACTAGAAATACAAATTTACCACTGTTCATGTTGAAATATAGATAGTTTCAGATAGGATGTAATTTCCTATTTTTTAAATACTACATAGGTTTTTACCTACTTCAGCTTTTTAAAATGTTTTAATATATTTCCCTTCAACAAATGCACCATTTTTGTAGTTCACTGCATGTTAGTACAAACTATTTTGGACATGAGTTATTTGGGTCTTCTCTGATAAGATGTACCTCGGTTCTTGTTATTTGATTTGTAATAATATCTTATTATTTGGTGAATGCAGTACAGAAAGCAAGCATAATAAAATATTTTTAAAACTTTTCTGCTGTACCATTTGGTACTCAAGGACTACATCCCAGAGTTCTATGTGTTCACTTAAAGGTTTGTGGATGACTGGGACCAATCTGGCATTGGTGTATTTTTCCACTGTAGAAAATACCTGCTTTTAATGTACAATTCAGGTGTGACAGAAGGAACAGTAACCTAAACTACTAAACTACTTTGTGAGCACTCCTCCAGTACCACTATGTGCAATGAATCAAACAGTGAAGCATGACAGGGGAAGTGAATAAATGAGCTCACTTGCAGTAATTTGCTATGCAGCTTTCTATACTGCACTCACACGGCAACAGCATTTTAAATTGTTATGTATTGGCCTGTTACTGTGTCTCATCCACCTGTGAAAATAAGCTCACTCAATCCTTGCATAGGACTAGGTCACATAATAAAAGCATATGTTTGTATGGAAGGTAGTCAGTTGCCTAGAGAATGTTCTGGAAGAAACAAACTGTACAGTGTACTGGGAAAAAAACCACAAAATCTATGACGTCTTTTGTTACAGCACTGAGTTGAATGTATTGAAATGAACAACTTTTAGGTAGCTGGTTCTATATGCTGTTAAAATCAAGCTATAATAACCAGTATGCCTCCTGGTTTCCATTGCATTCCATGTACTTTCCAAGGGGAATGCTACTTGAAAAAAGAATGATGGCATTTCTTTACTTCTCTATCCTCATGAGGAGCAATGTATGAGTAACACCAAAGTTGTGGGTTCAAACCCCATATGGGTCATTTGCTTAAGGGTTGGACCCAATGATCCTTTTGGGTCCCTTCTAATTCTGACCATTCTGTGATTCTGTGATATAAAACTAACTGAAAATCAAGGATTAGCAACCTTTTGAGGGGAGCCTCCCAGAACATAATTTTGGTTTTCGACTGAATTAAACATGATAGTAGAAACTCAGTGGAAGCTGGAAGACTCCATTTGGGAAATTTATAATCAGTGATATCTCATGTGCATGAACTGTGGGATTCTGGTTGCTGATCTTTGGAAGGTCCCCATGAGATGCAGTAGCTGTGAGCTCCTAAATGTTGATCAACCTTGGTGTGTGCAATTTAAAACTGACAAAACATACTAAATACTTTTGTCTTAATTCTAAACTGATTAAAAAGGCCTCTAAGTATCCTTGCAAAAACAATGAGCTTAGTTCAAGGCTAAATAAAAATACATAGGTGTTTGGAGATTAATAGTCCTAAACCTGCTCTTCAAAGTGGCCTTTCATTAACTTTCCTTTCATGAGAATTTTCTTACCTGTATTTATGAGTAATATAAATACAGTAGCAACAAAGGAAATGAAAAAAGTGCATTTTCAAAAATACAAATGGAAGGTAGAACTCTAGCTTTTTCATCGGGATTTTTCTGCATGTTTGGAAATCATCTCCATGGTTGTTTTTACAGGAACATGATTGTAAAGCTTACATTCCAGGTTTGGATTTCTATAAAAAGCCAAGCTACAAAATCTAACATTAAAAGTCCTATTTTTTAAAGATGCCTGGGAAAAAAATACTATATTTACCTTCTGTCATGCAGCACTACGCACAAAAGCAGAAGAGTGTTTTTTCCAACATTAATAAAACTGACAAATGATGGTGCAAATTAGATTCTAAAATTGAATGTAATGACATGTGTACTTCTTACTACATGTAACCAAGAATATTGCATATGATAATGTAAATATGGATTACTTGTTTACATGGACATTTTATTGAGTGACTTAGAGATATTGCCAAATATTTTCTATTTCAGAACTTTCTTTCTTTTTCTTTTATTTTAGAAAATTCCTTCCTCTGTTTTTAACTGTTCATAAGAACTTAAAAAATTATTTTATTATCCAAGGTACTTATTTGTAGATGAGAGCAAGTATTTAATTACAATATCTGTTTTCCTTATTATTTTTAATATATTAATAAAAATGATTTTTGAGCTTGTGATACTACTGAGTACAGATTTTCTTTATGGTACTAAACTATAACTTTCTAAATTTGGATAAAGATCAAATTATTCCCAAATTACTTTTTGAAAACAGAAGGACAGTTGTACAAAGTTTCTTAAATATGTTTTAATTTCAACTATTTACAATGATTTTTATGATGAAATCTATGTACTTTGTAGTCTTAGGAACATAATTAGTATATAATGGAAAGTGAAAGAATTCACTGTATAAACAATTCATATTTCACCTTCTGAGCATAACAGAAATTCCTCATAGTAGTTGTTAGAAGGAGTTAAAAAACAAATCAAAACTATCCTGTCATGAGAATGAGACAGCAATTATGGGAAGTTCACGAATTCTGATATATAATGGTAACAGAATGCACTGTAAGATTGGAATACCCTCAGATAAGTAACAGCCAGACTAAGCACAGACCCCATGGAATCTTCTGACCCAATTCAACATCTACATATCAAGTTACTCATAAATAGTTTAATGATCATAAAATGCTATAAAAGTAAACTCATCTATGTGGAACTATCAGTAACAACTAAGAATTAAGGCATTCTTGAGTTTAGTAAGTTCAGCTGGAAATTCTCCTGAAAGTGTACAGCATAAATTGATTATTCGTGAATACCGTAGAGCTGTTGGCTAAAATTTTCCAACATTTTCATCATACCATATAGAGTAATAAGAAATACTATTACAAACATCAGCATAGCAGAAAACCAGCGTTGCATTCAAACCTGACAATTCCCTGTTGCTGATAACTCCCCTTAACTGTTGTCTGTCGCTAGATGTGTTGGGGGAAATTCTGGTAAAATAGTCCATGTTTTTAAAATATGTTAATAAAAAATTCAGTAAAACCTCAATTGTATTCAAAATTGAAAGAAGGGACTCAAATTTTGACAGCAGGACTACATTTATGTGGAAAAATGGTTTTTGGAAGTAGTTGATGGAACCCTTGTAACTTACAATACAGATATTTGCATTGTGTTATAGTATGAGCAACACTCGTGATCTCTGTAAGAGCAGCGGGCAGTAATGAGGGGTAAACCATTAGTCAAGTAGAAATTCAAGTCCAGGTTGGCAAAACAAATGACAATTGGCTGAATTCCAGGAAATTCAGCTAAGGGAAGAGAAGAGGTAATGTTGAGAAAATCCAGTTACTACTGCATACAAACAGAAATCTAAAACGACAGGGCCCCAGCTAACTTTTACAGAAGAAGCAGAAACAATGGATATAAATTTCAACAAGCTCAGTTATGTCCACCAAAAGTACTCATCACAGAGCCTCAGTCAACATAGGTTAGTGTGGGGCTTGAGTTTACAGCTGAGTCCATGGCCACGTACACTGACTACTCATTGGCTCTCAAATTCCATATTTTGCTGGTGAGCTAAGTCATGCCATAGTTACAGCTGTCATAAAGTGGATGAAAGTTTTGAAGATGTTTGCAATTTGTAGTTCAATTTTCACGAGTTTTCATTCCAACAAAATAAAAAAATCCATGGAGTAATACTCAAATTCTGCAGGATGTAATTCAATATTAGTGTGATGAACAGTGTGATGGTCAAATATTTCTTCGGCAATGATCCTGTTCATATGTGTACACAAGTAGTGTCCACCAGGTGGCAAGCACTACCAAAACGGCCTTTGGCAGATGCTAGACCAGCCTTACTTTTAGGTGATACAATATGATGAGCCGTCTGCCTCAAAGTCGAAAGTTTAGTAGTCACAAAACACACAGTCATGTCAGAATTTGTATATTCACTTCTCTTTCCCTTTTACCCTATTCAGAACACAGTATTTCTTCATTCCTGATGTTGGAAATTGTTCTTTATTGTGCTCCACCTCAGAGCTCTTAAACTTCTGTTTGTATCTTTTGTGCAAATACAAGCTTGGTTAAAGGACACAATAACAAGAGCAGAAAAGCATGAAACTTTAGGGATAAGCTCATATACAAGATACAAAAGTAGCAAGAATTAGGAAAAAAACAGGAACTTCCAGAAATTTTACTATTTGATCTTGCAGTATTAAAAAAAAAAATCCTGAAAAAGTAAACATGAATGCCATTTTCAAATAACAAAATGTACACTTCTGCCTTCTGATGCAGAAGTTGCAAGAGCCTAGTGAAACACAACTGCAGCAAACCTCAAAATGCTGCAGTAAAATTTTTCCTAGCTCTTTGGTCTGTACTGACAATTACGCACCTGGTGACTGGAAAAAAAGTCTGCAGCTCTGAAAAGAAGGCACTGTTACACATGGATTTGGATGAACTCTCCTCTGCTACCAAGCAGCAGAAACCTGATGATGGCACTGCAAAAGCCTGAGAAGAATTTGCCTATCCTTGAGACTGCAACTTTATAACTACAAGCACTATTTGAATGAACAAGTTTGCATATGGACCTAAGCACTACTTTCCTCTCCTCAAATAAAGAATTCACAGGCAATACAGGCAGTCAGCAATTACCACATTCAGCAGCTGTTCAAATGCCCTCCACAGAGTTACTTCACTTTGCAAAAAAAAGTGTCTTTAAGTAAGAATTGCGTCCAGAGTTTTTAGCTGACTTCAGGGACAGGAGAGTTCCCTGTTACTCCACTATTCTGACTGCACTTGTACTCCATTTGTGCCTGTTTTTAATATGAACTCAAACATTCTGGCATAGAATCACATGGAGTGCTTCTTCTGACTTCTTGTTTTGTAAGGCTAAGTCAGCCATCATGGAGTCTTGTTTGAACCTTTTTTTTCTATTTTCAGTTGTAATTCAGGTACTAACTATAGGAAATGCTATCAAGGAATCTACACATGGTTTGAGCTCATCACAACAATGCCTCAGTCTTCTTCCTAAGTGCAGAGGTGACTACAATCCTGTAAGACTTCAGACATTTCTCCACATTTTCCTACAAACTATTATTTTGCGCTTACTAACATTATGCTTTCCAAGCCCCTGAGTTACATATGCTCCATTCACTAATTAACATTTCCTTCTTATCCCAAACTCCTTCCCCAGTTTCTGAGGACATTTTACTCCTATCTTTGTCTGCCCTGAACCACTGCTCTAGCAACAAAATCTTTATATTTCTCAGTATGTTTTTTCTGGTTTAAAACCTAATCAATTTCTCATCCTGGGGCAGGTAACTCGGTTTATTAAAGGACTAATTCACTCTGAAGTAAGTGGAACATAATAACTAAGATCCAAAGATATTTTGTACATCAGTCCAGTAAGTATGAATTCAAATTATATCACAAATCTTACTTGTAGTTTTATTATGTTGTCGCCATATTTATGATAGTTATTTGTATTATACTTAGTCTTCCGTTGCCTATCTCTAAACATTTAAAATATCCCTAGGCAAATAATGACAATAATAAAAAATACCTTGAGGTTTTGATCTAACACTTTGAATTTTTACTGAAAAATATTTTCTTGGCTTTAGAGCCAGTCTGTAAGTAAAATACATAAAATTAATTCCACCAGCTACATCCAGTAATTTTTGGTTACTTTGTAATTTCAGGTCTAACTAAATTTGAGAGAAGACAGCTTGTGTAGCCTCTATGTAAAACACTAGGAAAAGCAGAAACTTCAATTTGTTCTCTTTATAGATTTGTTTATTCAGAAAGAAGCTTTGAAATAGAAGGCTTTGAAAGGCTGGTTGAATAATGAGTTGTTATTCTTTGAAGGCATATTATCTTTAAAAATACAAGTAAACCTGAGAGTTTCTAATGAGTAGAACTCTTTATTTTTGAAAGAAAAGAAATGGAGGAGTTTGAAAAGGTTTTTTTGCTTGTAGGTTTGGTTTCTGGGTTTTTTTTCCTCCTAGAGCTGCCTGTTGCTCTTATGGGGAAGTATCCTGCTGATTTGACTTTTGATTCTGCTGTGAGACTGATGCCAAGATTTACATGATTGCTGTGGATAGGAATTGTATTTAGCAAAAGGAAGGTAACTGCTTTTCCTCTAGGGAGAGGCAGAAAAGAGAAGGACAGAGTAGGGCACACAGACAATAATATCTGATGCTATATTCTTGGTCAATTATTTTATTCATCCTCTATTTTAGATTATGTTGCAACTAATAAAAGGCAAGAAAACTACTGGTCTCAAGCCAGGAACACAGATAAGCAAGGAAACTATTTGCGTTTTCATGCAAATGTCCAACTATAATGGAAGCAATGTACTGTTTTTATACGGAACTGACATAGTGCCCCTTGGAACATAAGTGTAATTAACAAAAACTCTCATCAGAATCTGTCAGGCAGAGATTTTCCCCCTACACAGGGTCCTTCAGCAGAGAGAAAAGGTGACTGTAGAACTGTGCATCATGACAATGATTTTAGCAATTCACTGTCTGTACAGCCTTTTGCACATTCTTCAGTTTTTAATTCTCTGGACATTTAAAAGGTAAATATTTTTTTCTCATAAGGTAGACCTGTGCAATATTGAATCATTTACAGGCAGTTGGCAGACAGTTGTCTTCTGTTAACCTACAGTGCCCATGGAAAACGCAATTTATTGAGAAAAAGTTTGCACCAAAATGCAGGGAGCAAAACTTCCCAAGCAAGACAAGACTCCATAGTAAGCACACAATAAATACTGAGGGCAGAAGGCAGTTAGAGGGATTTTGGCACTGAGAGGGTATAGGTTTTGAAAGGTAATTATTAAAGGTCACATAATTTATTTCAGTAATTTTTCTAATTAAAAATATACATCTAATAAATAAAATTAAATACCATAATTGAATGAAAAATAAATATTATCTACTTGGTCTAAAAGCTTAAATTCAATAACTGGAAGATAGTACATATTACTGAGGTAAATACTCTGGAGTTCCTTAACTAGATGTATTTCATAGAAAAATGGGTAAGAATTAACTTTGTTCCCTTTTCTTTTGGTTAGTTACATAAACAGTTTATTCTGACATTTAAATCAGATTTTCTAACTACAACAATTGATTTTATGGTCTACTTTTTTGATTACAAATTCATGATTACCTCATGAAATTCAATTATTAAGAATAACTGATCCTATAAATTAAGTCATGCCAGTTGCAGTGCCAGTTTTGCTGCTAGAAAATAGCATATTTGAGATATTCAGTTATCATCTGCAAGTCCTCAAATGGCATTTCTTGAAATAAAGTGTCATCTTAGGACCACTGACAATAATTGCTCAGTATTTTTGCATTTGCTAAAGATCACCTCTAATATCAGTGGAAATCAAAACAGAAATTCTAGTAAAGCCTTGAATTTGGGGTATACGGACAAGCCTCCTGGAGTTTTGAAGTTTATCTGAGCACCCAAAGTCTCCATGAGCCCAGTAATCTATTGAGACTCCCCCAAATACAGAATTAATTTGAAGATAAACCTAATAACCTGATTCATAACTACAATATTAGCTTGAGGGCTATGGCATACTCATTATGATTTATCTACCTTCGAGAAGAATTTATGTTCTTTGCAAATCATGGCAAATTGAGACTTGGTTTGGGGTTTTGCATTTTGCTCCCCTGCTTTTAGAGCGGAGTGTTGACAGAGTTTCTTTGTTTCAAAGCGTCCAATTGTTTTTACTGTCTTCCACTATGTCACATTTGACTTCAATTTCTCTTACATGAGGAGGGAACAATCTCCTCCCTATTTCCCATAGTTGGCTAATGAGATTTCTCACGATGAAATTCAGAGCAAAAAGTGTTACCAGGAAGATAAGAGAGTGTAAAGTACAGCCTCTGTGAACTATTCTGATCTGCTTCAAATCAAAAATCATACATCTTAGTCAGTAACTCTCATATCAGCTCAGAAATTGTGCATAAGGACACAGATAAAATGGCAATTAAAGAATTTAGATAGAATAGATAGAATATTCCTCTTACCCTGGATATATTGTTCCAAACTATAAGTAATAAAATTTTTGAAGTACGTAATTATTATATTAATCTACCTTTGATTTTTGATCATTGGATTTTACGCTTTTATCTAGTAACTAAAGGATCCTCTACTACTAGCTGTTTTCCTTCTATATAGACATTCATAATTAGGACTCATTATCTTTTTAATGAAGCTAAATGTGGAGTCTGCATATCAAGCAGATAGATTGCTCATTCTTCTGACCAAAATGAAAGAACCTACCTCACATAATTGACTACACAGAGCATCACTGTACACCCTTCTACGGGGCTATAACCAACTTCAATAGCCCAGCCCTGGGCTGTCACTGCTAGCTCAAACTGCTACCATGTTCATTGTGTTCCAACGGGGTCCAGCAGCCTCAATGCAGAGACAGAGCAAGTTCACATTTATTCCTACAGAATACAATATAAAACTGTCCTATATGTGACACAGGTGGCTTTAGGATTTCTTTGGAATAGACGTGCTCACATAAATTTTCACAATTTCATCTGAAAAATAAAGTATTTTTAGTTTTGTAAAGACTTTGAATAAAACTGACTTTCCCAGCAGAATATCAGGTTACCTTCTTGCCAATTGTTCTTTCAGCCATTTCATTAATTTGTACAGTTAAGTGCAGGAGTGTGACAAAACTACCAGTAGCTGACAGCACTTCTTTGCCTCAATTCTTTTCCACACCTGCACCACAAGTCAGGCAGGTGACCTTATGAACATGATTCATCAGATTGATTAGAAAGACAAAACATCATATCCTATTCTGACCCAACACAGAAACCTGTCCAATGAGATTTTTCTAAAGCAACCAACTGGCCAAATAACCAGAAGAGACCTTCTGAGAGGAAAGGAGAAAGTGCCAATGAACAGGAAACGGTGTATGCAACTATACATACCCAGTATCTGTGGAAACTAGCTAGAAACATAGTGCTTTCCCACAAAATCTGAAAAAAAATATACGTGAAAACTGGATTTCTTGCAGAAAGACAGAGGTCTTCTTTATTAATGGAGCCTCCTAAGCAGCTGTCTAAGCTGTTGGGATCCAGTTTCACTAGATTTCCAGAGCTCTTCCCTTAAAACTGTTTTGTCCTATGATGTTTACCAAAATCTGACAGTGTTTCACTGATACACTGAATTCACTATCATACCAGCCAATACTGTCTTGGGTTTTTTAAATACTAAGCTTGATACTAAGCTGTCTACCTCTGTCCAACATATTTTATACTCGGATTATAGGATGTGCCAGAGAAGAACAATTTCTTCTCTTTTATTTGTATAGCTCATTGCACCGCAAATTCCTTGTTCCTTACTAGAGCCCATACTCATGTCAGTAATGCAAACATAATGAGAAGAGAGGACAGCAGAAAACATCCAAAGTATTGACTTCAACTGAGTTCTATCACTGAAGGTCTAAAGGGATCAAGCCTACACTTCTGCAGTAGAAGTGACGGTAAATCCACCCAAAGATAAAATTATGAATACTTTTGTTGCTTGAAATAACAAAAAAGCTTATCTAGAAGTGTGCTTAACATTCCATAAGTCAATGCTGTTTATACAGTGTTATCATACACATGCAGCCATTTATTATAGAATAAACAAAATGAAAAATATTTATGTCTGACTAGGTTAAGAAGCACTGGCAGAGATGTGCTTCAACTCATTACAATGTCACTCAAAACCTAGCTTTCATAAACATAAAGCTTCCTTTCTGGATATACAACTAAATCACACTGAATTTGATGTCAGAGAGCTCATCCAATTAGTTTTCATTGACTTAATTATATGCTTATGTTTCTTAGCTGTTGTTGTCAGTTTTACAACAGTATTTTTTATTCAAGGTTGGTAAAAAGTATTTAACTATATCGTAATTGGACTTGGCTGCACAGTTCTGGTTGCTGGCAGATTCTGCTAAAATCTCTTGATTTTTCAAAATAGCCTTGTGTATGATAAACTCTAACCCACTATCTTTATGCAGCTGTACACAGGACCAAATCAAAATCAAGTTAAGAAAGCTTGCAGAATAGATCAGTGATCTGTGTTGGAGAGAACTGAGTCACCATGTTTCTAAAATAAATTTTAAAATGCGTCACAGGTTTCCTGATGATATGAGAAGTCTAACACACTGTAGTAAGCCTTCCACCTGAATGTGTGGCAGGAAAAATACAAAACGCAAAGTTAAAAAAAACCAGTTAAGTCTTGTGAAGTCTTTTGTAGTACTGATTCCACAGATGACATTACCTCTCGAGTTCAGAGACAGAACCTCATAACGCAATCCTTTTCCAAACAAAACAGACATCCTAGTAAAAAACAGATGTGTGGTCTAGGACAATGTTCTAGAAGTTGTTTGAGATATATGCAATATATCTCAAATGTAGGATGTTTCTGCACCAATATATTATAGCATCATGGTTTTGGCAGACCCTTCAGTACAAAATCAGACCTAATTTATACCAAACATCTTTATTTAACAGTCTCAGAAGCTTCATCCTGCGCACTTTCCCAGTCTTCTGTCACCTAGTTTTGCAGGCTGGCTGCAAAAAGACCTGGCTGTCTTTCTGTTATTTGCTTGGCATAGTCTCTTTTCACTTCAAGCTAAATACAGAATAAAATATTTCTCTTTAAATGCTCATCCTCTCTCTTTTTTTCTGTGTTTAGCCTGCACAATTGGTAGCACTTTATTTGCCTTTAAAGTTATTTCAGAACATAACAACATTTTTGCTCTAATTTTAGAACCTTAATCAGAACTTATTTCTTGCATTCACATGCAAAACAATAGCAAAGAGATCCTCACTGTACCTCTAAAAACTCAGAACACCAAGGTTCAATCAGCATTCTGAAAGAAGTCCTTTAAAAATGGAAATCTGGAAAACAC
>VWYP01006765.1:375774-451160 GCA_013400435.1 Pycnonotus jocosus | reverse complement strand
TTATTATGATTGTTATTGTTGCTCACATTTTTTCCATTTTTAGTTTGAAGAGAACCACTCAGTAGCTTGTGAAGATCAGACTTTCAAGTACATACAGATACAGTTGGCTTCATTAAATACTTATCAAATGCAGTAGCTCCTTATTTTTATTANGCCGCTCTGCCCTGCCCGGGGCCGCTCCTGAGGCCTCCGTGAGGGGAGCTCACCGCCCCGCCCCCGCCATCAGCGAACCAGGGCACGGCGCGCATGCGCGCGCGCGCTCCACGGCAGGCGGTGGCGCTCGCTCCCCGCGCCCTGGGAGCGCCGAGCGCGGGCTGCTTGTGTGTCCCCACCCCGGAAGACTACGGCTCCCATGATGCACCGCGCGGCTGTGCCGCCCTCACTACCGGGAAGCCCCGGCGACGAGGCCCATCCAGTGGTGCGCGCTGCATGCTGGGTATTGTTGTTCTCTAAGGGATTTCGCTAGCTAGCTCCCCGCGGGAGGGGTGTGGCGCTGGGCCTCGGGAACCGCCCCGTCCCCGCGTCGCTTCGCGTTCGTTTGCCGTGTTAATTCCTTTCCGATTGCCGGCCCTGACGGTGCGGACGAGTGGGGCATTGAGTGATTTACTGCACAGATCTCCGTGTCCTTCCACACTTCCCGTAGATTTCTGCGCATCCCGCAACGCCTTCGGAGCTGGTTTGACCCTCGGCGTCTGCCGTCGGCAGCCGCCTGCCAGCTGTCGGCGCCTTTGTGAGGCGGCGGAAGGGGCGCGGGGCCGAGGGCGGCGGGCGTAGGGCAGGAGCGGCGGACAGGAGCCGCGGACAGGTGCGCAGGGGCCCGGGCCGCGCCCAGCGCTGCTGCCCCCCGGTGGGAACGCGCCTTCGTTCGAGCTCGCCCTGTGCAGCGAGGGCTGCGGCAGCAGGGTGGGGCCGGGGGCGGCCCGCGCCGGGGCTCACGGAGCGGGAGCGGCTGGGGGTGCTGCCTTCTCCCGGGCCGCGGGGAGTGTCCGGGCTGCCGGGCTCTCTCCCCGTGACGGCCCCTGTGAGATTTGGGTGGGAGTTTTGGTTCTGGTGGCTCCAGGTTCGTACCGCCGTCATCTCCAGACGGGCTGGGCTGGGCTCCCATCCCCTCGGGTTCGCTCGGTTTGTGCTGCTTCGCCTCCCCGGGCCAGCGCCGGACGGGCGGCAGTCCGTGGTGTGACAACGCGCTTTCCTAGTGCTGTTTTAAAGGGACACGGGAATGCCATTTGAAAATGCTGACTGTAGATTATTTATTTATTAGCACTTTAGACATGAAGGAATACAGGCATTTACTCCAGTATACGTATTACTAAGATGTGGGGTTAGACGGATGAGGCTTTCAACATGTTGCATCCCTTTCTGTGCTTACCTGTGCTATGCAAGTACTTGGAAATATTCTTTATCTTGAATTAGAACGTAGTCCTATTACTAACGCTTAATCTTGTATCTTTATTGCCAAGCTTACAGTAAAAGCATTTATAGTTGCCTCATTTGTTGTAGGAGCACTTGTGCATTTTCTTTGCTGACTTGACTTTGCTTAAAAACAGTAAAATTAAGTTCTTCTTCACCTAGCCCTTTCTCACAGTTTTCCTTACCTGTGTTCTAAATCTTTGTGAAGTTATAAACTTACAGGGTTTCCACCTTTTGCTGGTGACCTTGTTTGTATTTGATTTAGTTACATAGCAAAACTTTTTGTGGCATTTGTGTCTTTAAATGATCCACCAATTTATTAACAGTATAACAGTTTTGAGAAAAAAACCTGTAATCATGTGTTTTACAGTTGTCTTTGACCACCACACTTGTACTTACATTGCCTTATAATTTATAGTAGTTCTACTAATGTTTTAATGAATCTTTACTTTGACCCAAAAAAATCCCAAGCAAACCCAAACAAAACAAAAGCCAAACAGTGACATGATTTCTGTTGATCAGTGTTTCAGCCATGTCTGACAAAAGTGAGCTGAAGGCGGAGTTGGAGCGCAAGAAGCAACGATTAGCTCAAATTAGAGAGGAGAAGAAGAGAAAGGAGGAAGAAAGAAAGAAGAAAGAAGTAAGAAATAATTTGCACTTTGAAAATTGACTTGCATGTGTAACTTGACCAGAATTTAAGAGAAAGTTCACATAATCATTTTCCCTGTCCTATTCAGGGAGTGTCTATTTAATGGTTGGTGCTAATATAAATGTAGCACTTTCATTTTCTGATAATATAAAAACCTACTGTTTTCTTCTCAACTGATTAAAAAAAAAAAAAATTAGTATCTTACACTAGCATAAAGTTCAGATTTCCAGAACTATCTGTGTGCATATGACATCATTAATCAAATCACTGATCTGTTGCATGAAAGCTCTGCTTAATGAGTTGTGATTGGTTTTATTTAAAGAACTCATTTCTGAAGTAGGGTTCTGAGGATGTCTGTAGGAATTATCTGTCAGTATTATTGTACAAACAATGTGCTATGTTCTTCTGCTCTTTGGCCTGTCTGTAGGCTGAATTTTAAAATCAGAGCAACACTCAGGATGTATATGGTGCTTGTGTGTTGCATTAGTTTGTTAACAGTCTTCTGGATTTCTGATTGCTCAAGTATGGAATAATCAGTGATAGATAACTGTTCCTCCTGAATGCAAATTGTATCTCATAAAAGAAACTTGCTGGTATGTTTTGGGGTACTTTTTCATTACTTCTCTGTGTTTTGGTTATGATCTACTTGATGTTCTAAATCAGCATATGACGGAAGACTGGGCAGCTGCCAACTGCATGATTCAGACAAAAGCAGAAGGAAATAGCTCAAATTATGTCCTAATGATCTTGTAGCAGTTTATTTCCAAAATAGGTTTTTTAAAAAGGAACTAATTAAGAGTAGAAAGATAGGGAGTATTCAGCATCTTTTGCAGTAGAGCTTGCACTATTTCTAAATGTAAGAGGGACAGGGGGTACTTTTTTAATATCTAGCATATAACACAGTTTAAAGAAAAGTACTTTTCTTTGGCACAGTTATTGTCATTTTAAACTGTCATTTTAAAACAAGAACCATATGACTGTCTCTAAGATACTTTTATACTCAGGTGCAGGATGTTTTTTTCACTCTTTGCATTTTACAGTGTTCATGATTAGTGTAAAAAAGATACTCTTAATCTTATGAAGTGTTAGTCATTTTGGTAAATATGCAGACACTCTTTGCATGTTTGTATTTGTGCTTTAAAGACAGTACCAAAGTTTTGGAATGTCGTTATTCCTGTCTGTTTTCTTTATCTACAAAAAAGAACCATCAGAATTATTGAAATTGAATATCTAACCTACTTAATGATAGGTTTCAGTATTACAAAAAACCCTGTGGGGTCTCAAAATAAATGAAAGGTTAAATGCTATAACTTAGTTATTAAATAATTTTTAGACTGACCAGAAGAAAGAGGCTCTTCCAGTACAAGAAGAATCTGATCTTGAAAAGAAGAGAAGAGAAGCTGAAGCATTACTTCAGAGCATGGGGTTGACACCTGAGTCTCCTGTTGGTAGGAATGTTACTATTTGTTTGAAATAAATGTTTGAGAGTTTTTTGTTTAGTCTTTTTTTGGGGCAGTGAAGTGTTTTTTGGGGCTTTGTGTTGCTTGGAGTTTTTTGTTTTGTGTTGTGGTGATGGTTTGTTTTTGTTAAGATTGAGGTATTTATGTAACTAACATTATAATTCTCTGGCCACTTTTTTGGGGGTTATACATGTCTGGGTTTTACACTCTTTTGTCCTTTTTGATCTGTTATAAATGTCAAATGATGTGCTTCAGTACACATTACATAACATTATTTTATAAAATAACACCATTTACACTTAGTGGATTATTTGAAGTATATTAGTTAAAGTATGTAAGTATATCTATGCATTTTCTTTCTCCCTCTGTTTTTCATGCTCATTATTCTCCTGTAATTTTTTTCCTTACTCTTTTCCACAATGCCAAATTTTAATGCTGATATTTTTGTATGGAGTTGGCTTGTTTCTTTTCTGCATCTTTTACACCCTAGTTTTTCTTATCTGAAATACCTGACTGACTTTGATGGAGCAATAGCAACACTAAGTATAAAAATTAGCTTCCAAGGATGATGATTGGTGTCCATGCAGGATGTGTTAGCATACTGGCTCTTTTTTGCCTTTACTTAGGCAGATCCCTATGGAAGATGACAACAAGGAATATGATAATGTAACTCTGCTTTTTGTCTCCAACTTTGAAATCAAAGGGGTTCAAAGCTTATCAGTTTGGCTTCTTGGTGGGGCTCTATTCAGTGGGGTTTGTCAATTAAAAATAATAATGATTTCTTAGAGATATATATGATTATATTTTCATAATTGCTTTTGTGTAATCCTCAAGTGTTCAAAAGTGAACACCATTATAGCTGCTCACATTCCAAAAGCCCCAGCAGTCATTTTTGTTAATTCAAGGTGTTTTAATAGCTGAGAGACTCTGTTTGGCTGTGTTAGCACTAGTGCAGCTGTTTAAGTTCTGACCTGCTGCAGATTTTGTGTGCTAGACTAGTAGTTGAACACTTCCCTTGCACGGTACTGTACTAAGGCAGTTGATGGAATTTTTGTAGGGATGTACGTGATTGTTGCTTTTTTTCACACTGGGCAGAGAATCTAAAAGCCACAGAATAGCCAGTCCGGAAAGGAAGTTAATGTGTATACTTAGAGTAGGTGTTCATGAAGAACTCAGAGGTGCTGACATGCAAGAGTGGGGCACGCCCCTGCATGCTGTGTTTAATTCCACTGAGCTGCTACTTAATCACACCCTTCAGTATATGCAGGGAATTCGTTCTGTATCCTTTCGAGATAACCAGATCTGATATGGACCCTTAATCAGGTTCAAATGTCCTGCTTGCTGCCTGCAGTTAGCATGCCTAAGGCACAAGCTCCTGTTCTGCTGACTGGATGCTGGCAAATACAGTGATGGTTTGCCTGAACTGATGCTGATTTGTGGCTGAGCTGCTTGCTGTGCAGCTGAGGTAGCTTGAGGTATCTTGTGCTCGCACTGTCAGTGGAGGGGTGTTGCTTGACGTTAGATTTTTTCCTAGAAATTTGTGTTAATTCCTAAGGCAATTCCTGTGCTGTTAACTGCTGGAGAGAGTTCTCTTATGGGAGAAAGGACTGTATCAGATGTTTTTGATATCTACCATAATTACTATATAAGAAGCCTTAAGTTAGTGAACCAGAATTATTTTCAAAAAGGTTTTATAGTTTAATCCTCTGGGGTAGGTGAAATTCCATCTGGTTTTTTGTAAGACTGCTGGTCTTTGAGCGGGACTCACCTCAGTTTTGGGAAGGATTTCCCAAGAATGGCTTTCCCCACTAGAGAGTGCTGCAGCACCAGCACTGATCCCTGCGAGTCACCGTGTCCTGAAAATGCACACAGATAGCAAAGCAGAGGCCTGGGGCAGCTCCTTTGCTCCAGATTAACCAGTACATGGCGAGGATGAGCTGAAGAATTTATATATTCTTACATGCCCCCAGTTATATAAGTATAAAGTAGCATTGTATTTGTATCAGATTGCATTATATCACTATGTATCACTTTGAGAAAGCATGTTTCTTTTGAAATGGTAAATGCAGTCTTCATCTACAAATAGAAAATTAACTGACATTTGTCAACTTTTAAAGATTAAATACAGGGGTACTAGACTGTTCACTGTCAAGGAAAAAAAAAAGGCATTATAATTTCCTAATACTAGAAACTTTGTAATATGCAAGATTTATGTTGATTTGATTCAAACTAGAAAAAAAATAATAGGATGCTGTATGACACATCCTTTTTTTGGTCCACAGTTTGGTGATAATATATTTTGAAATAACATTTCCAGTTAAACACATCCACTGTCTAATCTTTAAGAAAGCTTATAATGTCAGGGCTGTATTAACAACTACCTTTTCTATGTTTAAGCAACATGAGTTAGTGGAAATTACCCTTTGAAAATCAGTGTCATCATTTGTCAAAAGTTCCGTTTAAAATTTTTTTCAATTCATTTTGCCCTAAATGCCTTCCCCTCCATGTCTTTTTGTATGCTCCAGATGCATAAATGCCAAACAATTGCATGAAAGTCCAGCATGAATTGTTAACATTGTCTTTTCCCCTCTCTTTCTACTGTTCATTTTCATCCACGTATTTTTTTGTTTGCCATCACTTTTTTATTTAATACTTCATTTTTAATTCATTTGCAAACATCCTAAGCTGTGCAACCTCTGCGAGTAGTAACAGCGGATACCTGTCTGTTTCACTATTTAGTCCCTCCTCCTACCTCTCCGTCGTCCAAATCCGTGAGTACGCCAAGCGAGGCTGGGAGCCAGGACTCCGGGGATGGTGCTGTTGGATCTAGGTATGTCACTTTCCTTGGCACGTTCCTTTGTTCTGTATTTGTATTCTGAATAGTTAAGCTTTAGAAGAAATCGAGGTTAGTTACTTGATTACAATAATACGAGGTTACAGTGTTGAATCTCTCAAAAGAGACTGTTTAGCAGAAATGCTTTACTTTAAAATTTGAAGTGCAGCTGTACTTCCTGATTTGAAGTTGCCAGCATTCATGTGGACTTGTTTAAACTTTCAAGTTTGAAGTAAAATGAATGTCTTGGGACAATAACAAACTCAAAAAGTCTAACTTCTGTGCTTTTCCCAGCTTTTTCTAAAGGAGGATGGGTGTGGATGATAGGCTATTTGCTTTTTCCCATACCTGCTTGATGTAATAAAGATACTGTCTACAAACTTTGCATTACTTCAGATTTTATTTTTCCCTTACTCAGAACCATATTTCTCATTATTTTACTTCATCTGTGTTGCACAACTACAGAACTTGCAATCTCTTATTTTGTCAAAATATAACTCTGTCTTAGTACAGCCACAGTTGTTTATGCCTTTATTCAGTGCCAGTACTTGTCACAGTTGTTTGACAATTTCTTTGAGCATGATGCTTTGAGACATGCTGCTCTAAAGAAGAGTCAGATAAATATTTCAAGTGGTGATAGATGGGTGATAAGGTGGGAAAACACTACTTCCAAAGGGTATTTCTGCTGTTTCCCATGCACAGTCTGCAAATAAGAGCAGTAGCTGCCTATTAATATTGGTAAGATATTCTCAGCAAGTGAAGTTCATGTACTTTAAATTTAGTAAGTATACATTGTGGATGAAGTTTAGTCAAAGCACAGAAACTGCAGCAGTTATCAGTTACTGTTGTTGTATGAGTAGTTGTTTTGGAAAAGCAGTCAAAGGTTAGACCACTTTGAAACATCTTTTAAAAAGACTGCAGAAACATCTTGTATGCATGTGGATTATGCATGCATAACTATATGCATCTTAATCTGAAAATATTCAAGGTAATAATGACCTGAACAAAGGTTATGCGGTGCCTATTTCAAAGTAGAAATCATTAAATTAAAACAGAGAATACAGCAGATGTGAACCCAGACTTTTTTTTAACAGTGCTCAGGTATTATCTTGTTTGCCTGTCATGTTAATTAACCAATATAATTATTCCTTAATTGAGTAGCAAGCAAGTTTTAAGTATTTTAAATTGCTGTATATTGCTTATTAAATTGTCTTTTTAAAGTATATTTATATATGTATTTATGTTCACTAGAAGAAAAAAGCCAAGAAGTATTTGATGATGACTTTTTAAAAGAAAATACTTTCTTCCCATTCACACCTAATTTAAATTCAGTATGAAACAGAATGTATAGGCCACATACCTGTAATGGAATGCCACGTGTACTACTTTATTTCCACCTCATCAGTGCACTGCACTCTGATTCTGTGTTCTCACAGTGTTGCAATGTTGTATGCATGCATTTTCTTACAAAGCCTTGAGAAAATCCATACCCTGAGTCTCAAAAGCTAATGCATTTTCAAACTTTAAAACTAAATTTGTCTCATGATTGTGATCTTTAAGGCATGGAGGTATGAATATACAGTTAAATTGGCATTATGGCATTATGGAGTCCCTGTTGGAGTCCACTTGCTTGTTCTCCCACCAGTGGATTCTTCCCTTCCCCCAGTAAATGAGTGTCTATATCCTGGTTTATTAGTACAAGTTCAAACATTTTGAAGATGAAAGTTGGACTGTATGATATCCCTTGGTGTTACACGTGGTACTTCACAGGTAACTCCTACCAATATGAGATGTATTTTAAAGCCTCCTCTGTGATGCTGAATCTTGTCAGTAACTCTTCTAGTAAGCAGTAGAGCAGTGTTCAGACTCTGCTCCTGCTGTTACTTCATCTGTCTTGCTTTATTTTCATTAGTGAAGAGTTTTGTTCCTAGTTTGATCCTGGTTCTTTCTCTTTTTTTCTCAGTCAAGAGTGCAAGTCCTACACTAGAAAAGAATACAGCTGGTTTACTTTTAGGCTGGTGGATGCTTCATAGAATTAGTTTAAAAACAGAAAATCTTTTTAGAGATATTGGAAGTGTTAGGAAAGTGTTAGCTTCAACTATTTTAAAAGATAGACTGTCCTTCATTCAACTGAAGCAACTTTTGAAGGTGAAAATAATGCTTTGAAAGCGGGAAAGCTACCTCATTAAGGGCTAGATGTTAAACAGGTGCAGAAGTTGGAGCATTTTATGTTTATAGCCTTTTCCCCAAGTCCCTTTCTCGATTGAAAAAGTTGGGAAACTATTTGACAGGTATTGTGGTGATGCAGCATCTGTATCTGAAGTTAAGGTAGTCTTTGCAACATGAAGGTTGGGATGGTGGTTTCGTTTTGCTAATGATTGAACAACATATAAGCAATACCCAGCTTCAAGTCTCAGGGACCAAATTAAACTCTTAAGCTTAAATCTCTTTGGTTGAGAAAGATAGCAGAGATCTAATGAATAAGTATGCTCAAAGTAATTAACTTTAGGCTAAAATGATGTGTTCGCTGATGCACAAAAGATATGAAAAGATTTTTGAGATTTGGGTGTTAAGCTGTTGCTGTGAATGCAGTTGATTTTCTGTATATGAAGACGGTGGATTTGTGATTCCTAATTAAATTATTGTGATTTGTAGTCCTAATGCATACTTTCCACTAGAACAAGGTAGTGCATGGCACACCCATATTTATGAGCTTTTATGGCATTGTGTGTATATTTTTCAGATCAGCTTTAACTTTAGGAATTCTGTACCTGGTTGATAGAAAAGTTACTGTGTATGGTATGAAAATGTAAAATTGTCATTTATTGATTGACCATAGTAAAATATTGCATATTCTTAATTTTTTAAATTCAGAAACATTGTTTTAAAAAATGCAGATAACATACGAGAATGTCTGAAAAAAACATGCAAGTTAATCTGCTAATCTCTTACAAGTGTTTTTCTAAAATTCTGCCTAAGCCTGATAGCCAGTAGACTACAGGAAAATTTCTGAAGAAGGAATGAAGGTTAAAAAGGAAGGTAGAGGGAATATTGATTTCCCCCTTCCTATTTCTTCTAGTACAACTTGAAATGGATCCATTCTGTTTGTTATTCCACATGACTTTGAAACATGTTATTAATATAAAGCCCACAATTTAAAAGAGATTTTTAAGTGTCTTAGATGGAGTTGGCTCTAACTCAGATGACACTTACAAGCCCAAGGCAGTGCTTAACCCATAATTACTGCAATGTCACATCTTGGAAACTCTAGCAGTTCTCTATCCCAGTGGAAATGCTTTTTTGCCCCACTACCAAAAGGCTTATGTGTTAACTCACTTCCTTTACCAATATGACAGTTTCCTCCACATATTTACTGCTCTGGGCAAGTTTGTTATGTTAACGAATCTGTCTTCATATAACTTGAACAAATCTGAACATATTTTAAAAGGAATTTCAAGTTTTTGGTGGTTCTTATCAGTATTTAAAGTGCTTCCATTTGCCTTTCATTAAGGCAAAATTTGTTTGCAGACTTTTAATTTTCAACCTTTAAAGTAATTCAATTCTTTGCTAATAGCTCTGAATTCTGTTTGCTTCTTAACTTTTGTATTTACTGCATGTGTTATTGCACTGAATGTTTGCTGAGTTTCCCTTAACTGATGTTGCATCACCTTGTTTCTTGTGAACAATGAAATAACTATAAGCTTGCTGTAACTTTAGAATTTCATAGTGTATATTTGCTTCACTAATCTCTGGCCTTTTTTGCTAATGCTGCATGATTGTTCAACCTGGGGTACCAGGACGCTGCATTGGGATACTGATCCGTCAGTTCTTCAGCTCCACTCTGATTCCGATCTGGGGTATTGCATAGATTTCTTATATTCCCTCTTTCGTGTGCTTATGGATAATAAGTATGAGCATTTTTTTCCTGTAAGACTTGTAGTAGTTGTTGTTAAAAAACTGTTTTGTAGGTAGTGGAAATTTGCTGTCCCTAGATGCAACGTGGTTTGCTTGCAATGGGAGATTTTATATAATTTAATATACATTAGATGCTTATTTCTAATAAACACAAATAAGTTTTGTTTTCTTTGAGTCTTTCTTTGACAAAATGTAAACTTTATGAAGTCGTTTATTTAAAATGGTTAGCATGACTAAAACCAGAGCAACTGCCATCTTTTCTTACAAATACGTTTATAAAAGCTGTAGCTCATTATAAGCACTAACTAAAGCCTGTATTGTGTGCTTAGAATTATGATTCTGCCCACCAAAACCTTTCAAAAGGAGTTACTCTTCTGCTTTTATCTTGGGAGAGGAGTGGATAATAAGAAACTAAATCTGATATAGGTAAATTGTTGGATCATTGCAGTATTGTTACAGTACATACTGCAATTAGGTTTTACAGACGGCTACAATGACTGAATTAATGTTGTGCAGGTTTTGGAATATATTATGTGTTGTGTGATGCTAGCTATATCTACCTTTAATAAAGTCAGAAAGCTCAGAGATTTTCAATATTGTGCTCTGAAACAATGTATTATGGATAAATCATTTGTCAGCATGAGTTCCAAGTCAGCCTGGCAGTTCTGCATTCTAGATAGTATTTTAAAGATGGACAAAAAAGGACAGCAAAGTTAAAATACTAGGAAATGTTTTTTCCTTCAGTATAACTAAGTTGGTTTTCAAACTTTATAGTCCTAGAACTGTTGCTGTACAAGCATGACCTGTGAGTAGATCTGTATCCCTGATAATACAGATGTATCATACATGTGGCAGTATTCTAGTCAAGCACAAAGAGCAAAAATTTAAAATTATATCCCAATGTCCAGATATTTATATGTGCACATCTTCCTTTTTGTCACAGATGTATAAATAGTTGCTGATTTTAAATAGTAATGATAAAATAGTAGTCATAATTGTGTGACTTGTTCAGAGGTTCCTCTGGATTTAAGTTTGACTAAGCAGTGCTGTGCCTTAATGACTTGGGTATTATTCTAGGGAAAATGTGAAGTAATAAAATTAAATGTTTTTTTCTGATTTTTAAATTAATTTTGTTTAGACGTGGACCTGTTAAACTTGGAATGGCCAAAATTACACAAGTTGACTTTCCTCCTCGAGAAATTGTTACCTACACAAAGGAGACACAAACACCTGTCATGACTCAGCCCAAGGAAGGTGAATGGTTAATTTATTAAGTTATTTTTGGTTTCTTTTAATATAATAATGATGACTGGCTGAATTAGAACTAGCACTTGTGATCTTGAAACTTAATAAGGTAAATGAAGGTTGATATGTGAGATAATTTATATGAATTCTATTACTAAATTTTTGTAGGTTTTGCTCAACTGTTACTGTCACTCTGCATCTCTTTTAGCATCACTCTTGCTACTAATATGTGGCACTTTCACACTCCTAGTGTATGTTCAGATTAAACCCCAAGTTGATTAATTAGCTGACAGCTGATAAATAAATGGGATATATTCTGCATTTGTGACATTTAAGAATCCACTTAACTTGGCACATGGAGGACAGGGAGGTGATTTGAAATAACTGGTGTGGCTTTTACAAGGGCAACTCCTGCCTGACCATCACCTTCTAGGATGGAGTGACTGTATCAGTGGACAAGGGAAGAGGTACAGATGTCATTTATCTGGACTTCTGAAAAGCCTTTAATATGATGTCCCCAACATCCTTCTCTCTAAATTCGACAGAGATGGATTTGATGGGTAGACTGTTGGGTGGAATTGGTTGAATGGTTGCATCCAGAGGTCAACAGCTGAGTCCTGGTGTACATCAGTGACAAGTGGTGTCCCTCAGGGGTCCATACTGGGACCAGTGTTATTATCACTGACATACAGGGGGATTGAGTGCACCCTCAGCCCATCTGCAGGTGACACCAAGCTGAGTGGGGTAGTTAACATGGCTGTAGGATGGGATGGCACCCAGAGGGACCTGGACAAGCTCAAGAAGTGGCCCAAAGGAAAGCCAAGCATATCCTGAGCTGCACCCCCAGCAGGTCAAGGGAGGTAGGTGATCCTGCCCCTCTCCTCTGCTGGAGTGCTGCATCCAGCTCTGGAGAGGGACCTTGCACAAGGGCATGTGGTGACTGGACAAGGGGCAGTGGCTTTAAACTGGAAGAGGTTAGATTAGATATCAGGAGGGAATTCTTTACTTTGTAGGTGGTGAGGCACTGCAACAGGTTGCCCAGAGAAGCTGTGTTTGCCCCATCCCTGCATATGTTCAAGGCTGGGTTGGATGAGGCTTTGAGCAGTCTGATCTAGTGGAAGGTATCCCTGCCCATGGGAGTGGGGTTGGCACTAGATCATCTTTCAAGTCCCTTCCAACTACTAAGATTCTATGAAGTTACTTGAAGACTGTATATCCTACAATAAACTTAGCAATTAACCCTTTTACTCCTTAAGAATTTAAATTTTTATACCTGAAGCTTCTACTTTTGATTTTAAAAGAAAACTAATGCTGTTTCTGTTTTCAGCAATTGAACACAGGCTTTCTTTCAGTCATGACTTGTTTGCTTTTCAAAAAATAAATTTTTCTGAAGAAAATACGGTTGGCTAGCAGATTTGCTTTTCAATGCTTGAGACAGTTGAATTTATCTGCAAATGAAAGTATTAGTCCTGGTGTAGCTTGTGTGTAGTTCTACAACAAAATCTCTCGGTTGTTTAATATGATTGACTTTGAGTATGTGTCTGTGTTAGCAATTTTAGGACCTACTTCTACATTCATAATTTTGCATTTTCCTGCTCTTTGGTATGTGAACTTTTGGATGTTTATGCAAAGATATATCTTTCAAACTCAATTATTCAGTGAGCCAGAGGATATGATTTTTCTCTGTGTTTCTTTTCTATTCTTCTTTTTATCTGTATCTCTGCACAGGTAGGTGTTTGGGGTTTTCCTGCTTTCATTTCTCCCGTGGCCTCAACATTTCCTTTCTCTAATCCCTCAGGTCTTTTTTCCTCCTCTCTGTCAGATTCATGGAATCTGAAGACTTAGGTCACAGTTTATGTACTTGAAGAGTTCTACTTCTGTTGCCTGCTGACAGTGGAAATTGCTTGGATTGTATGATCTGAGTTTCACAGTAGATAGGCTGTAGTTGAGCTTTGCTGCAGTGGAGTGGAACAGTGCTCATCTCTATTTCTTCATTTACCAGAAAGTGGTCTCAATGCAAGTATTGTCTCCTGATCCATTCCAGCTTACAAATACTGATTTCTTGAGGGCCATCATAATTTTTTAAAATATATTTATTTCATGTGCTTCACAAAATTCACAGTTGTCTTTTCATAATTTCAATGTTGAAGATCTTTTTAACATTTAAGACCACCTGAATACCTTAATAACAAAGCTCTGTGTTCCCATTTTACAATGATATCTGAAATAGGATATAGGTTTAAAAAAAAGAATAAATCATGCTGCATACAAAAAAGGAGTCAGTAGGTAAGAGATTTTTCTTGAGAAAAGAAAATTTTAAAACTCTTTAAAACAATTGACAAAAGCAGCATGCTGAATTTAGAGGGTACAATTAGATACATTTAAATTCTGTAAAATATATCTTATTGATTCTTCTTTCTACTCACAGTCTGAGTTGTGCTTATCTGCGTGCATATGCTGTAAAGAAAAATAACCTTGTGAAGTACACTTGGAAGTGGAGCTTGCAATTGAACTTACACCTGCAGTAGCTCCCTTATCCAGCAGCAAGTTGCATCTGAGCTAGGTTAGCTCAGTGTTTACAGCTTCTTATAAAGTGAAGGGAACTGGACCTTTCATAATCTATTTTGAGATTTTAAAATGCTGTTGGAGCTGTGCTTTTGAATAAGTAAAATAGAAGCAGTTTTATTAGCTAAGCTCTGCAGTCATTCTGCTTCTTTAGGTCCACTTGTGCTAATACTTGATTTGGTGGGAGAGGACAGCACATGAAATAAAACCAACAAACCTGCAGCAAATCACCAAACTAGATAGTTCTCTTTGTTCCAGTTCTGTGTGCTACAGTGGTTATATAGTTACCTTGTAAGCTGAATTATGAAACATTCAAACTACAACCCATCTACCTGGTGGGGCAGATGGGAAGTAGAAGTAAACTAGTTTTAGATTAAAACTGTTTCTAGTTGTTATGGAAATATTTGTGGCAACACATACTAAGTGAATTAAATAGGAGAGACTTCATGTCCTCAAATAAAACTTGGCATTTGGAAATGCCTGTTTTGGATTCATGTAACAGTTAAATTAATTTTGAAATGTTACAGCTTCCTTAGGACATGAAGGCATTTAGTGTTCTAACAGTTCTCACAACTTCAGGATCTCTCCTAGAAATCAGTTAATGCAAAGAAAGATGGGTGTATAGGGGAATATGATTTTGCTCAGCTGTCCCAATTAAGGCTTTCCAGGACTAACTGGGTACTTGCTACTTAGTGCTGCTGTACAATACTGTGCATGTGCAATCACAGCTGCCTGCAGACAGTGTTATTGCATTAACTCCACTCTTTGAGGGATAATTGTCTGCCAACATCTCCAGGACACAGAATTAAGTTATTAAGCAGAGTAATAAAAATATGATATATAGCATTTACTTCTTGGATGTTGGTACAGTCAGTGCAGGATTTATGCATTTTAATATTTTTTAAAGAAATAACAGACCATTGTATATTCAAGTATGATCCTTGTGGGTCCCTTCCAACTGAGGATATTCTGTGATTCTATATTACCTAGTACATGCCTTAAATGTACAGAAATACAGATAGGAAAACTTGATGTGAAGACATTCGGCTTAACAAAAGCCACCCATTTCACAGATGATTTAACTTTGATTAACCTACTCTGCAGCAACAGATTGCTCAGACAACTGGAACTACACTCTACAGTGTTATTGCTAGGTGCAGCCTAATTTACAGCACTGCTTTTCTTTCTGTCATGCCAAAATATATCACAATTTTGTTGTTAACTCAAAGTAAAAATTCAGTGGTTCATTAAATCTGTTTTTAGCATTCATTGGCAAGACATTTGTTGCTATTAAAGATTGCATAAAAATAGCAGCTACTTTACTACTCAGTTTGTAACCTTAGATCCCCTGATTGCCTGTCAGAAACAACATGGAGTTAATCCCTTAGCATATTGTCATGAATATTCATCGATATGTTGATGTGACATAGAGTCCCATTTCCTGTCTTCGTGGCCCTGTGACTTTTCCAAGGTTTTGCAGCCTTTTTTAAATCTGAAATCTTATTTGGTACAATGACAATTTGAAGTGGCTTAAATGCCAGTAGGTATAGTCACTAATGAATAAGGTGGATGCAGTTAGGGAGTGCCCTTAATATTTCAAATTTAGATAGCTGACTTGAGATAAACACAGTGCATGACAGTATTGTGGGTTCTTGACTTACTAGACTGGAACTGTTTCAGAAACAGCATGTCCAGTGTTTCAGTGTTTGCTGGCTGCTGTATTATTGTTATGCTAATTCCTTGCAATTTCTGGCATCTGGCCTGCTATTAAATAAATTCAAGATGAAGGAGAGACAGGAAAAGTAATTAAAACAAACATTACTTACCTCGTTTTTTAGTCCAGCAGCTTAATGGTGCCTTTTTTGTGAACTATGAGAAAGCTTCCTGGGTTTGGAATAGAAAGCATTCTAGTATTGGATAATGAAGTCAAAAACTTGTATATGTGGGGATTTTTTTACTATTATTTTGCGGGGTTTTTTTCTCCAGATCCCTTAATAAGAAAGTTTGCATGTGACTCTTCTTTAGAGAGAAGGTTTTAGATTTATGCAGTTACAGATAAATCAGTGAGATGACATGTTCAATTTCAAGTCTGATACTTTGAGAATATTAAAATAAGTGCTGTATCCTGCATTTAAATGCAGTAATATCAGCTGGCTATATGCAGTGAAAGTACTATGAAGGAATTTAGAGCTCTGTATAATATATGCCATTTATGTTTCAAACATTAAAAGGCAGGAGCAATCAACTATATGATCTTTTGAATAAAATATGTAGATTAGAAGGTCATATAGCACTAAGGGGTTGACCGTCTACGTTTGACAAGAATTTGACTCCTGTCACTGAAAATGGTACTTAGAATCAGTGTAGTATGACTAATGGGGGGTTGGGCTGAAATTTCTAATTTGGGACTTTCAAAGCTAGAATAATGTATCCAGGGTGACCCAAAAGCAAATTTCTAAATTTGAAGGCATCATTTAATTCTGCAAGATTGATTGGCAGAGCGAAAAAGAGGGGGATTTTTATCCAAGTGGCCGCAATTTGAATATGTGATCCTGTATGTGTTGTTCTCAAAGTTACGTGTGTTAACTCATATTACATTTTTTGATTAATCATTGTTCACACCTGTAGTTATTTGACATTAAGAATTCCCTTCTTTGGAATGGCCACAAGTTATCCAGTTTTCAGGTTACGAGTCCGCTGTGCGTGCGAATCCATCGAAAAAGGAGCAGTGTCTTTCTGTTTCTTAGCGTGATTATTTTGCCCAAAAAAGCTTTCATTTTTTTTTAAGTAGCACAAAAGCTGTAATTGGCATGCTTTGTAAGGAAGTGTCAATGTGCAAGAGAGTGGAGATCACTAAGAATTCTTTTACGGGTTCTTTCCCCTTTGCACCACCGCCTCCTCAGCAGGGTCACTGAGATCACTAGCTTTTCTTGAAATGGCCATTTTCACTGGCAGGTGCATTATACCCTGTATTTTCAGATTGTTTTTCCATTCTGAATGTTTGGCAGGTTGATTGCTCTGGCTGCATTGACGGAGAAAGGGCTGACAAATGCAGTTGGGCTGGCTGAAAAGACAGTGATTACTGTTTTCCTTTGTGGCTGATTGAGGCCCTTGAAAGGAAAGATTTTAACCTTCACCATTTGGTTCAAAAGTATGAGCATATATTGAAATCATTCATGCCATTTATCCTAGTTCTGTAAACTTGTCAGAACATAAAAATCGCTCAATTTCAAGTAATGTAGGATTGGCATACGTCATTATCATTTTGATTAAGTTGGAGTTTGTATTATTGTGTGCATTATACAGTGTCATTTAAAGCTTTCTTTCCTGCAGGTACAGTTATATTTTTATTGCCTATACTATGGAGTTAGAAAGATTTTCAGACCTCTTTAAACCTATCACTATGTGTGTGGTTTGGCAGCTGGTATGGCCTACAAGCTGTATTTTGTTTGCAGGGTAAAGGCTTGTCTGTAGACCTCCTGGAGTGCTGGTAATTGCACAGGCTTGCCATTGGGGAAAGACATGATTGGAAGCAGTCAGGCAGAAAAATGTTGTGCCATCCCATTGCCACCTCATAGCAGAGAGACAATCCTTGCAGTACCATCTGGTTGTTGCTATCTAGTCAGCTGGCCTGGCTGCTGGGACCATGGCTTGGCAGCTGCTTCCCATCCCTTGACCACCCCTTTTTTTTAAACTCTTTTTGTGTGCATGCATGTGGATTTTGTTTTTTTTTTTTACTTTTTGTGTTAGATAACTTTGAACATGGGTCAGGGAGATGGCTGCAACAAACAAGCCTAGTCCCTGTTGAATACTGTCTCATTACTTGTGATGAGGCATGCAGCAGTCTCCTGCTGCCATTCCCTTATAAGCAAGCAGATGACGTAGCTGTTTAACCAATAAAAACAAGTCTTTTCAGAAGCTTATTCTAGAAAGTGGATGAAGAAAAGCCAGCATATCCCACAATTCTAAGTAATTTAAAGGTATTTTCTGGTTTAGAGTATTCAAAGAATAAAACGTAGAAATGCAGAAAGTGCTGTAAAACTTGTCAGTATCCCTGAACATTAACATTTTATGTTATTCATTGCAATTAGGGAAAACACATTTTCCTGTAAAGTTCTCATTGCCAAACATGATACAGATAATGAGACTTGCATCTAGAATGACAGAAAAAATGTAATCTCTGCGCTATTATCTTTAGCAAAATTTGCCTCTCAGAATAGTAACCTGAAAGCTAATGTAAGCCATCTTCATGCCATGTGCAGACCCATTAGACTGATGCTTTCAGATCACAAGTAAGCAGCTGCTCTGTAGACTATTTTAGACATTTGATTTTGCTTTATTCCGCAGCATTAATGTGTCAGTGTGTTACACAGAACATGCATGCACCACATGGTTCTGTGTGGAATCATAAATGCCTGTAAGACAGATTTCCACTTTGGATTCTTTACAATTTCCTGTGTGTCTTATTTCAGTTTATGTAACTACCTAACTCAGTGCAACTGATACTGAGGTGGAGACAGTGTTCCAATGATATTTTGGTTTGTGATAATGTTATTTCCTTGGCACTACATTTTACAAATGCAACCATTTTAAGCTACATGATACCATTTTACATCAGCTTATTTGAGATTCATATAGAATGCTACTGTACCCCTTTGGAAATACTGACGGTGTCACCATGTTTCTCCTTAGATGAGGAAGAGGAAGATGATGTGGTTGCACCAAAACCATTAGTTGAGCCTGAGGAAGAAAAAACATTAAAAAAAGAGGAAGAGGAAGAAGGTACTGTTCACCTCAAGACATTCTGAGTGTGCTATAAAGAAAGCCATCAATATATTTGTTAACTTTTTGTTCCATTAATTTAAAATTAATTTCATTGTTAAATACTAACTAGCCAGCAAAACATAAAATGTAAAAATTCTTTAAAATCATGATAAATACTTTTCTTTCTTGAAAAGAATTGGTGAAAGCGTGCAGTCCAGAAAATGTCTGTATGAATTTTTTTCAGCTGCCCCTCATGAGCTCACAGAGGAGGAAAAGCAACAAATTTTGCATTCTGAAGAATTTTTAAGTTTTTTTGACCACTCCACAAGGATTGTTGAAAGAGCCCTTTCTGAGCAAATCAACATTTTCTTTGACTACAGTGGAAGAGACCTAGAGGACAAAGAAGGGTAATGTGAATGTTAAATACTTTTCTGTGAATTTCCAATAATTTTAATTGAAAGACTGATCTAAGATTAATATCTCCTAATTATCTTTGTAGAGAGATTCAAGCAGGAGCAAAACTGTCCTTAAATAGGCAGTTTTTTGATGAACGTTGGTCAAAGCATCGTGTTGTCAGTTGTCTGGACTGGTCATCTCAGGTAAAACATAATGCTTCAAGTAAACAGTTGACTTTGTAAATTGTTGTAGTTCTCTGTGCATTTGATTCCCATAAAAGCACAGTTGATACAGGCTCAATTTCTAAATGTGGTCCTTGAGTGCTCCGTGGTTTGCAAAAAGTAGACGGAGTTGTTAATCTTTCGTGAAAGGTAGCAAAATGTTCATATTGTGAAGAAAGTTGGTTTTGGTTTATGGACTGCTTTGTAGAGGTAACACAGCTTCACTAAAAAGAAAGCTCACTTAAAAGTAATGGCTTTTAGAGTTAAAAGAAAGTTATGATGAGAGAACCAGACTAATGTGTATGTTAGTGCTGGTTTAGGAGCTAAATTAGCAACAATTGCAGTTTTAACTGACAACTTTTCATGCCTTTATAATGCAGGGTGTTTTTTTAACCATATTTTGGCAAAAGAACAAAGATTCTAGGATTATCTGGACCATTAGCCAGTCATCCTGCTTACTTTGAGTCTTTTTCACTTACCATGCAGTATCCAGAATTACTTGTAGCCTCTTACAACAACAATGAGGATGCACCTCACGAGCCTGATGGGGTGGCCCTTGTATGGAATATGAAGTACAAGAAAACTACCCCAGAGTATGTCTTTCACTGCCAGGTATGATTCTGTCTTGGGAGGGATTTTATGTTTATGAATTTGGACGAGTACCTTCCTTATGTTTGTCAATATAATAATTTCATTGGGCTGGCATTCACTTTAACCACATTTATTTGCCAACATATGTTGATAGCTAGAGACTTCAGCTGAGAAAATTATTCTGTTTCAGGATTTCTGACATCATTCAGAATTCAGTCTTGTTTGAGGACTCCTTTTTTTTTCTATTTAAAAAACAGGAAAACTTTCTTGTGTAATGGTTGAACCACAAAGGTTTGTATGTAAGGGGCTTGAGTGGGATTGTATACTGCAGCTTAGTTTACTGAATAAAATGAAGACAGCCTGAGGAAGTGGAATGAGGATGAAAACTAAAAACATATGTATCAAGAAAAAGGCAGATGGAGGTTTTCTTGTAGTTTTCTGAAAGATAAAAACATGCAAATCTCTTCCATTATGCCAAGCCCAAGATATCCAGGTTTTTCCCATCATTTTGGAAAATTACTGAATCAAAATTTAACCTCATGTTGTCACATTACTGTCAAAGCCCAGATTGCAAAAGTAACTCTTGTTATATCGAAGTGTATTTCTTCATTTTCTAAGAAGTAATCACTCCAGAGTGTGGCAAAACAATTGTAAAATCTTGTGTGTTACTGGGCCTTCCTTTGCTAATAAACTATGCTAGGAGAAATACAGATGTATGCATGTGAAAGAAAAGAGGGGGAAAACTTCATTTTGTATTCATATTATAACTATAAATTGAAACAAAAAGACTGTTGAGGAGTTACAAAGGGTGGGTGAATCCTTCAGTAATTGAGCAGTGAAATAATGTACTGAATAAATTTTGGCAAGGAAGTTATTGAGATATTTGGCCTCATTTCCTTTAGTTTCAGGCAGTGTCACTGAATGATCGTTCTTACATTTTGTTTTTGTTTTTCTTCCTTTCAGTCTGCAGTAATGTCAGCTACATTTGCAAAATTTCATCCCAATCTGGTGGTTGGTGGCACATACTCGGGCCAGATAGTGCTGTGGGATAATCGCAGCAATAAGAGAACCCCAGTGCAGAGAACGCCACTTTCAGCTGCTGCTCACACGGTAGGAGGTGAAATATCTTCAAGGACTGTGCCCTGTTGAGATGTGTTTAACATCTAGGAAATCTGTCCAGTGCACTTGATTGGCAATGCTTAAATGTCTATGTCCATATTTTGACACGTAGGAACCAGGCTATTCTTAAAAATCAGAGTGTCAGAAAAAACAAGTATCAGTTTTATAGGGGAGTATCATTTGTACTTTTGGTTGGGATCAATCTTTTGTGCTTTGTTAAATGGTGAAGTTGTATACTTTACTGTACATTAATTATATCAGAACTGGTTATTACTTCTAAATTATTTTCTGATAATATTTTGTTTCTTAGCACCCTGTGTACTGTGTAAATGTTGTTGGGACCCAGAATGCTCATAATCTGATTAGTATCTCAACTGATGGGAAAATATGCTCTTGGAGTCTGGATATGCT
Organism: Pycnonotus jocosus; assembly: GCA_013400435.1. Taxonomy (NCBI): domain Eukaryota; kingdom Metazoa; phylum Chordata; class Aves; order Passeriformes; family Pycnonotidae; genus Pycnonotus; species Pycnonotus jocosus. The sequence continues at coordinate 429,581 of VWYP01006765.1, read as the reverse complement.
TTCCCAACCACAGGTAATACAACTTTTGATATATAGATATATAGTAATATAGATGGATAAATAGATAGGTATTCTAGATTAATATTTTATTTAAAAATCAGTTGATCTAATAAACATTCATCAACTTTTTTCCAACACATAAAATTAAGGTAGCTCAATATTTGATAAAATATTTCCCCACCTGTGGAATCAGATATTTTCTGTTGTTTCTTTTGTACAATTTTGGTGTACTTATGTTAGTGGTGAACACAAATGTAGTAAGAAAGCTTCCTTATTCCTGCCCAATCTGTCCAAGTAAAATAAAAAGAAAAACCTTCTTTTGTGAAATCTAAAAGATTTTGTGGGTGTTAATATTTCTTTTGTGAAGTAAGTTGCTGATATTTTCACTACAGGATAGCATGGAGCTGGTTCACAAACAGTCCAAGGCTGTGGCTGTTACCTGCATGTCTTTCCCTATTGGAGATGTCAACAACTTTGTTGTTGGCAGTGAAGAAGGCTCAGTGTACACTGCATGTCGTCATGGCAGGTGAATACAAACTTTTAATTCTTCCAATGAAATAAAAATAGTGAAAGGATGAGTTCCTGCATGCCTTACACTCAAAATTTTAAAGTTCGTACTTACTCCTTTGCACTGAAGGAGTTCAGAGTATCTCTGTCTGAATTCCAGTGCACTTTTTCCTGATTAAAAACAGAAATGGTTGGAATATTGAATTGGTATTATGAGTTGTTTGTGTTGATGAGGACAGTGTAGGTCACTGTGGTTTTATTCATTTGAATTGTAGCAGAACATTCCAAACTTCGTATCAGTTTTGTAGATAATTGTACAGTAACATCACGCACAAATCTTAAATTGGCTAGCTGTTCTCCTGCTGTTCAATCTATTTTGAAATTGTCTGACTGTATCTTATCAATTGCTTTCTTAAATACAATTCAGTGTCCAGGTTTCATCTCAAATACACATCACCTTCCTGCACAGCTTTTTGGTTCCAAAATACCCAAAATTGTATCACTTTTGTGTAACATCCTTCCCATCTGTTTCCCTCCTTTTTCATCACCCGTGATAGGAGGTGGTTAGGGATATATTGTTACTGGTTTATGTCTGAACCTCCTGCCCTTAAAGTATATGCAACTTTTCTTAATTTAATGGCAGTTTTATGCTTATTCCTGAGACTGGATTTTGTTCTTTGTATGAGTTGAAGTTGTAGCCATTTCTTGGAGGACAACGTACTTAAGTGTGTGGACTGGTACCTGAATGAGTCTCCTGTCCCTAGGATATATTTTGGCACTTACAGTTAGTAGAAAATACATCTTGAACTTAAGGTCTGTTCTCAAGCCTGGTCTTCTGTGATCCTGCTGTGGTGAAGCCTTCTGTAGTGGGGTAACATCCATACAAGGCAGCAAAATCTTCTTGTGGCTGTATTTAAATTGCATTGCAGTGCTATCTCTATCTGTGGATGTTTGGTTTCCAAATCAATTAACCTTGGTTGTATATTCTGAAACAGCAAAGCTGGAATCAGTGAGATGTTTGAAGGACACCAGGGACCAATCACAGGTATCAACTGCCATGCAGCAGTTGGACCTGTAGACTTCTCACATCTTTTTGTCACCTCTTCTTTTGACTGGACAGTAAAGCTTTGGACAACGAAGGTAACTTAGATAGTTCAGTGGTTTTCTTCATAGCCCTTGACACAAGGTGGTGCTATAATTTAAGCTACTTAAGGAAGTTCACAAACCTGAAGTCAAATAGTGTGAAGTTCTGAGGTTCTGCAGTCCTGCAAAGAGGAGAGAGCTGATGAGCAGAACTAAGATTAACAGCATAAAACTTGGCTTTCAGCTTGTACATCATTTGTATATTTCTGATCCATTCTTTTCAACCTTTTGCCCTTTGTTTTCAACAATGATTACAATGTAATCAAATGTAAATCATGTTTTAAAGTCAGTTACCTCATATATTCATAAGGCAAATGTTTTGCTACAATTTTGTGGAGGACTAAAGGACAGCACCAAAACTCACATCAGTTAAACTTGATGAGGTTCACAGTTGAAATATCTGTTATTTCCATTGGCAGAATTACTTCTTGCTCTGTTAGTGTGATGCCCTGAGGAATGAAAGCAGAGGAAGCAGAGTTAAAATCTCTGAGTAATAGCCACTGAATTATCATTGGCTTGATTTACAAGATTCTTAAAGCATTAAGTTTACAAGTTGCAATTGGCTTCCTATTGATTTTTTTATAGTAGCAGCCAGCAAAATGGCTGCATGCTCTGGAAAGCATACCTTTAATAATAAAAAGGATTAGGTTTTGGCTGATTTTTGCAGTGGCATTTTTTTAAAGCAAATCACTTTTTACTTATTGCTGGTAATACCATTGAAGTTCTGTGTTTTTCTTCACCTGTTAGTTTTATGATTTTGAAATGTAGGGTTTGGGTATCTCATTGTTATCTTTGCTTTTCAGAATAACAAACCTCTCTACTCCTTCGAAGACAATTCAGATTATGTTTATGATGTGATGTGGTCTCCAACTCACCCTGCCTTGTTTGCCTGTGTGGATGGGATGGGCAGGCTTGACCTCTGGAATCTCAACAATGATACTGAGGTGAGAAATAAGTTTAACAGTCAAATGGAAAATTGTTTGTACTCTTAAAAAAAAGTTGGGCGTTTACCATAGTTTGGAGGTTTTTTAGCCATAGCTTGGTTTTTTGTTGTTTTTAAATATTCTGTAGTTCAAATAGTTTCTGTGTAGTAGATAGCATTCTTTGATCACAGGATTAGAAATGCCTCCTCTTAATGAATAACAGTTGTAATTAAATTTTTACCTATAACAAGAGAGTAAAACATCTGTTGGTGTAACACTGATCCATGTTGTGAAAGTGATTATGGACCTCCCACCCTGAGGCCTTGTCAGCTCACAGCCTAACAGTGTGAACAAACCTCTTACCACACACCACTGCTGTTCCTGTTGCCACAGTAATACTGCAGTGATATTGCCATTTGTTCCTAACTTAGTGAATGGAATGTTTGGTTTTCTGGTGTGGGTTATCAAGTTCATTATAGTAGAAACCTTTTCCAAGATTTGCTGGAGGTAGATCAGAGGAGAAAGCTGACAGATACTTAGTACTTAAATTTCACCATCTGAAAATTTTATATAGAAGAAAGTTGTTGGACCATATGCCAGCCTGCAGCTTTAAATTGGAATTACTTGTTCTAGCCTTTTGGGCAGGGCTTGAGCTGCCAAAACAGCTGATTTCATCCCTGCCCTCTGTCATAATGTTCCTGAGATCCCAGGGTTCCTCATCACTGCCTGAAAGCGTGTCTGTGCTCCTGTCCCACAGGAAGAGTGCTTTTGATAGCAGATGTTTATACTTTGGCCAAGGGACAGAGGTGTTGTTTTGGTCGTGTCACTGGGGGTAGCTTAAGGCCACTGAGGTCTTTGTATTGTGAACAATGTCTTTGATCTGCGTACCACACACCCATTGAAGTGTTGGGCACTTCTTTTGATGGCCCAGGTGTGTTCTGTAATCTCCAACTCACGGAAACCTGATGCATTTTTAGCAATGTGTTTCAAATTGGTACAGGTACCTACTGCAAGCATCACTGTGGAGGGCAATCCTGCTCTGAACCGTGTGAGATGGACACATTCTGGGAGAGAGATTGCTGTAGGTGATTCAGAGGGACAAATAGTTATATATGACGTGGGAGAGGTATGTATGTCATGTATTGTGCAAAGTATATTGCAAAACAGTTGGGTTTGTTTGTTTATTTAGCAGCTTGCCTTTCACTTTTTTCTCCTGTCATTAGAGGAATAATGATTAGGTTTCATTTGTATCTTTGAATTAATATTTCCTAGTAGTGTTTCATTTAAGGTGTTCTAGCATAACTTTTTAGCATGCTGTCATCCAGTCAAAAAGAAAAAGCTTTACTGTAAGGCTGGTGAAATAAGAACCAATAGTTTTTTCATAGAAATTTTATCTTATATGTAAATGTTGCATATGTGAATTCTGATCCTAGCTTGAGAAGTACCAAACAAAAACTTTTGCAGTGGAGCAGCCTTGATTTTGTTCTTACAGGGAAGCTGTTGCTACTGCAAGTATGTGCAAGTATGTGAACTGCAGTAGTACATGACAACTTGATGGGATGAGGATATAGCACTAGTATTCCCTTTGAAGGCAGTCTCTCAGGTGGAGCTACATAGCACAAGCTTGTAATAATATCATTTTATACCTCAATGCAGGAGTCTCAAATTCTGCTTTTTTTATTAGTTAGAGCTTTTGGTGCTTACACTAAAATAAAGGTAAGCTTATCTGCTGGAAGCACTTCTGAACGTTATTTCAGTGCTCTGCTGTTCACTGTGAGCTCAGCTTTATTTCTCAGGGGGTTTCAGTAACGCTGTCTGTGTCACAGCAAATCGCCGTTCCTCGCGGGGACGAGTGGACTCGCTTTGGCCGGACGCTGGCAGAGATCAACGCCAACAGAGCTGACGCCGAGGAGGAGGCTGCGACCCGCATCCCGGCATAGAGCCTCCAGCCAGGCTGCCCTGGCAATGAGGGCAGGCAAATCCCAGAGTGTCAGTGCTAATCACAGCTTAGGGGAGGAACAGATGGATTCAACAATGGACTTTGAAATGTATTAAGATCACTGAAAATCCGATCTTACATTGTTATGTTTTATATATAAATTACAAGCACATTCTTGGATTTGTGTAACTTTTAATACAGTTAACTTTGACTTTGCAAGGATCTTCTTTTGCTGAAACACTAACCTGGTATAAATTTGCTACTTGGCTTCTGAAAAGTCCAATCTGAAACAGTATCTTTCTGAAAAGTAAAAGTTCTGCTCCTAAAACTTTCTGTATTACTGACTAACCCTCAATAGGTAGTAAATCTCTGAAGCATTCTTTAATTTGAACTCTTCAAATTACCCATGATATGCATGCATATGTTCCAAGTTTCATTGTTTATATATAGATAAGCCTCAGACTCTGGTAGTGGGTAATATATGTGAATAAAAATTTGTCTGTAGTTACAAACTTACATGATAATCAGACCTGAATTAATGAAATACATATTTAATACCAGTTTCCTTTTGTTTGAATTGGTGCATTAAAAGGTGAGACTGATTCATAAATAAATACTATACGAGCACTTGTCAGCTGCCCTGACCTCTAATCTGTGTCCCTGCAGTAGTTAAAGTTTCTGGGAGCTGATCCCTTTGTTTTACACACGTCATAGCCTTGTTTTCTACCCCCAGCCACCCCTTACTGCCATGGCAATTGGCCAACAGGAAAAAACCTCCTGTTTTCAAATTTTTCTTTTCCAAAGAATAAGGAACTGGACTTTGATTTCTACAGCATGATAATTTTCATTCTGTTAACTACAGACTTGCTACTAATTTTCTGTACTAAGATTTTTATTATTATTCTTGATCTTTAACATTTTTATTGAAACAAAACTTCTTAATGGCTTGAAACAGAACTGTTGGAATTTCTGTTAAAGGTTACTATTTTTCTTTCTTAGCACATTATGAAGTTTTCTATCAAGACTGATAGGTGAGTTGCAGGGGGGCTGTTTCTTTTGGGTTTTGTTTTTTTTTTTTTAATAAATACTGTGCGTTTTACTAATGAGGCACCAAATCAGTTTTGTAGCCTTTAACTTAGGCCTCTACATTCATTCTTAATCTGTTACAAGCTTATTGTTTTGCCAGAAGAGCTGGTTTTATATTCTCAAAAATAGGAAATGGGTTTATATTCCTTAATCACTTTCATGTCCAAGAGTATTGTCATTGTTTCTTCATTATTTAACTTTTCTGTTTAGTTTTGGGGTTTTTTTCTCTTTCTCCTTGTCTTAGTTCTGTTATTGTGAGCAGCTCATAGAGACACAACAGTTCTGTCTTCAGAAAGTTTTCTTTTTTGGTGGGTCTGGAAGTGAAATGTGTTTCGGCTTCCATCGGTGTTAGCATTTCAAGAGTGTGTGTCCCTCTCTTTTCAAGGCAGCCACACTGCTCCGTTTGCAGACATTTATCATCCTGTGTGTTCTCCTCAGCCCTACAACAGCAGTTGTGTTCAGCCGAGAAGCATGTGAACTTTGTAAGAACAGGCACATCATGGGATGGGTTGTAGCTTTAGGCAGAATTCTTAACAAACAGAAGGTCTCTTCGTTTGATGGTTTTGGAGGAAGGGGGTGCTTGGGTTTTTGGTTGGTTGTTCTCATGGTGGTTTTTATTGACATTCCTTTCCATTGAATAATACATTTCCTTCACATTTCTGTTTTCAGAAATCCAGTAGGTAAAGCTTTCTTTCACCTACATGCAGGTCATATGGCATTAATTTTGGGTAGTTTCAACATTATCATAATTTTCACTTATTAAATTTATTACTACTCTGTCTTTATTCCTGCTTGTGGTCCTCCCTCACAGAATAGTAGAGTACAGATTAAAAATGCTGTAAAAGCCATACCTGCAACATTGAAACTAAAAGTGATGCTAGATGCTGTAAATGAGGATTCTGGGAGCTAAACTGTCCAGTTTTGGAGCTGCAAGAAATACAAATGCTTGTGCATTGTCAAGTCTCTTTAAGGCCTTGATCAAGGCAGTCAGCAAGCTGTGACTAAGATTAAATGCCAGTGGGTCTTCACCATTTTTGTCTCCATTTAGAAAAGCACAAGATAAAATTCATAGACAGATGAGAGGGTTCTGGAAGCCTGTCTCTATCCAGAAAACAGCACAGAACAAGAAATTCCTTAACACAATTCAACAAATAAAGAAGGAAGCCTTCTAATGGAGTTATCTATATTCACATAGCAGAATAGTGATCAAACTTCCAAGGTCAGTGTATTGTAACCTCTGGCTCACTAAGTATTATTCAGCACCAAAATAATTTTTATCTTCCTTAGAGGCTAGAGCTGGAAAAGGGCTGCTCTGTGTAGTGTTCAGTTCTTAAGAAGCCATTTCTTCAGAAACCAACTTAATCCCTGATGGGCCTGCTGTCACCCAAGTAAGAAAACAGAACATGAAATCAACTTATACCACTTGGGATATGCACTATTCCAGGATGTTTAACCCTGTAAGACACATGTAAAACTTCAGTAAGCAAGGCTGGAAACCACCCATCCCATCTCTGGCTGCAATGATGGTGTGACTAATTTTCCTCCACAGCAGAAATCTAAACTCCTCTATTTCCTTGACATTTTTGCATTTAAATGTTAGGCCAGGGAAACTTTTGGCAGACACTAAACCAGAAATAGTTCATGCTTTCACTTTCTCTTCTCCTTTTACTTCCACTCACCTGTAAGTATAAACAATCAGTTTTGCATATAAAAATAATACAAAAGTAAGTAGGTTTCCCCCCCACAGAATAACCTAATCTCATGGTAAAACATTGTAAATCTAGAAACAGAGAGAATGCTTTCAATTATTTATAACAGGTTTTCTTGTTATAAAACTTGGGAAAAAAGGCACTCTGAATAATAAACCATGTAAAAATTCTTGAGTGTGTTAGTTAACTGGCAAATCTTTCATGTTTTGAATATGCTACCACAGAAGTAGTATCTATTACACATTCAGTATTGCCATGTATTTTGAGAGAATTCCTTGTCAAAAAGTAGTGCTGCAAAATAAAATACTGGCATGTGCTCATCTAATTACTGCGTTGTCTAACACTTACGAGCCAGCACATTGCATTTCAATTCCTTTGCTGTAACTAGCAGTGAAGGGCAGTCCTGCAGAGGCTCTGTCCTGGCCTGTCCATTCATTAAATGCACCTGATCTTCACCTTTCCTCTGTGGAGGGAAAAACAATCATACTGGACAACTTCCTATAAATTCAAAGAAGCAAACTGACACAAGTGTTTTTAAACATTTTATTGTCACGATTGTTAACAAAACACCTTCAAAACATCTGTACATTTCAAACTAGTTTGAACTGCAATACCCATTATATAAATGTACGTGTATAGATGCCCTGATGTCTCTGTACAAAGATGTACAATATGTACAGTAACATTAAATGCAAGCTGTGCAAGGCAAAGTCTAGGCTACAGCTTCATGCCACTGGTTAAAACAAGGCAGAGAACCACAGCTTCAATCAGTTCCTTGTGTGTAAATAAATATATGCAGGTATGTATGAATATCTGAAAGGAGCAATTAGATTTGCAAGCTCAGTTCAGCTAGAACACATGCAGCTGACTGGAAAAAAATACAGCAGTACTCTTGTGGACTCTTTCCACTGCATCACTTTGTTCATTTGAAACATCTTTTCAGGACTCAGCTGCTACTGTGTGCTTGAGCTGAGGTGGTGACAGGAGCTCGAAACTTTGGAAGATATAAACCAAATTTGTTTTCTATACCAGCAAACGTAGCTGTAGCAAGTCTGTATCCTCCTATATGTGCAGGATTAACAGGAGGAAGATCTGAAATTCGTGTTTTGTGGGTAGATTCTGATCCAGCGGGTTTGCTGTTTGGACAAAGCAAAAAGGTCATTTTGTTAGTCTAGATTTCATAAGAAAGGACTTTAAATAGACTTATTCAGGATTAAATACTTAAGTCTTTTGTCTGAATATGGAAGAACGTTAAAGCTGACCCTAATTAATTGACTCCTATGGTGAAGTGAATGAGGTCAGATCACTACTTAATTTTAAATCAAACCTAAAATTGAAGTTACATTTTTTACTGGTATTTTTGTAAATTCTTTTAGCTTCCAGTGTCACAAGGAAAATGGACAGAACTATCCCGCTACAATGGAAATACAAATTAGCGTACTGAAATAAATATGAAATGGCTCTTTATGTCCTCATCTGATTAGAAGTGGCATGCAAGTTTCCCTCAATTATAAGGACGGGGGATTTTTTACATGCTGCAATTTTAAGTACAGGTGCTCAAAGTCAACAAGTTTTAATGGGTTTCATGCATGAAAAACTTTTGAGGTTTTTTCTTTAGATTTGGCAGTTATTTTGTGCAAGCTAAATAGCAAATACTTGACTTACTGGCCTCCAAAATCAACATATAACCATCTCTGCAGAAGTTCATAAGTGACCAAAGTAACACCAAACTGGGGTGAAGATCTGAACACACGAGCTGTTAAATATTACAAATCATAGTGTTAAACAAATAGAACAATTCCTCAGGAGAGAAGCTAAACATTTTTAACAAGGTGTCACGTTTTTCACAATCAGACCTTCTAAATACTGCTCTGATTTTAGTCCTTAACAAAGCAAGTACTAATTTGCAGATTTGGGGTCAGCCTTAATTTTTTTTCTCACCTCCAGCTCCCTTCCACAAAGCTGAAGGCCCTTCTTCCCTTAGAATCTTTCTGAAGCAGTCAATAACTCCACTGTATGTTGTCTGACCAGCGCGAGCTGCCACTTGCAGTCTTGTCTTGATGACATCAGCAGGGGTTACCAAAGAAGCAGCAGGCACACCTTTTAGAAGAAAACCACATTTAATTTGCACAAAGGATCTTGTAAAAGATGAAACACTTACAACAGAAAAATACAAGTGCAAACTTTCATATTTTTTACAAGGGCTTCACATTACAAAAAAATGCAGGTTCTTACTCTTGATGCTCATATAAACTGTCATGCCTGAGATAACCATTCTGACTTTCTTCTAAATTTAAAGGCTGAAACTTGGTAGTAAAGGAAATAAACTATCAAAACCCATTCTCAGCATCTTCTAGTGGTCTGGCCATAGGAGTAGTATGAAACAAGACAAAATTGGCCATATATGTAATATATAAAATTAGTTGTGCAAATTTACTGTATTTGTTTATACTCTATAATGTATTTTGCAAATTGCACAGATGATTGATTTAGAAATTGAATCCTATGCATCCATTTGTTAAAGGTGTTGATGAGGAAAACTACTGCTTAAAACCCCTCCTCTACAGAAATATGTCTAAACTGCTGTTTGGACTGTTCTGTAGGAGAATAGATGCTGCTTACTTCAGTAGGCAAGCCATAAAAAGACTGAGGACAATGAAGGTGTTTTACAAGTCTGCTTAGTACCAACAGCATGATATTAGCCAACAGTGATGGAAGAACAAATCTCCACTTCCAAGGCACCACTCTCGGCTTTCTAGTCAAAGGAAAGGAGAAAGTTTTCAGAAATGTACTCCCACAGTATAAACTGTGTTATCTGAGAATATTTCTGAATACTTCTGAATACTATAAAAACTTCACCCCCCTACAAAGAGGAGCCATCTTCTGACTTAAAATTACAAAATTAATTTTGACTTCTGTTAAACTTTTACAATTGGTTAATACTGAATTAAAAATGTTAACAAGTCACTGATTGCATAGGTGATGATAAACTCTGAAGTGTCACTGACCAATTCAGGAGGTTTTAAAGGAAAACAGAAGCACTGCAGTTAAGCCTGTGAGCATACACAGACAGCAATCATATGCAGATTTTCCTTACAGATCCCTTTAGATTGTATTTCTGCCTGCTGTGCACATGTAACTGGGATTGAGTGAACAATTGAGAATGTGAAATTTGCAATTCAGAGAGGCAGATTCCTGTACATGCTGTAAAACTAGGCCTGTGAGATTTACATGCATTTTTAATAGGGTTCATCCCGTAGTATGAGCAACACAGAAACACTAATGAAACAGAGAGAAACTGTGAAATTTGCAGTCTGAAAAGTCTTATAGGAGACACAGATTAAAAATATATTAAAAATTAGTATCGTATGCGTATAATACGCTAAATAATTTTCCATTTCTGGCAGCTCTGCAATACTAAATGAACAGGGCTACAAATCTGTTAGATGTTTCCTAAGTGGTCTCCCTTCCCTCTGCCACGAGGAACACACCAACCGACACCGAGAAGATGCAGTTGAGGCATGTGTCAAGTCCAATATGGGAAACTGCTGTTCACACACAGGCACTCACAATGGAGGTATATATCTCTATAGTCATTCCTCACAACTGTAACAAGTAGCAAAGAGTCTTGCTCAGCCCAGTGGTGTTTCTGAACAGCAGATTCTGACAGTGAATCATCCACAGGTGCAAGTCTGCGTGCAGATACCTGGTTTTCATCTGCTGAGCTTGTTCTTGGCAGTGCAGAATCTGACCATCTCTATCTGCATGTTTAAATATCCACCACTATAGTTCCTACATCTAGTATTTTTATACCCCTTGCCTTTAGTAAAAACAACTTTTTATCACAGCTGAATATTGTCTTTACACTAAACTTGTTTGAGATGCTGTAAAATATTTTAAATCTCAGAGTATGGTACTTCAGATTCTTTCCAAACTAATGCCCTATTTGCAGCAATTACATTTGAACAAAGTTTCTTTTCAGTTATTGCAGAATCCAAACCTGGGTAAGTCATTTTCTTCTTAGCTCTTATGATGTCTCATTTTATGTTCATCAAAGATTCAAATTAGCCTTCAACTCTGAGAGCTCAGTAACAAGTAAAACCCCATTGAGACAGACAGATCAAATTTGACTACAAGTTGCTGAGCTGCATTACGCTGTTTATCCACATTATGCAAATGTAATTAGCTCTCATCAAAATTACATCGCCTCCCACTAAGGATAAAAGTGATCAAATTTAGATTAAATCAGATACAATGGTACAGTACCCTTCCTTTATATGGGGCTACCGAATGAATATTAAATATTACTCACTGAAAGAAAAAAAAATTACTTTTAGGAAACATTCTGCAAAATTACCTGCAATGGCTCCAGCTGCAAGGAGATTAAGCCCTCCCACATGGCCACTTTCATCAGCAAACATCATTTTACTATGAGCATAAACCGGAAAGTAGATTGCAGAAAAGGGAATGTCTCTGAGGAAACATGCTTTGGCACCCTGACACAGAGCAAAGAGACATAATGCAAATAAATTCTGTAAATAAGGCTAAAATTGATATCCAGCAAGCAGCTTGAGCCCTGAAAAATACAAACTCATTTGATCTACCACATAAGTAACACAGAAAATAAAATGTCTCAGGAAACAAACGATACAGGGAACTTGAAAATAAGAATAAAACAGATCTAAACTAAGTGTCTGGAATGAGGAGGATTCAAGGTTCATGTATAATTTTGGTAAGTTATCCATGCCATCAATCCTGACATCAGTACTTAGGATAAATACTTTTTACACATTTTGTGTCTTAAGGTAATGAAAGAAGTAACAAAGATCAGTCCTTATGTCTTTCTGAAAACCAGGGAAGCAGCAAGACAAGTCCCTGCCAGCCTTTTTTCCACCAAACACAAAGGCACTACTAAAATACCAGTGAGCACTGTAAGACCTCACACTGATCATCATCTGTTTGACCAAAGAAGCTGCACTGGAAGATTAGAAAAAAGAGAGAAAATGCTGCAAATTGGGTGCAGTTTAATAAGGAAACATAATGGTCATGAATCTCACCTACCAAATTCAAAACAAAAGCTTCAGCTCTAAAAGTAAATGTGCACATTTTTATAGCATTATTGCAGGTCTATGGGCAAATCACATAAAGCAATGTTTTGTAAGTGCACAGCTAATGTAACTGCTGAATTTACGTATTACCCCTTGCACTGGCAGAAGATACAGGAAGAAACACTCTTCCTTGTTTAAGGAAACTAATAGCTTCTGCTCCATTACACCTGATCTGTAATGATGGCAGTAAGTGTACCTGCAGGGAAGGAATCTGTTGACTGGCATTCTGCTGAAGTACCATACAGAACAGGCTTTTTTCTGTGGAATTTATTGACAAATCCCACCACTTAACTTCTTAAAAATCTGAATCCTACTAAACTTCACTGCTGTTTCACTACCATCAATTTATTAAGACAAAGAGAATATCCTGCTGTAAAGATAACAATAGAGATACAGAGATTCAAAATAAATATAAGAAAAGCGCACAGGGAAAGCTAAAGAAACTTTTCACAAAACCCCACCAAATGAAATGAGCAGTGCCAGAAGCCAGCAGGTCTGCAATACAGGACTCCCTGTAGCTTGGCATAAAAGCCCAAAGGATAGAATGGGGGAGTATTTTTTTGTATCCCACTGCCATTAATATAGAAGTGAGTTTTCTTCAGTTTTCCACTGTGGGGCTACCCTGCAGGAAGAGATTGGTTTTAAATTCAAAAGATGTCTTTGTTTTTAACAGTTTTTGTTTCAACAATACAGAAGTTTAGCATAAAATGATGAAGGCACTCAAAGCAGAAGTACGTACCTTATAAAGACCAAGAAAGCCTAAATCTTTTATAACAGAGAGGGCACTGACTCTGGGTCCTGTAGTAATTTCTCCTGCTACCTGCAACCGAATCTTTACAATCTCCAGAGGATTAGTGAAGATGACCTGGGAACCTCCTGCCTGCAAACCCAAGGAAGAAGAAAGTAAATTGCATTACCAGAGCATGTGGTGACATATTGACTTCTGCAAGGTGATGAGTGCCTTCACTTCTCATTGCATTGGCTGATATTATGATAAGTAAAAATATATGAGGGAGATTTAACAAAGCACCTGTATGGAAATCAAAAGCCTTGGATCAGAAATCATGGGTTTGTAAAAACAGATTTTTCCATTCATATTTTTATAGCCCCCTGAGGTGAATTAATTCGGTTTGTCTCCGCTTTTCTCCTAGACATCACTTTCTGTAAGTCACTGCTGTGTTTAAAAGTCTATCTAAAAAGTCTATCTATCTAAAAAGATATTACAGGAAATACTAAACTTAAATAATCATTAGACTTGTGCTACTAGAGCATCAAATACACATACAGAAGACCTTATGTTTATTCAATAATAATCCATCACCAATGTGTAGACATGCTATTTGCATTTAGAAGTGATGCTGTTTAAAAGGTAAATTTGCATTTAACAGTGTAATTTTAAATTATTAGAAAAAGTGTTTGGAGTTTTGTTTAGCAGCCTGTAATAGTCCTAAGTGGAAACAAAATACAAAATTTAAATAGGAAGACTAACATTTCAAAATATGATACTAGATAGAAACAGGAGTCATATCTTTGAGCTGAGTAAGACAGATTTTACTTGCAGGAAATACTCTGTTGGCAGTGCTGAAGGACTGTCTTGCAAACTTCCTAGCAGTAGTGTTGTAAAGCTGCTTCTGATTGTGCACTTTAGCCAAAGACTTTCAAATAACTGTGTCCCAGGTTTGAGAGAGATTCAATGTGACAGTTTGGTTTCAGACTTTTTAAACCTGTTTAAAATGACATGTTTAGATTTCTCCCTGGTTTGCTGTAGGTACTACCATTCACTTCTGAAGAAGCTGGTGGTTCATCACAATCCAGCTATATTTTACTAAGCTTGTTATCCTCCCCTCTTCCTAAGCCACCTTTTTTCATTTAAAAATTAAACCCACTTCCTTAAAAATTGTGGCATATTACCACTTGAATACAGCCAACTTTAAAAGGCATTTCTTGCACAATATAAAAGGTCCTCTTAATTTTGATTGATTCCTCCAACCCATCAGATTTTAGTGAAGTAAACAGATGCAGAACATCTGCAGTTAGAACTTTTTACCACTTCTAAATTGCCCAATCAATAAACTCTTTTTGTGGTGCTGGGCAGGGCGGTGCATACAGGGGTGTGGTGCAGTAAAACCAATAGTCTGATAGAACATCTCCTGGACAGCCTGCATGGTGTTCTCTGCTAACAGACTGACAAATGAACAATAATCCTTTCTGCATATAGCACAATCTTCCTCTCTCCAGCAGCAGGCAGAATAAATTTGAGATTAGCCCTGATGCACAGTTAGAAACTGGCAATCTGAATTATTCTAGCCTAGAGACAAAAGAGCATTGCAACCCTCGTCAGCTCTCACTGAGAATGACCCAGCACTTCAGCAGTACCTATGGGCTGGGGGAAAGAAGCATCAACACCTTCACTGACCAAGCATCCCATCCTTCACTGAGCCTTTACTGTGCACTGACAGCCTTTTACTGCAAGCCCAGTTTATTATTATGTCACTCAATATTGACATTTAAAATCATCACTGCACCAGCTTTACTGAAGCACCTTGACCCAAACAGTGGGAGATCAAACGCTGCTTTTGATTCATTATCTCCATTGTAGTAATTACTGTCTTTTCCCACTCAAATAATCAGTCTATACAGTTAATCTTAATTTTATTCTCTCACTTCTTTACCTCTCCCAAAGCAAATCAAAGTCTATGCTTTTGTGGACATTTGTTGCAACCACCAGGAAGATCACAAGAACTCCCAGACCAGCCAAAGGGATTCCCATCTTCTCTTTTCCTTGGACTTCGTGCATTGTGTTTACTCACTTATCTTACACCACTCATATGTCCAAAGGCATTCTTTAGACTCTCTTTACTTCTCATCTCACCTTTTCCAGTTCACACACACCTATGCATGCAAGATGAAATGGCTGTCTTGCTAGGCAAAATTCCAATCTAAATAAAATTTATAAAATTTGCATCTGTTAATTCTGTTAACCTTTTTTTTTGTTTGTTTGTATTGCATTAAGCATAAAACCAATTTCAAATGTTTAGCATTTCCCTGTATAATTTTAAAAAACAATTTTCATAGATAAAATGTTAAGCAGCATGTTCTGGCTACATAATACAATGGACCACACAAAAAAATTCAAGTAACTTTAGATTGCAACACTAAGCTAGAAATTCACTCCTTCTAGACAATTACCAGCTACCTGCCTATTAAATATGTATTATTTGTTTATATGTGTATTTGAAATTCCATTTTTTATTTTTAATGTTAAAAAATTAGCACACCCTGCAGAGCAGCCAAAATAACTTTTCCTATTTGCCTAACACCCACCACAGAAACACAAATAGGCCAATTTGTAAACATTCTATTTTCTACCTTGAATTCAATCTTCCTGCAATTAACATTTTCCTCTCCTAGGTGCACAGCTGCCTATCTTTCTGTTAAAATCAGCCATAGCCCTCTTCTGATACAGAAAGCAAAAGACTCTGAACACAACACATTTTAATAACTTAGTAGCAACACTAATTAGAAACACAGTGTTACAAATTCTATATAGTTAACACGGAATTATGTATTCCAACAGTATTGGAAGATGATTTGGTGGTCAGCTTATTGATCAAAATAAAATACAAGGAACACCCTACATTTATATTATTACTAGAAAAACAATTGAAAAGCTCTTTACATCAACACGATGAAAACTGAATATTTTACAGTGCTGACAGACTTCTCAACAGGCAGCTTTCTCAGAAAGAGCTGTAACTACCTAGATACCCAGTTAAATACTCCCTATTAGCAGTATGTCCTTCTATCCAAGTCTTGACTTATAATGTTTTACTTGGAGCCTGGCAAACTTTCCTGCCCAGCAGTGGTTTGATTCATAGGAAGAGGAGTGCTGCATTCAGTGGAGTGGCACAAACGAGTTAGGTCCCTCAACAGATCACAAGTACAGACAGGACAAGCATTGACTTTAATACAGAACATATAACACAAGAAAACTCACTTTTTCACTGTGTATTTTTAAAAGAATGAATGCAATGGGGTTTTTTTAGTTTGTCTGTGTTTTCTATCTAAGTAAAAGGTGGCTACCTATCTGACAAAGAACGTGTGAGGCAGAGGAGAGTGCTGCCTTGGGGAGCAGAAGAGCACTCTGCAGAAAAGGACGCAGAGGAGAATGACACAAAGGATCTCCAAATAAAAAAGAACTGGAAGCATGTAGGTTTGCAGGACAAATCTCCATGCTCCTGAGCAAATCATGAGCAATCAGCATCATTCTTTTTCAAAGTCTCTTACTTCAGCTGTCAGCTATGTATGTTAAATACGTGTGCACGTTTATATGCACACAGAGGTATACATTGCAGTCGCCGAATTGCTTTTGGAGATGGTGCAGTAAATCTAGATTTCTCTCTCATAAATCCTCGCTTCACACATAAATTGCAACAGACACTTTAAAAAAGGTTGACAAATTTGTTTCTGAATGGAGGTTATTCATACACATCAAAAATACCAGTAATAAAAGCTTCTACTTAACCTTAATGTCATGTAAAATAACTCTACAAGGAGCAAGTAAAGGAACTAAATCTGACAGCAAAGGTTATGAGAGAAAAGATGTAGTTTGAGATCCCACAGCAAACGCCCCATGACATGCCAAAGGCTGAAGGAAATACACAAATGACCCTGCAACATGAGACCTCTTGCCCTTTCCAATTCCACCCGAGAGGCATATGCTCCAAAGGGGAGAGCCCTACTTCAAGCCCTTCCTTCCTTCCTTTTAGAAACCACCACATCCTGGACCACAACTATGTCCCACAGAAGCAGCTAAAATAAGATGTTACTTAAAACAGTCTTGTTTAAAAACATCAAAAGAACTTGCATTTCTTTCTCTAGGCAAAGCTGACACTGTCCATGAACCTAGAGTGAGCTTACTGTCTCTTATTAAACAATCATTTTCTCCCTGATTTTAATGCCCACAATAGAAATCAAGGTAAATTAGTAAAGTTTAATTCTGCTACTAGCCTGAATTTTTTAAAGTGTAATAAAAGAAGTAACATATCTTCAGGGTTTTAAAGGAAAAACAGTCTGACAGCTATAATTCTATATTTTTGTGCTTGTTAAACAAAACTATTAACATTTTACATTATTATTTCCAAACTAAATATCTGACACATTCCTATTTGCCTGCTAAACCTATATGCATTTTTGTGTGTTTATGTATATTTGCATAAATATGTATGGAAATTATTTCTTACAAGTACACCAAAAATATTTAGACTGAATCTTAGATTTAGCATTTATGAATACTTCAAAATCAGTGGTAAATCTGAACCTGTGTATGTATGTGCAAACACAAACATACATACACACATCCCAGCCTCTAATTATCAACAGATGCATTGCCTACATCTCCAAAGGTTCTCAAGACCCTTTCTGCCTGACACCCCACATAATCTTTCCTCCTACAGCATAAAGCAGAAATATCTTTCTGAAGAAACACACTTCATCCATTCAAAATGCTAAGCACCACGCAGAGGATGGGAAGAATCCTTTTCTTCCTGTGTAAGTCATAGGAATTACAGCCTAAAATCCCAGTATCTGTGTCTACTGTAACAGTAACCCTGAATCATTTACACAACATTAGATGTCTACTTCAACATAGCTTCCCAAGTGAGGATAAGCAGTTCCCTACAGCACCTTGCCCTTCACCATGTACTCACATGAGTCATGCAAGAGAGCTCCCCTGGGAAGCTCTGTCCATCTCAGGCTCTCTGCTTCCCAGGCCTCTCTCGGGATAGAGGGAAGTACTGACAAAGCCTCAGAGTTTCCCTGCAACTCAAAGCTAATGGTAGCTGAAAACTTCAAAGGCAGCAATGCAGGTTAATCACTGAATTACAATGACATGTAATTCAATTAATTACAGTAACAGTAGGGAAAGAAATTGTTGGCTCTGAACGTGTGTAAATATGGATAGTGCTGTTAATGATTAACAAGCCAGCACACTTCAGGCAGGTAGGAAGATGGGCTTTCAGTTTCATCCATCAGGGACAAGAGCCCTTTCACTGACAGGTATGACCTGACTGCTGTAACCAAGCTGCCCCATGTAGCTACTCTGCAGTTTTCAAATACGGCTACAGCTTGAGAGCAGCTGGGAATATTTGGGCTCTGACAGAGGAGACCCTGCACTTCCCAGTGACATTTACATTGCCCAGCAGCCAGCAGGTACGTTTAAAGGAGCAGAGGGCACAGGCTGCCTGCGGGAGGTCCCTGCCCTGCAGTAAGGAAGGAAAGACAACAGACAGGCAGCTGACCACATAAACAGACACTGCCTGGGTGGAACTTTTTGGTAGCTGCTGTGAGAACGAAGATGTGTCTCCTTACCGGGAACATGACTTTACTCCACAAGCTTACAGATATTGAGAATGGAGAAGTAAGATTTTGACAAAAGCGATTCAGTCTCTCAGGGTTAGCATTTCTGGAGGAAGGACGTGCCTGTGAGTGGCCTCTTTGCTGGACAGTACAGCACTGCTTCCAGATACTCCAGAGCTGAGGATACTGACCAGCCTACACAGGGTCTGCTGAACCACCACTGTCTTAATGTCAAAGGTTTCACCTGTCCTTATGTGTGGGTCTTAGAAGATTGTAACACCATACATAAGCTTTGATACAGCACTGCCATCCAGAGAGGAGAATTTGCCATGTCTACTGGAACCCTTCCCAGGCTGCCACCACCTTCTCACAAGAACTCTTTTGATTGCTGTTTGAGGGCTGTGGCATGCACAACGTGCTTTTGCATGTCTTGTAAGAAGGAAGGCTTTTAAAAGTATGAAAGGTATCTGCTGTAAACTCTGTAAAATTGCTGAAAATATGCCTTGCATATCTTGTTCATCCACCAGCATTTCCATACCAGTAATGACCAAAAACTGCATTATTCCTGCTAATGAGGAGATAGTTCAACACTAAACACAGGTAAGTGAGGGTCAGAGACAGTATTACGTCCATCTCTGAGAACTACATGTGGGCATAATGCTATTTCTTCTTATATTATGACAAGGTTAAAAAGTATGTTTTAATTTTAGCCTGTATTTATAGTATGCTATTAGCAAAATATTTAAGTGTTGAACAGTAACAAAAAGCCACAAAAACCTAATCCAAATGCTGAAAATAATTTTGGCCTATGTAAAATCCAACCATTCCCACATTAACTCACCATTTTCTACTAACAGAGAGAGAAAGAAGAGAATAAAGGAAAAATGAAAGGTAGCATCACTCAAATACAAAGCCTTTTGTCCCCTGCAAGGAAATGGACCAAGCTTACTTGTGGCCCTTCCCTGGATGCAATTGTTGGTTGCACCCCATAATATTTCACGGAACAACAGAACACAGTAACAACAGAAGCTGTGAAGACCAACACTAGTTCCAGAAAGTCAACACAGAAAAGAGCTGTCAAAATGAGAATTAGAAGGTCTGAGGATGGAAAAAAGACAGACTAATATCTAATTGCCCCTGCTTTAGCCAACTGATACTTTCAGACTCTTTAACCTTATAGGCTTGCTAACAAAGATTCTGCTATTTAGGAAGAAGAGTTGCTAAAATTGAACTAAGCAGCAGTAGAGATAAAAAAATCTTCAACTGGTAAGATATCAGATGATCCAGAGGAAGCTACAAACATACACCTCCCTCAGGTTGCTAAACTGTGACCAACACTTCTTCTATGATTTTGTTTAAAATTCTCCCAGATTGAGTGAGATTAATATCTTGAAAAAGGAGATGAAAATATCAGCTCAGACAGTCAGCTACAAGGTGTTGTGTTTGGACAGACTATAAATCTGCTCATCTTTGAAAAAACACACAAATCTCTGAAAGCTTATCTGAAACTCAATTTCTCCCCCATCTTTGCATGTTCACTACAGTAAGACAATGAAGTTACTTTGAAAAAGGAGTACCCAGCAAATGAAAAAGACTCTAATGTAGACTGAATTTAGTATTATATATTTCAGTACAAAATAATGTAAAACAATAAAATTCATTATCAGATGTTTGATTTTAGTTATGAATTTAAGCACAACCCAAACACAAATTATATTCTCTGTCAATAGAGATGACCTGTATTTGCTTTCTGTGTTACTGTGATTTCTAGAAAAAGGTTAGTCTTCTGCTAGCTACACATTAGAGCTGCTTTCTCACATTTCTCAGAAAATAAACTTTGTACACTGACAGGTGAAGACTCAAGCATGTACCAGGCTGCCAAATTCAATCAGGCAGAACTATAAGCAGTCTCCCTTCAGGGCTGTTTCTTTGAATTAAAAGTTTGCAGAGGTCAACAACCTTTCTGCCCCAGGTTTTGTTGTAAGCCAAGGAGGTTTTATACCAGCCTGTCAGCCTACTCAACTGGAAGTCATTAGCGTTCTCTGCTACAAAAGAAACCCAACTCAAGCTTTAAACATATTATAGGGTTAACAACTGTTGGGGAATCCCACAAATGAAATTAGCCAATGTGCAAAACCAAAAGAAATCTATCATCAATATCAATTCAAACCACTTACAGATTGCTAAAACATCCACCAAATTACAGCTCTCATTTCAACAAAAACACGGTTTGTTTTTTAACTGTATTTGGATGAAGGATGTAATTAGCATCTGGAGTAACATAGCTGCATTTTACACGAAGTCATTTAAACAGACAATTCACTCATACATGTTATCTGAAAAGTAAGGCTACATTGTTCATTTTTTCCATATTTTCACAACAGTAAAAATTTCACATACAGCAAGTTGAAGAGTGTATTTCTTTTCCTTCTTAAATTCTTCAGCAAGAATTCAATTTTCTTAAACCATTCTAGACATCTTCATCCCTCCCCTGAAGGAAACTTAATCATGCCTATAATCCATTCTCAAGGAGTACCTGTATCTTCCCAAATGATGAATGGCAACCCAGTAGAAAGGGAGAATAGGGTACCCTCCTCTTGGGACTTGGTGAATAAATCCACTGCTGAAACTGAAACTTACAAACTGGGCCAAAACAAGTTGTTTAAGCACATCATTCCATGAGAACTTAACCCAGAGGTATTCTAAGCTTTACAAACAGAAAAAGTCCTTTTTTAAGTTCTTGTGACTGGGAGAAAAAAGAACACTCCTGTTCAAATCGACAAAGGACACCCATTAACTGTCATTCCAACTATTCTGGACATGACTGACAATCAATTTTTCCTAGGAATACAGGACAGATACTTACACAGCCTCCAGCAAGGATCTCTGCAGGCAGTGGAATGGAACCATCTCTCTTAGTAAATTTGTCTCTGACAAAGTCATTAACCTAATAAAGATACAATATATTACACACTATTTTAAGTTATTTTTCCTCCTTATTATATACATCAAGTACATCTGTAGCCATATATATTAGAATGCTTGTAAGTGGTCATCTTTCACACATTTTAGAAAATAAATCCTGTGCATGTTAAGAAACAAAAGGATGCCAGGGAGAAAAGGAAAAAAAAAAGATACGTACAGTTAGCTTAATAGCCTTTTCTGGAGCAACACCTATCAGCTGTGGTAACAAGCCTATAGAAACAAAGACATCATAAGGCAACATTATCTTCCTAATAGAGAAAATAGTATTTTATCAGTGCTGTACAGAAATGCCTTTCTGCACAAGGAACATCCTTTGAGGTGGATGGCATTTAAGTATGGGATGCTGCTGGAGCACTGCATATTCATACCAGTACAATTTTATATTACAGTTTCTGTTGAAAATGATAATGAAATGTGTGACCAGATCGGCCTTCCTCGACCAAGTCAAGCCTGATGCTGTTGCTGTACAGAAGGAAAAGTTTAAGGACCAAACATATACCTTGGATATTTCTACTTCATAAGAGTTCATTTGACTTTTTAGCCCCTTAACATCATTTTCCCATAAAGCTTGCAACACTTTTTTAAATGGGAGAGCAATTTTGAGATATACACATGACTATGATAAATTATCAACCCACTTCTACTTGACTCACTAACCTGAGTTTTCTGAAGACTCAAGTTAACTAAGGGTATAAAGCATTTTTTCTTGTCCAGTTCAACATAGTAGCATGAACTTCTTTAAACCCTATTACTAATAAGCATTTTTTATCTTACTAAGAGGAGGTATTAGTGGACAGAAACTGATTTTGGCAAGGCCCTTGCTCCTGGAAAATAGCTACTATCAAAATGATCTGTCCTTTGAAAAATGCACATACACTTTTCTAGGAACTAATAGGTTTAAGACAAAAATCAGTAGATGGCAGTCTTAACTTCCTAACATAACACACTACAATAGCACCTGTTATTTTAAAATCCATTTTCTCCACAGTCGTTTTGGCACAGGTATAGATCATGAAACTTAAAAGAAAGTTGTTTTTATTAGATATGGTCACTTCCTACTGTTATTCCATGGTTATGGAATACCATTTTGTTAAAAGTGTTTGCCAGTTAACTAACAAGAAAACCCCACAGCAACAAACCTGTATTGATGCCACCTTCCCCTGTTTGGTAAGTACAAAGAAATCATAGCTAAAATGTTAAATGTTCAAAATTCCCGGAGTACTCATTCTGCAGAATTTTTATACTACTTCCTTAAAAGGCAGCTCAGAAGAAAGGTATCTTAACAGAAAATGTGGCAGTTAATACATGCAGCGTAGTGTTTTCTTCCAGCATAGTACTTTCTGTGTGATTTACAGACTTACTATGCTGAGGAAAGGTATTTATTAAACATAAAGAAAGGTTGACACTAACAAAAAGAAATGGTGCCTTCCCAGCCTGAATTTCTGATCTTCTGAAAAGACAATCCAGTTCTTCAATGCCTATACTTAAAAACCAAAACCACCAGACAAAACACCACAAGACAATCCCCCACTCCATTTCTTAATGGAGCTGAACTCATTGGGCACACACATTTGGTGTGCCAGAGAACCTGGGACACTGCATGGTCTAGTGAAGGACCTGAGAAGAAACTTTATTAGCTCTGAAGTTGGATGCCAAGAAGCAAAGGTGTCTTTATTTTCTTGACCAAAAATAGTATGTTTTTCTTTAGAATTATAACATTTCCAATTTCTGTTCAATTCTATTTTTTAAACTGCAGGAAACGACGACATTGTACCGTTATATTACAGATGTTTTGTTGTATTACAACACAATTAGGATAATCCAGCTCAGGAATATAAGAACCCAGTAACAGGCTCAGTCAACTCCATAAGTGTTTCTTCTGTTTAGTTTAACACACTTCCAACACACCATCTAAATCTCTGAGTCCAAATCTTAGCAACATGCTGACCATTAACTATAACAATTTCAAAACAACTACATGAACCTCTTATCCTAAAGAATCTTGAAGATAATTATTGAATAGGCTATTAAAAAGTGCAGCAAACTGACATTCTTTCAAACAACAACATTTTTTTGAAGTGTCAAACCCTGCTTTTAACTCATCAATGGAATCATCCTCGATTTCAAAGCGTTTGAGTAAGGTCAGAAAACAAAAATAAAATAAGTTATTTTAGATGCTGCTCTGCAAAAATGGGGGAAGCAGGAGAAAGAAAACAGTACTGTAGAGCAGCACTGAAGAATCAGTCATAGATGTAACTCAAGTATTTGTTTTTATGAAAGATTTAGCATCAAAAAAAGAAAATTATTTACCAGTAAGACATAATCTACACAGACTATAGCTCTATCATTAACTTTGCAACATATTCCTTCCCTTACTTACTTGCATAGCAAAATCCTGAAAGACCACAAAACACTCTTTAGCCAGAAAACACAGACTTTCACATGCAAAAACTTCTTAGATACTGTCCATAAAGGACACTGTCCAGTGTCTTCACTGCCTGAACACATCACAAAGCAGAACAAAATGCTGTAGCCATCACATGAGTTTGCTGCAGCTAAAGAAACAGGTGTGTCAATTAATAAATACCTTGCAGATCCTCATGAAAATTGTGAACTTCATAAAGTCATAGGAAATTACAATTAAAAACAGAGAATTCAACTAAGTATCTATTTAAAGAGCTGGCAAGCACGTGCCCTGTATGTTAGTCACCTTACCCCTGTGATTAAAACTCAGCCTGATAAAAATATGAATGCTCAACCTGTATCTTAGAGTTTTATTCTTTTTCAAAATTACATTTTTCTGTGTTTCACTGGTGGTATTTTAAAGTAAAACAGAGCAACATAATTCAAAAGCAGAATGCAACTTCTGCTCACCAGATAAAATTATAAAACAAGTCCCACTACAAAGTATGAGGCATAAGATCTTGCATCCAGTTTACAGATACATTTCCAAGTTACTGTCTTTTGTCTCTTAACAAAAAATATTTGCCACAAAACTAATATTTATTCCTCAGATGCTAATCTGCTTCTGATGTCTGACCCCAGCTGAAAGTTGAAATTCTCACTTTGTGAGATTACAATCATATCCTCAACAATCACACCCCCAAATCAGGTCTTTAAATTACTTAAGTAGTAAGGAGCAAATCACTAATAACAACAAAAAAGTGCCCAGTTTTTCCCAGCAATTGTTTATGATGAAGAGTGTGCAACAGAAGATAAATACTGAACTCAGAAATGAAAGCAAAATTATACATGATATCAAGTATTCTGATTCTCCTATACGAAACTGGCTGTTACTAAAATAAAAAAGGGGGATAAAAAAATTACTGACTTGATGTATATATTTATATTTTTTAATTCACTTACCTCTGTAGAGACCAAAAAAGCCTTCATAACGCAAAACCTTTTTAAAGCAGTCAAAGCTGTTTTTATACATCAACTCTCCTATGACTGAACCTGTGGAGCGCTGATTCTGCATACGAGTTTTCACCAGGTCTATGGGATACACTGCAGTAGCACCAACAGCTGTAAGAAAGCATCTGGAGTATTATTTCTGCAACATCATTGTTGGTGGAGTATATAATTATTGATTATTTTCTACAGCATTTATTTCAACATAAAGAATATACAAGCTGGTAAGACCTCTGGTATCTTGGAGGTAAGAAAGAATAAAAACGAAGGTCTAGGAAAAAAGTCTCAAGGAGAATGGATTACAGTGTTACATAAAATAAGGTGTGTAGAATGAAGAACACCTATCTGAATTACCACTAAGGAAATTTGTTACTTGAGTCATTTCAAAGGACTGCAGAGGGATTCTAGAACCCAAGTGATAAGTAAAGAAAGGGAATAGCACAACCAAAATGGTTCCAACATTCGATTTTACACATGTATAACCACAACATATGCCTTAGATCTAGTCTGGCAAAACTCTTAATTTACCCAAGCTTGGAAACAGAAAGCAGAAATATTACTCACCTCCAGCAATTGAGCCTAAAGTGAACCTGTAAGCTGACTCAGCTATCTGGAGCCAAATAGGTCTGCCTACTTCTCCAAAAGATTGCTGTGTGAGGGAAAAAGAAATGAAAAAAAGCTTGAAAATCTGCACGGGAAGACAAAGGCATCTCTGAATTGCTTTTACAATGGTACAGAAAGAATCTGACAAAAATTAGTAGCTTTATGTTCAGGAGGCAGAAGAAAAATGTCTATTGTGCCTACTGGACGAAGCACATTTTCCAAATACACATTTTAGAAAATATTCCTTACATATTCCTGGCTGTGCCAAACCAGTGCACCGGTATAACCAAAACAATGATGCTCAAGAAAAAGACAGAAACTCTAAACAACTTTCCTATTTCCTATTCTGTTGCCTTTGAATTTGTAAGGCATGGTACTCCCTTTTGATTCAAATAAAATTCATATTTCAAAAGGAATTCACAGAATATCTCATAGATGGGCTCTACTAGCACAGGACATATTTTAAGATTACATATCCGTTAATGCATAGCACAAACATGAGATTTCATGTCTTCAAAACAAACAAAAAGTCAATTATTCCTAGAAGTATTCTCCACAACACTTTTTCATGCAGTTGCTAATTTACAGAGCAATGCTGACCTCAATCCTTTCAATTACATACACTATTATAAATGTGTTAAGTATTCTAAGTAATACAAATTGCACAGAAAATATCAGCAGAGACTCATAATTATGTTATTAAATGGCTATTAGAAACAAGGTAACTGATTAAGAAGACGTGTTCGCAAACTTGCACTATAAACTATGTAAGATGGGCCAACTTTTCATCCCAACATAAATAAGACAATTAGAGAAGAACTGACATTATGCAGTGTAACTTGTCTGGGCTACCTAAGGGGCCAAGATATTAACTGTTAAATTCCATAGTAAAGCAGATACTAAAGTCCACTTTCCAAACACAAACCTGTTTTTCCTCAAAGTACCCTGTATTGTTAGCAGATGTGCTCCTGCCACACAGCTGGAATGTCCACAGACCCCAGAATGATGCACACTAGGAATTTTCACAAAGATTACCACACACACACTTCTCAGCTCCCTCTCAAGGCTACCCAGCCAGGGTAAGCTCAGCTCACTGAGGCACCACAGGAACACAGTGCCTGCCTCAGCACAAGCTGCTCTGTTTGGGCTGCTGTTACACTGGATGTGCAAAAGCCTGCCTGCATTGCATACGGTGTTACACGGTATCTACTCAATACAGGACAAAAGCCTATGAGGTCAAGATGAGATCATTACCTGTAAAAAACCATGCATTATATTTTATACCATTTTCCCCCAGAATAAAAAGGTACAGCTAAAACCACTTCCCTCCACGAGACATTCTCCTCCCTCACAATATAGCTTAACAGAGAAGAATAGAGAAATTCTAGGTAGCACTAAAATTACAGACTGCACATGCAGACCAGCATAAAAAAGTATAAATCAAATGTACTGCCTTTACAAGCAATAGAAGCAATAAATTCAAAGAATGTCCTCATTATTGTAAAACCACTATGATTTCTTATTAAAAAAAACAAAACAACCCCCCCCCCACAAAACCACCCAAAGGATAAAAAAACAAAAAAATCCCCACAAAAATAAATTATAAAATTCAGATTTTTTTTTGATTCATGTAAATAAAAGACATGTAAATATACCCCAAAAAGCCTTAGAAGCAGAACAAGTTCTTCATTCCACTGAAATGTTCTCCTAGTTTAGCACACCTGCTGCCTTTCAGCTGGTTTAAGATTATTCTTTTTTTATAAAGCTTCACACGGTTCTCATCAAAATCCAATCATTGCATTTAGACATTAATCTTAGTGAATGCATCACTGAACGTTAAAAATCAAATTCTTTCTGAAGGAAATGTCACTTTCATATTATTAAATAAGTGTTCACAAAGTTTTCAGTTTGCTTGTGTGTTCAGATGGATATGTAAATGAATGTAATTAATGCTATAGCTTTCAAATCATGAATATTTATAAAGAGAAAATTACTGTAGCTGTCATCCCCATAGGATATTCAGCTGCTAAGCTTTAAAAAAATCTTACACAATGAAAAAAATTGACAATAAAGTAAACATGGTTGAAAGCAGGCTAATTTTCATTTCTACCAGATCTATATAGAGTGATTTTATGTAAAAATTTAGATTTTTCTTTACAAAGGGATTTTTAAATCATATAAAACTGATTACAGAATTGGTTTCATTTCCCAGGGACAGCTGGACCGCACTGAGATGTTGTTTGCTCTTCATGAACAGATATCTTTCATTTTGTCAATACACTTAACTGACTGTTCACTTAGGGTAAGGTCCAATAAAAGACTGTTCCTTACAAACTAAATAAAATGGAATTATTTTGCTTTCTGGTGTCTGGTTTTAACACAGAATGTAGAATAAGATGAAAATATAATGTACTACTTTAAGAGTATGAAAAGAGTATGTTCTGTTCTAGTGATGAGAGAAACTTTCGTCAGTGAGCTCATTTTAAAAGAGTACCAAGCTACAAAGGTAGTTCTGAAAAGTGAAGTAAGTTAGTATTTTGTCCACTCAGAGAGGTGATTATGAAAACACTGATTAAAACTAAAGCTGTCAGTGGAATCTCATCACAAAACTTCTGCAAAAATATTTATTAGCATGGATTGTATCCATTGTATCCACATTTCTGAGGCATTCCATTCCATCATTCTTGTCATCAGGAATCCACAGGAAGACTTATCACTAAGTAGGTTTTGGACAAGTATTGGCTCAGATATGTCTAACTCCCTAGTGACAACCAAGGACACAGGAATGGTAACATTAGGAACAGAGCAGACACTGCTTCAGTCTCATATGTTTGAAAGACAACCAAATTATCAAATTCTGCTCTAATAACAGTAACTTAAACAACGTAAGTTAAACACCTGTACAATCTTTGGTCCTAAATCTTTAGCTCCTACCGTTGTAAAAAGAGCCACTGAAGTAAGAAACAATGTATATTCAACATCTAACTGCACAGCCTATAACTCCTTATGCCGTGCTATACATGTGTAATGTTTATTAAGGAAATTATGGTACAAGCAAAGCTAGCAAACATAAATGTAAACCTCTGGTGAAATGAAGAGTTGACATTCTACTACAATATTTTTCATCTTCTAATTCTACCCTTTTCATCAATCCCAACATATCTGAAGTTCCCTTCTACCGTCTAGATCGGACAGCCAGCAAGTACAGTAAAACTCAAGTATCATTTTAGTAAATGGGTAAGCCAATAATTTCATCCCATTTTTCAAAAAAGAACAGATTTATAAGCTTTAAATTTAGTATTTCTGATTTTTACTACCTGTATTGAGTAGTGTGGCAAAGCTGGAGGCGGGGGATACAAGGGTGGCTTTGTGAGAAGCTGCCAGAAGCCGCCCTCATGATGTCTGACAGAGCCAAAACCCACTGCTGGCCAAGGCCAAGGCCATCAGTGTCAGTGGTAGCACCCCTGGGATAATGTATTTAAGAAGTGGAAACAAACCCCGTGCAAGGGCAGCTGGTAAGAGGAATGAGAAGATGTGAGAGAAACAATTCTGCTGGTACAAAGGTCAGGCAAGGAGCAGGAACTCCAGGCACTGGAGCAGAGACTCCCCTGCAGACCCTGTAGGAGGTGGATGCGCCCCAAGGAGGTTGTAACTGCATGGAGGACCCATGTGAATCTATTCCTGAAAGACTGCAGCACGTGGAAGGGACACACACTGGAGGAGTGTGTAAAGAACAGGGTTCCACAGGAAGGACTCACACTGGAGAAGTTCATGGAGGGCTGTGTTCTGTGAAAAGCTTTCCCAGGAGTGAACACATGTATACACGGTAAGGAATCCAAGTGTCCATATATGCTCGTATCTAAACAGGCCATTCTGACATCTCACCCCTTGTCTAGACACATACAGTATCTAACAGCCTGCCCCATTTCTATTCTTACAGCAATATACACAGCATGTTCCACTTGTCAGGAATCTGTTTAAAGTGCATTATTCTTATTTTTCATTTGCAAGTACATGTTAACATTCACTCAATTTCAAATTTTTTTTTCTACCCACCTGCCTCTGGAGCTCTGCCAGGTTGTAGGGTAATGCACCTTCAGCCAGTGGTGCTATTCTCTCAATATCTGCCAAAGTTAAGCGCCTTTACACAAAGCAGAAAAAAGCAAATTATGGTTAGATAAAGCATCAAACACATTCAGTACACTATTCCTGGCCACACCCCATGAAGTATATCTGAGTTTAAAACAGACACTTGTCATAGCTGAATGCAGACCTAAGAAGTCTGCTATACTGCATTAAAGAATGCTTGGAGATGAAAGGAACATGGATTATTCAGAAGCAAATTCTTCATTACTAGTAATAAGGAATAAAATACACAAATTAAACCATTTCTAGTTATTTCTACATAAGATTTTGCATGCATTAAAGATCCATGCAAAACATCAATCAGCGCATTGTAGCCTTTTAGGAGTATTGTATTTTGCTACTTCATATGTATATCTATAACACAACAATTAATAATGGTGCTTGACATACACAATTCACTTACAAAACCCATGCACACAACAAAATCAGTTTACATTGAATAAATTACTATAACAAAATATAATGGAACACAAAACCTTTTAAAATTAGGATGAAAATAAGAGGTCACACAGGAAACACAAAAATTATGATTGCAAAATTATAAAATTCATGATTATGTTACCCAGTAACACTGTATAAGTCTGTAAGTTGGTAGAGAATATCTATTTCCATTGGTGTAATTTGTCCAAAGTGGATTGCAGAGTGTGTAAATTCCTCTGGATTAAAAAGGGAAAAAGAAATACGACATTTGTGTTATTTGTTAAATTTCCTCTTTGAATCCTTTCAAATAATTTTAATATCATAAAAATTAAGTCTATCACCAAGAATCAAAATCCATTATGCAAAGGGAAAAGGCATCTTTGGGAGAACATCTACCCTGAAACAGGCCTTCCCAACACAGACCAAGTCCGATTCCATAACTCTGACTTATGGTAAGCATTCACCAAAGACAACAAAAATTCTCAAAGTGGCAAGCTTAATAAAATGACACCCACAATTTGTGATTCCTGCTTCTGAAGTTCTGCAAAACAGAACAAAACAGAAGAATGGTCCATTATTCACAGCTTTAAGGGTAACTGACTCATCTATTCCCATCATGTCCAGACTTCTTCCTCTCATAGCTATGAATGACTCCAAGCTTAGGTATCCATCTCGCCAAATTACACAATGTATTTATGGCATAATTGCTAAGTTGCAGTTAACAAATCTGAGCAGTGAAAACACAGCAGCCTTTTTTCTCAATACAAATCCAAGCAAGAGGTATTTATGCATCTGTACCAAAAAACATTGCTAGGCAATTTGTTAGGACAATTTGGAGGATGAAATCAAGCATTTTATGCTTTCCTTTAGGGAAAAATATACAGAGCATATGAATATCAGCTAAACAAAGAAGAAGAATAAAAAGAACTTGGCATGCTTTTTACCACACAATGGTTTGGCTGGTCTCATCCATACAGGTAGTAAAATTGGTGATAAAATCTGTCATAAAATGGCTACAAAAGCAATCTGCTTACATCTGTGACAAGTCTAAAATATGGCAACCTTTCACATGCACAGGGATTTGTTATGTACTAACTGGCATCATTTATATATAAAAGCACTCAGATTTTCAAACTTAACCCATTCCACCACATTCCCTAGGAACTTCCTATCCCTAAGCAACAATGCATCTCTTTCAAGGAGCTGTAAAATCCCTCAGTATTATACTGCCTTGCAGTTACTCATTCAAACAATAAGGCCAACACAACTCCTGCCAGAATCTTCTCCTTAATGAGCTAACTGAAAATACTTACTAACCTGTGAGGATGAAAATCCTCACCCACAGCTAAAAAACACTTTCCCAGTGACCATAAACTCACTTCTGACTCACCTTTAACCCACGTGCATCACCAATTACAAAATGGACAGAATAAAAAAACTAATACATTGTACAAAATATATCTTACCTTTTGTGACTTCAACATCTCTTCTTGTACCTGCTATATTACTGTATATCTTCCTAACAAGATCCATATTATTCAAAAGGGCATTAAATGCATTGAAAAAGGAGAAGCTGACCTGATGTGATACAGTTCCACCAGCTACCTTTAAAAATTAAATGAAAACAGTTAAGTGCCTTAAGCATTTTAGCAATATCTTATTACAATTACAAAACATTCATTTGAGCAAATTATGAAAGAATGAAAGATATCTTTCTATTCCTGTAATTTTAAGATATTTTTAATAGAAACATGAGGGGAGAATTATTAGGGTACTATTTTTGTGGTAAAGATTGAACACTAGGAAACAATTAGGAAATAATTATATAAGTAGATTATTATTCAAGTTATCTGATAGACACATTATTATTATCACTGAGTAATCTTCTGAAAGAGATATGCATGCAAATGCCTTCAGATAAAGGCACTCACTGATTTCTTGCATCACATACATCAATGACCATTCACTTCAAATCTAAAGTTAGTAGATACTCTAAATTTTATAGAAGACAATATGCCTTATGAGTAAGGCAAGGCAAGATTTATAGGTAAGATAGTAAGATAAAAGTTATTACTTCATCTTTTATATAAATTTCATTCGTATGTAATTTTCATACTACATGCTTTCAGATTATAACTTGTATGTTATTACTTTACCTACAGATCTTGCCAAGCTACCAGGGCTGTTACCATTCTACCTCTAGAATCTACATACTGATTTTCCAAATTCTGATCTGAAAAAGAAAAGAATGCAAGAGTATATAAAAGGACAAAACTGTAAGCAGTCTCCAGCTCCTGAGACGTCATATATTCAAATATAAAAACTGGATGCTTTTGTACTAAATAACTTCCATTGGATTTGATGATTTTAAGGGTCTTTTCCTTGATGGTTCTACAATTCTGATTCTTTTTGTACCAAGTAGTTTGCCCTGCTCTAGTGGGAAGTATAGTAGTCTAACTCAAACTGCTTCTAATGGCACTTTCAACATGTAAACCAGACTGCCAACCTTTTCACGACTGCAGCCAAGGAACGCTGCCATGTTTCACCCTGCCCACTCTATTATGAAGCTGATAATCTCTAGCAGCAAGGCAGTGAGTGATAAACAGGTAGACGACAAAGTGGGAGAGAAGCAGTGCCACCTTCAAACATCACAGCTATTAAACACTGAATTCAAGGCACTTTTTGTTAACACTTACTGAAACTAGATTTTCTTCCACAAATGGAGTTAGCATATGGGAGCGAATGGTAACCATGATCTCATTGAAGTCCAGCCCAGTTATCAGACCACTTTTACTTTTGTCCTTCAGTGCAAAGGCCTGTCTTGCATGTTCTGACTGCAGCTCCTAGAATGAATATTCAGAGATAGCAGATTAGAAGCAAATTCTGTAACCCATTGTTCACGAAACTTTCACTAATTTCATATTACGCTCCAACAGATCTGTGCATATAGACAATAGCATAACCACAGTTTAAACTCCAAGGCCAGCTCAACTAAAAGAAGATATCTCCATAACAATTTTATCCACAGATTCATTTCTCTATCAAAGAAACGCCTCAATTTAATTATAAGGAAATATGGACTTTCACGGAATCATTTAAGAAATTAACTTCATATACCCATGTCCTGCCTGCTATGTATTCCTTAATTAAATACTTAAGTGCTAGAAAAACTTCTGATACTGATCTTGAAGACACAAAGGGAGCTGATCTCTCACATATCCAAGATGAAATATGACTAGGCTATTATATACTAACTCATTGGAAAGTACTTGAAAATAAACAGGAGGACAGCGAAAATTATACAATATGGATTTAGATTGCCCCAAACAGCCATCTCCCATAACGTCACAAATGGTCACTCATCTCAGACAATTTAAAACTCTACAAACTGTAAAAACCTTCATACAAAGATCACTGTGGTAACCTAACTTCAAGATAATAATGATAGTTGTAAATTCTATGTCCAGAAAAAGTTGTTTCCTTCTATTCAAGCAAACAATAAAGCCTGTTCAGCTATCATTCAGACCTCTAGAAGCCACTAAAAAAAATAACCACGTTCTGACAGACAGAAAGAAGAGGGCAAACCATCTAGTTTATATCACCTTTACAGTAATTTCTCAACTCTCATAACCTCAAGAACATACTTTTCTAGATCAGGGTACAACAAACCCACTCTGATTAAAGTCCCAAACTCCAAAAGACAGTGTGAGACCAAAAGAGAAAAACAATCTTACATAAAAGGAGGGATAAAAGTATCCAAATTGTGTACATACTGAAATTACTGCAACCCATACCAGCCTTTCCTACTAAGGGTTTTTATTATATGATGACAGCGACAGGCTACTGTACCTTACATGGCAGTACTTGGAAAAACAAACATAAAACCAGAACAGACATTTATAACTCTGCTCTGACTTCCCAACAAACCATTCTGGAAGCAGGTGCAGACGAGGGTCATAAAATGATAGAGGACTGGAGCACCTCCACTATGAGAAAAGGCTCCGAGCTGGGGCTTTTCAGCCTGGACAGGAAAAGAAAGCAGAAGGCTCCTGGGAGACCTTACTGAGGCCTTTCAATACTTATGGGGGCTTATCAGAAAGATGGTGACAGACTCTTAAGTAGGGCCTACTATGATAGGAAAAGGGGTAATGATTTTAAACTAAATAAGGGTGGTAAAGCACTGGAACAGGTTGCCCAGAGAGGTGGTAGATGTTTTATCCCTAGAAACACTCAAGGTCAGAGAGCTCTGAGCAACCTGATCTAGTTGAAGACATTCCTGCAGATTGCAGGGGGGTTGGACTAGATGACCTTTAAAGGTCCCTTACAACCCAAAATATTCTGTGATCCTATGAGGTATTTTTATCTTGAACAATAATTACAGATTATATCAAAGCACATCTATCACTCCTTACTTTTAAGACAGTACATACAAAAACTTTTCTTGCATAAAAGGCAGCTCTAGAAATGCATAATATATTTTTCCTCACGTCTACTAGAGAGGCAATTATAAATTATATCACAAGGTGGTCATTGTGTGTTAATTTATGGAATTCAGTGCAATTACCAACAACCCTGTGAGCTTCTCTTCCAGGAATTACAATGTAAATTTCTCCTACTTTGCTCTTTCTCCATCCTTTATAGATGACATTTTCCTTTCCTTCCTTCTAGTATAATGTTCAATTCATAATATGTTTTAACTATAATTTTTTGCCTTAGCACAAAGTGCAGTTCAGCAAGTGAAATTCTTTAAAGCCCAATCCCTAAAGGGTAGTTCAGCAACATCACAGGAAACCAGATTTACCTCCTGCAATCTGGCTGCATTTAAGACTGAACTCCCAGTATGTGTGTGGCAGCATGCATGCCCGTGAGAGAAAAAAAGTGGTAAGTATTAAAATGTTTATAAAACTAAAGAAATGTTACAGAAACAAAAACCTTTATAGGGAAGTTTTCATGGTCAGTAATAACTGGCTATATTAAGGAGATAGAGAATTCCTACGACAGAAAAAGCAGACCCTCAACTCAGTTTAACAAGAATCAGTAAAAAGCTTGACTTCATAAACAGCATGTTTTGTCCCATTCTTTTACAGAATGGTATTCAAGTTCCACCACAATGAGTATACACTGCTTACAAAACTGGTATGGAGAAATAACCGTTCATCATTAGCTGTCAGGATTAGTATCATGTAAGTATTATCACTACCAGAAAAAGCTCAAAATTTGTAATGGTATTAGGGTATTATTAAAAGTTTAATAAATTTCAGTTCCAACTTTGGAACACGGTTAATAACTGACCTGAAGAAACTGAGTGAACTCTGAATAGTTAAGATGCTTCTTCCTGTTATGTCCAAAATGCAGTCGAATAAATTCACAGTCCCAGTTGAACGGGATTTGAAGATGAATAAGAGTTTGTTCAAATATTTCTTTGACATTTGCTTTGGGGAAGGAAAAACAACAGGTGAGCCTTGGAGTACAGTAAATCTACAAACATTCCACAAGGAATATAAAAAAATTATGATTTAAGAAGCTGTTTAAGAAGTGTTTTTAGCTTGTTAAGAATAATTGCTAACTAAACCATTACAGACCTGTAAAAGAACACATTTGAGACACAAATGATACTTTTTGTATTATCGCATGAAACCATGGAGTGAGTGTTTTATTTAGTCTTAATTAAGAAGCAATTTCCCTCATACATGACAAATAAAAACTATTTTGCATTCTGTTATATAAATCAATAGTGGTTCTCTGTCTCTGCCAGAAGTCAAATTAAGCCCTTTATCAAGAGCAGAAATACCTGCACTACAATCTCAGGCAATATTTGTCATATTAAGTATGGTTTGATTGAAACTTGATTATTACAATCACACTGTCTGAACATGGCTATTGAAGATAGGTATAAGAAATGACATCTAAAACGTATCATTAACTCAGCAGAAAACACGTTATTAGATGCTTTTGATAGGGCCCTAGCACAAAAATCCAATCCTATAAAACATAATTGGCAGTCTCAGTTATTAAAATGTTTTAAGATAAGTGAAGATGGAGATGTCCTCCTTTAAATGAAGTAAAAAAAAAAACCCTGCCATTTCAGATTATGGAATTCTCCACATGTATACTGTACAACTGAAATCTCAATGCTAAACATATTATCTGAATTCAGGCAAAAACCTCATCTGAAAAACAGCATGCATTATTCATACACAGCATTGCCATACTGCAAAACAAGCCTGCTTTTTGTGCAGATTATCAAACACATGAACTGTGTAACAGGACATCTACCCATACCACATGAATACTTTTCAAGATTTCCCTCAAAGTACCTGAAATGGTTTATCAACCTAGAATCTGCTAACAACAAATGTGGCATACAGTTAAAACTTAAAACAAAATACAAAATATTTTAGCTGATAACACACCTTTTATACATTTATACATTTAAATTTTTTTATATGTTTACATATAAACAATTTATACATTTACGTTTTGCCAGACAAAATGCAATAAGAACCTTAATCATCATTTCAAATATTTACTTGAAGTAAATGTATTGCTTTCTCTATACTAAAGCGCTACTTGATTCATTCATAGTTTCAATTCTGTAGTCTATTAGTTCTAGAGCAAATCTAGGAAATCCATTAAATGTTTTCATCTTTCCAGTGAGAAAAGGAAAGGAAATGTCCAGAATATATGTCTGAAACCAGGGATATACAGTCAGATTCCTTGGCTAGATCACCTCCTTCACAGTTACATGACATTACATATTCAAAGGGCAGATTATGGCCAGTGATTAATCCTTATGTAAATGTAAAACACAAGAGACATGACCCTACTGCTCAAACCAGTTTCCACCCCAAGGTAGGCTAAAGGACTTGTTAAGATCAACAAGAAACCTAAAAAAGTATTCTGACTGTTTGTAACTGTCTACTCCTACCTACTCAGCAGTATCAATGTGCAAGGTGAGGCTTAAGAAAAAAAGAGAGAATAAATACTAACTACTTAATACATAGTGCTAAACTATTTTATCTTGCCATACTTCCTCCGAAAATTCTGTTTGTAGCAGATTTATTCATCATTGTTGCAGATGAAGGAATCAAGGTATGCACATTTAAATTCCCCACTTTGCACTAATTCAGTGCAGCTTCTGGCCAAGCTGGAGTCTCCATGTACAACAAACACAAACAGGTCAGTGCAGCTTGTTACGGAGCCTGCAAAATGGCAATGAACCTCGAACAGAGCAGAAGACAGGCTGGCTCTACTGGCTTGGCTACTAATGTACACACAGGGTGCCAAGTGGCTACCACTTACATGTATGTAAAACTGACTTCTAATACTCACTGCGCTTCCCAAAGGAAAACATAGAAAAGAATGGGCTGAAGCAGCAAGAAAATTTAAATCTTATTTTCACTTGTTTCCTACAATTACTTCTCTTAACCTTAGAGAAAGATAAAATAAGCCTCACTTTTTTCTTTAAAAATTCTATTTTCTTACTCATCCAGGTTCAATGAGACAGATTTTTCTGAGACTTGTTTTTAGTGAGACTTAAGCCCCTGGTGTTTTCCTAACTCTCTAGCATTTAACTGTATACTACTTAAAAAAACAAGAATCAATTCCCTACACGCAATCTTTTTCTTCATAAAAACATTACAACTACTCATCAATGTATCTCAAGTCAAGATTCTTCAGCTTATAAAAAGAATAGTTAAATTAATTAATTCATTTATATTCAATAGTTGAGTGTATTGGTACTTGATGAATTCCAGAAATAGCTAACTAGCTTTAATAAACAGTATCCAAACTATCTTTTGCCTCTCTGAAAACTGAGGTGCCTTACCCACTTCTTTTTTCCAGGCAATCTCTCACACTCAGTTATATTCTGCATGTATTAAATTAGTCTGGGTTTGAAGATATACACTTGTATATAATACTTAATTACTTCCATGTTGGCTCGGTTTATGAAACACTTGGGGTAGAGCAAAACTGTGAGCTTGTTCTGAAAAATCACTGAGCCACAGAATGGTTGGAGACGGAAAGAACTTAAAGATCCCCCAGTTCCAATCCCCCTAACATGGGCAGGGACACCTTCCCCTAGACCAGGTTACTCAGAGCTCCATCCAACCTGACCTTGAGCACTTCCAGGGATGGGGCATCCACAATTTCTCTGGGAAAACTATGCCAGTGCCTCGCCAGTCCCACAGCAAAGTAACTGACCCAGTTAAACCCATGGAAACACTAAACAGTTTACCAAAGTCACCTGTGATTCTCGAACACTTCTTCTTAGGTGCTAAAACTTATTATGTCTACCACTGAGCAGGGGTGCTTTCTTCACAATATATTAACAATACCTTTATAATCCAATTCTGTGCGCTCTTCTATAGGAAATAGCCATCACCACAGCTAACAACTTGTGTAACGAGAAGCAGAAAGCAGCCAATCACACTGCAGGAATTATACACAATGTGATCATCACCTACACTTTCACCACTCTGAATTATCAACAAATGTTCAATTTTTAATTTTTTTTCCCAGTAGAAGCAAAGCACTGAAACCAAAGAAAACAGGCAACATTAATGTACAGATGCTGGCTTTGCTCTTTTTTTTTGTCTTCCTCAGTCAAAACCTAGTAATGCTTCAAAATTAAGATAAACTACAAGTGTTTCAAATTTCCAACAGAGCTATTCTGCAGGGGGCAAACAGCAAATTATTTTTCAAGCCTTTCATTTTAGTAGGACATTTTACAGAACGCATTCATTGTCCCTGTCAATACATGTTGCTCATTTACTAATGTCTTCTACTCTTTGCTCACCTTTCTGTAGTGGAATTCTTTCCTACTGAGCTGATAACTTTCTTTCCAGGCTTATAGTAATGCATTTTCTTCTCAGACAGGCATACAAGCCAGAAGCCTGATGACATACTCAACTTACCATCAGCCCCAGGAACAATAAACCTACTGCTCTAGTGTACTAGTACATTACCTCCAAGGCGACACATTCTCACAAGATTGCTTCAGAATTTCCCCACCCAATCATTTTAAACAAATTATAGATGCTTGGAGCAGCTATCTGCAGGCAGCACACACATGACTGGCTCAACTTCTATCAAACACTGTTACCTATCAGGCTCAGAAAAACAATACAAAACCCCAAAGATTCTAGGCAATAATCAATTTCATATAAGGAGGAAGAATACTTTAAATTATAAACACTATGAGGTCTTGTTGGTGGCCCATTGTGGGAATCAGCTCAATACTCCAAGTAAACCTTGCAGCAGTACCTACTATTTATTTTGACTTATCAGCTCCCCAAGAAGCAGTGGAAAGCTCATACAATTCTAGTGCCATCAACCTGTTAACAGTTTGCCATTCTCTCACACCAGTGATAAAAAGCAATCACACTTCTTAGGGACACAAAAATATAAAAGTGGTAAGTTTTAAGCAGCAGCATAAGTATGGTAAAGATTTGTTGTTTAACAGGATTGTTTTGGCTTGCTTTATATCTGTCTATTCAGTAATCCACTGTCCAATTCTTGCATACTTCATGCCTACTGTACATAATGGATTTTAACATTTATATGTTGCTATTGTTCACTATTTCTGCTAAGAGTATATTTTCACTTTGAAGGATAAAACAAGGAACTGCAGTTAAGGGTAGAAAGACACTTTTGTAGCACCTGATACAGGAGAGGTGTATTAAGAGAAATACAAATGTAATACAATAATTACTTTTATATGAGAAAGTTTAAATAAAAGTAGTTACCTTTTATTTCTACTCTTATTTTAAAAGGATTACTGGTTCTATTGAAAGATGAATGACAGTCATAATAAAAAGTTGTCAATACATATAATTTTAACATGAAGTTCTCCTTTTCTGTTCCCTCTTGTTGAACTATGGTTTGGAAAAAAAATTAGTAGTAATAAGAGGGGTTCCCATTCTGCATTGCTCACAAGCATTCAAAACTGTATTTTAAGCTTGAAAAAAAAAAAATAAAAAAACAAAAAACAAAAGGAAAAAAGAAAGTTCTAACAGTGATGTTTCCTACCTTATCTGCATGTATTAAGCAAAACCCACTTTGAAACAGGCAATTAATGTAGTAGAATGTAATGTAGAACTTACAGGCCAAAAAAAAATAGCAGTTCTGGTTTATAGCATTTTATGAAAACATGGATTTTGCCCTCCTATCCTCATGTTTGCAGTCATGTGGTTGTGAGTATTTTTCTGTTTGTATTTTAAAATATATTTCCAGTCTTTACGGTTGCCACTAATGTTTTTGAAAGCGGAACTTTTAAGATTAAATCCAAATCCTAGCATTTTCAACCCAGCTGCCCCTTTAGAAACGGTGACAGAGTGAGTACTAGAAGTGATCCCTGTTCCTTGAGAAATAATTTTCATAAGCAAAGCATAAACACGTACTCAACTCCTTTCTCTTGTCCTTGTTCATCTTCCAGTGTTCTCCAACTCCATAACCTGATTAAGGGAAAACTGAAGTTTCTCTGTCAATTAAAACTTGTCTAAAAAACAGATTAGGCAAAAATTCAGTATCCCTGTATACTCAAATGCTGCAACTATTAAATTGATGTTTATTATTTCAGTTCACCAATATTGTACAATTTTCACATAGTTGCACTATGAGGCATCTGATTGCCTTCCTCCCCCCAATGCCTTTGAAGAAGATGCTGTTATACCCTGCAAAATATTTATAATTAGATTTTGAGTGCAGGATGTTTTTAAAAGCCTTAAATCCAGTTCCATAAATATTTTCCAATTATCCCCAAAATAATTCTGAATACAGAAGAATCACAAACATATTTTAGGTCTATCTTTCTATCCATACCAGCATGTGTATTTAACTCAAAAAGCATCTGTGAAACTCTCCAGTTCATCAGAGAATGGCTTTCTTTGTGGTGACTCTACAAGGAAGAACAGCTGGAAAATGCCTTGAAATTGTATATTCCAATTAAAAGTGATGCAGTCCAGATCATTGTATGGTGTGCCAGAGAGATAAATTACAATGAATCCTTTTACTTTCAGTTAGACAACCTATTTTTCAGAGAAGTTTTGCAGATAATCTCAGACTTCACCTTTTAAACGCAGTAAAGATTATCTGCTTCAACACCAGAAAAAAACCTAACAGGTTGAGCAGATTTAATATTCAGGTTTGCTTTAACCCAAATTCAGGTCAGAAGATCTGCACAGAACAGAAATAAAAATAATATTCCTTAGTACAATAGTGTTAATTTTATGGAGTGTTTTTGAATATTTCACTCATGTTAAGTAGCACAGTCAATACATCCCATAATCAAAGGAGCAAAGCGCTTGTCAGTCTTCTCTGGCTTCAGACAACAACCTGAAAAAAACCCCACTTGTCTTCATCAGCTTTAGCTGTTAGCATTTAAATATTTTATGGATAATGCAGTATTGTAAGGGCTCAACGGCAACACATTTAGCATAAAATATTCACCTAGGAAGCACTGATGAAGATGTAGGAGCACTTGGCTAGGAATACATGCCTTTTCTCTATTTCTCCATGATTAAAACTTGTTTAAACCACACTGTCACTTGTATCAATGGGTTACCAAAATAGTCATTTCACTGCTCTTTATACACCAAGCTGACAGCAAGTCCAGTGCAGCTGAAACACACAGAGAATACTGAGCATGCTGTGCAGTTTGCTCGGGCAAAGCAGGTCCAGTTTCCTGTTCTTGCAATGGATCTACTTTAAAAATGTTGCAGGATACCAACTACGCGTTTATGGCAGTCATTCGTGCAGCATTTCTGGATGTCCAAAGCTCCTGGAAAGGTGTCCCAAAGCAGTAAGAAAATACTAGATGACATTAAAGTGACAGAAGACTTTGTGTTTCAACATATGATATGGCAGACAAAGACAGTGATTAACTTAGCATACAAGTATTTCTACAAAATTGTGTCTAAAGTCTTCTTCCAAGACAGTTCTTCTGTGACACAATAGTTTAATCACTGGAGAGTTGGAAGCTAAGTATTTTAAGAGACAAGTAGCAGACTGAGGGTCAAGAGAACTGTAAA
Organism: Pycnonotus jocosus; assembly: GCA_013400435.1. Taxonomy (NCBI): domain Eukaryota; kingdom Metazoa; phylum Chordata; class Aves; order Passeriformes; family Pycnonotidae; genus Pycnonotus; species Pycnonotus jocosus. The sequence goes on along the minus strand of VWYP01006765.1, from coordinate 387,212 downwards.
ATGTTGAAGTGCTTGAGAATGGTCCAAAATCATGCCAGTAAATAAATCCTAAACAGAAGTGAACCCAACTAGAGCAGCTTGCTTTCAAAAACAGAGACAGCTCTAAAATTCAACAACCACACAACTTCCCCGAGAAAACTGAAAATTTGAGTAGATGAGAGTATTTTTTGAGAACATGTTATCTCACACAAGGTCAGCGTTGGTTCTAGTTACTGGTCTAACAGATCCCAGTTGATTCTGTTCCATCCTTGCTTTGGATGCACAGTGCAGAAAAACCTCAGTAAATCCATGTTGCTTCTGGCAAGACTTACTGGTTTGAGATAGCTTTGGCATCAACACAATCACATCCACAGAGCATTTCATCTGAGCTAGAAAATCATGACTTGCATTGGCTCTCATAAGCAACACAGTTTACCTGCAGACTGGATACAGTACACAGTATATAAAACACCTGACTTGTCTGATAATGATTCTCACACCAATTGGCTAAACTTACTCCATTTCAGTATATTTCCAATAATTTACTAAAACTTTTAACTTTAAAACTTAGGTTTCTATATTGTCCTTTTTTTTCATGAAACTAAACCCTGTGCCTTTCTGTTTATGTGGTATGAAAATGAAAGGGTGCAGATCTCATTTATAAAACAGCCAGAAGACTGACTTGGAAATTGTCTGCAGGGTTACCACATTCTGAAGATGTCACAGATCATCACTCACATTTTTCACTGTTGTATTAATATGTATGATATGCACGTGAAGTAAAAGTAAGTAGCACATGTTACAAACAAACAAACAAAGACAAAAAAGCAGCAGCAAATGTGGGAACTGTAGCACAAAAAATATGTACCATGTTATTTTAATAGCATAATGTTTAATATAGTAATAATTGCAATAATTTTGTAAAAAAATCCAAGAAACCAATAGTAAATTTAAAATTCCCTCAAGAATTTCCTTTTCAAGATTCATCAGCCTTACAAGAAAATCAGCAAGGAAGATACAGGAAAAAAACACCAATTTTCTGTTTTACATTTTCATTGTTTTTGTTTTCCTTTAGATTTTAATTAATAAAAATAACAATCCTCAGTCTAACTGAGGAATTTGTATACAATCTGAAATGGCTTATGGTTCAGTTATAGAACCAGCTATTTCAAGTGTGTTCATGAGAGCTACCAAGTTCAAACCCCCATTTTGTAAGATTATTAAATAAACCATTGTTAACAGAGTCACATTGATTGTAGTAGTTTGTCCAGCTCCTAATGACTGCATTTAATGACTTCACCTTTATTTAATTTTTAAGATTTTCTTTTCAAGATGTTGTGCATCCAAACTGCTTAGTATCTGACTCTTCAGTTAACAATGTAATTTAACAGTCATCACAAGTCAAACAATTTGTTTCCATTAAAGGACTTTCGCTTTTTTTTTTCCCCAACAAGTTACAGTAATTTTCTTAATAATGAAATAGTACAAACACCAAGTGGTTACAAATTCAAGCATAGTTTGTATTTTCTTTATTGAGTGCTTTATTCTTTTGGATAGAAGAAACATTTAATTCTCATTCCATTTTATTAAAATTCTTACCATCGATTTATCTAATTTTCATAAACATGAAGCTTTAAAAATAAAGCCTAGTCTTCCTTAAACTGCATTGTTAGTAACAGTTATTTAGCAATATCCCAAAGCAGTATAGTTTAGCCCCAAGACTTTGGTCTAATTACTAATGTATGTGATTAGGTAACAAAACCGAAGGCCAGATTTTCTTCCTAACTTTGCAATTATATGATCTAGTTGCAAGTTACACTCATAACATTAAAGTAGGATTTGCTCCTCAAGAAAAGGAATATACTACCACAGGAAATCAAATTACTAGATCTCTTTAATTTCTGCATGAAATGACAATTATTCAAAGATAGATGAAGATCCATCCATACCACATCTTAAAACTCCCTCATGGTTGAAGGAGTTTGAAATCCAGGATATAGAATTTTACTTATGATGACACTGAACATCACTGTATTTACTACGTCAGGAAAATGAAAAACCTTGGCTCAGGAAGACAGAGAAAAATGTATTTTGTCTCTGTGTATTTCTTAAGCTTGAATTGAGAGAAAAAAAGTTCTGCTCATGCAGAGTCTTAGGAAAACAGTACAGTACTGCACAAAATGCATTTCTATGCACCTGTGGTCATGAACCATTATTATGACAGATACTATTATAATCACTTTCTTAAAACTGTTTTTCTTTAGGTATTCTTACCAAATGTTACTTCTCCATTGCCATTCCTGTCAAATAACTGAAAAGCAACAATGAATATTGCATCTGGAGTACACAAAACAGATTCAAATGCCAAAAATTCTTGGAAGGAAATTAACCTAGAAAGGAAAACAGAAAAATTATAAAGATTTTTTTAAATTGTTAATAGTATAAATGATAATTTGCATTTGATACTCTCAAAAAAAAGTGATACAAATAGTAAATAAAATTCTAACTTAAATTAACACTCTAGAGACTGAAAAGTATGTTACATTTAAGTAGTTAACATTTATGCAGCTGTTTCTTCCTCTGTGAAGCAACTGAACTCTTATTGCATGTACAAGTTATTACTTTTTAATTATAAATGTAATCAGCACCTGAAAATTAAGACATAAACACCACGAAAGTTCTAACAACATGAAATTTACAGGTCTATCATTATATTAATAACATATGTACTTCTATTAAGAAAAGATACTGTAACACAAGTACAGGAATACACTGTAAAACATACATTTTCTTAAAACAATACATAACATTCATAAAAAACAAACAGGTTCAGAAAAAGTCACACTTTACTATGCATATGGAAAGAATACTAAACTCCAAAAGGAACATGAATGGCCAAGTCATTTACTCAGGGCCAAACATGAAACATCTGGAGTCAAGGACAGCCATGACAAGGCAGGGAAGGATCTGAGTGTAACAGGAGATCGCAAGATCCTGAGCTGCGTATGCAAGACAGTCACTGGGCACAACCCAGGATGCACTGGTAAATCCAAGTCCTTGTGGTCACCACACATAAATTCAGACTTGAATGTATGCACAGGTAGCTTATTAGGATAATGAGAAGTAACTTTTCTAGAGGAACTTTGCTTGCTCTGACTAACACAAAAAAAAACCTCTTTAGAAGGCATCCTAAGAGTATGCATGAAGAGCTGCAGAAAGATAAACCTGATTAAGTAAAATTACATTACTAAGCGTAGTTAAAGGATAATGTTGGCACAAGAAAATAATGGGATAAATGACAGGATATATACTTTAGCATTAAATAATAAATGGGAATAAGAATTCAAATTATATCTTTTATATTAAACAAAAAAATACTATATATCAGTAAATGCTGTTAAAGCAGAGAATATCACTGTTTTCTAAAAATTTTCCTAGAAAATGTACATAATTGATCTCAACTTACTACTCATCATATGAGATCATTAGCTCATAGGGATTACTTCAAACATTACTGCTTATAGCTGAAGAGCCAAGTATAAAGTCTGTCCCTCACAGGAAAAAAAAAGAGAATAAAAATCACAATATTCACACCATTCATTACTATATCTAGTCTTTCTCTAAGTACACATGAAGCAGAATTGAGATACTTTAAAAAGGTTAAATATGTTAACATTCTTGTATATATGCACTGCACAAGAAAGACAAGAAAAAACTTAAGTGACTTTGAGAATAATTAAGATACTGAAAACACAAAATTATCACATTTACCACATTTTAGCCAGAAAAATCAGAGCTATGAGAATGGCTCTTCACATGCAAAGTCAATTTCATCCAAAGGATGATCTTGATAAATAAAAGGTTAGTATGAAAGAAAGAAATGTTCCTTTAAAATAATTGTAAACACTATAATTTCAATATATGTCTCAGATATGTGCATAAAGCTGACACACAAATTAACTCCTAACCAGGAAGCTTTGTAACTGACAAAATCAAGTGCTGATCTCTGCAGAATGCATCTGTAGAAGCCTGAACCTGAAAGAAGATGTCTTCAGCAGTCTCACTGTAACAGTGCCCACAGCAAAAGGAGATAGACACATCCAATTTCCTTTCCACATATTCAACTTGCAATGCCTAAGAGCAGAGATAGCCTCTGTGATCCTCCATTAGCCACTAGGGCAGAGATAAGAGGAGCTGGATTAAACAGAACGATGGAGCTTCCCACCCAACCATTACTCAAGCATCATCCAGTGAACCCACTGCCTCACAGAGTCCATAACAATATTAAATCACTCACCTTTCATTTTATCTGTAACATTTTAAAAAATTTATTTTCCTTCAATTTCCTCTGTACTGCTACCCTTCAAAAGCACACAAAGTAACCCATGTGTCTGCAATTCTTCTCCATCTTTCCTTTTTTCCTCCTACAAGGATTTTCTAATTTTTCCCCACACAACACAGCTTTTTAGACATTATGTATAGCTCTGTTGTGACTATCCATTAGGTGAAGTATCAACTCCTTCTTGGGGATTTCTCATCAGAACACATTGCAGATTTAAGAACGATATGCTGATAAAAAGAGTACCCAAAAACAAGCAGTTAAAATGAAGAATTTTGAATTACTACTGTGAAATTCAGAAGGTTTGAAGGGGGAAGAAAATATTTTAGCTGGTTTTGGCACATATATGTACATAAGTATGTTCTTCAGAGAGGGTATTTATCCTATTTTCAAAACCAGTGCCTACAGTCTGAATACAGGAGTGCTTTCAGCATCAGTGAAAGCCTACTGTACTGAATAGATAACAGGCAAGTTTAAACCAAATTGTAATTTAGCGGTCATCACATAAATTTCTAAGATCATGCACTTGTAACAATGAGGAATAAACATTTGGAAGTGAACAGTCATCTGTTTTAAGAGCTACCTTAATGAGTTCCACTAAAGCAAACCAGTCTTGTACTGCAGTAATGGGAGAAGGCAATAGGGTTCTGGAACAGTTAAGTAAGGGTCAAGTTACTGTTAGAAAAAAAAGTAAAACCACTTTTTTTAAACACATGCCTACAGAGCGCCAGGTCCAAAATGTGCTGTTTCTGTAAAGTGCCAAACTTAAACCTAAAAGAAATAAAAAAATATTAACAATGGAAACAACCATCAACACTCTGAGTATTTACTTCAAGGGCAAGCAAGGCTAAGAGAATATGATAGCAGGAATGAAATCCTGTAACAGAATCCAAAGCTTCTCCATGACTTGCTGCATGACACCGGGCTGTCATTTAATGTAAAAGTGTAAGCACAGAACAGGACTACTGATATTTCCTTGGACTTCATAAAGTTAAGTCCTTAGAAAGATGTAATTTATCCTGGAATTCAGTTGAAGACTACAACAGTTATTCATGTTATTAGAGTCTGGATTTTGATATATCACAGCCCACTACAAATGAAAGAACGTGAATGTAAAAAACCCCTGATGTTGATAATGGGGCTATAACAAATTCTTCACATGAAATATAGATTAAATATAAATATAGATTAAAACATTTAGGAAGAAAGTTTCAGACAAGTATTCAAATATAAGTGTTTTACACTTTGAACTATATGGCAATGCAAAATAAAAATTCCACTCTTCCCATCAAGGTGGTAAAGCACACTTACCCATATTTGATTATCTCACTTCAAATATTACCCAGATTAAAAAAAAAAAAAAACCAACAAAAATCTTATTCATAGGGAAAGTAACAAAAAGCAATGCCTAAAAGTTCTGTTGTAGCATTACAACAAACTGATTTCCTACTGTAAGAAAGACCCTTTTATAAGACACTTTCTGAAGAAATGCACCCCATAAAAGATAACCAACAGCTTTCAGAGAAACAATACACTAAGCATGTTGGTTTACTTTATCAATTAAACTATCATTTGAACAGATACATACAAAATTACCTTTTCAATCCATAATAAAGCAATAAACTGCAGCCATGCATTGGAAACAGAGATAGGTTACTAAGATTTATCAAATATATGTATAATCGAATATATTATCAAAGTGCTGCAATCTTATGAAAAGAAAAATCATATAACATTACATCAAACAGGAAATCCTGTATTTGTCATTTGGAGTAAGACGTATACAGCACATACAATTTCATTGCCATAGCATAGATATTATGCAAGCTGCCCAGGATACTAAGCAAACTAATAAGATGTTCCATAGCAGAATGCAGGAAAACAAAACCAAAATTTAAGTAACCAAGGAAGTAAAGGAGCTTCCAACTTAAAGTAAGCTATATTTACACATTTGCAAATGTACTTTGTACTATTTTAACAGCATTTTCTTCTCAAAAAAATAACCACTCACTTCTGCATTATTGACCTCTTCTCTGATCCATCTTAACCTTCTCACTTAACTTTAACAATGCCCAGGCTTCCTACTACAATCCCAGGCCAAAACTAGAAGCCTACATACAGCAAAAGAGAAGGTTCCTTAGAAGATAAACGAGTTAGAGGGCACTACCTCAGCAGAGCAGACATTTAGTAGATTGGTTTCAGGGAACTGTCTAAAAGCAAGCAGGAGCATTGGTAAGCACACTTGGAAAAGCTTTATGTGGTATGACCTGATCTGCATCAGGCAACCAGTTTCTTCCTTCATAAAGTCACTAGTGTCTCTCTTTTCAATTAGTCAGCACTTTTCAAAAGACCTCAGTGGCTGGATTTGAATTGCACACTACAGAAATAAGAAAGCTTTTCCATATTTTTGTTTAATTACAGGTACTGAAGACTCTACAAAGTAGAGTCTACAAAGATGAGTCTACAAAGTAGAGTCTACAAAGATGGACACAGACATACAGAAAAGCACTTTTCTAAGGCAACCATACTACACTTAACTTACCTGCTACTCAACTTCCTCAGCTTTTGTAAAATTTAACAAAACATCATCAAAATAAATCTTAGCTTGAAAAAAATCCACGTTAAACACCATAACTGTTTTCAGTTTTCACAAATTTATAGTCTACTGTACTTGTGAAGAAACCTTCTCATTTAAATAAGCCTAAAGTGTAATAAAATCAATAACACATTTTAGAAGATGAAGTTATCAAACTCATGCATTCCCACATTTAACAAGGCACTACAAGTTTCAAATGGAAAGCAAAACTCTCACCCATCCTTAGTTTGATCTGCCACTCCTGCCAGCAGCTGCACTGTTTTAGGATTGTGTTGCGGATCCGTATGAAGTCCCAGGTATTTCTGCACAAAATCCTCTGGGGTCATGTAATGCTCCCCATCTTTCTCAACACTTGCATACTAGAGTAAAAACCAAAAACCAAAGCCACACAAACAAAAATTATTCCATTTAGATGATAATTATCGGTGGTGACCAAATTAGTATCTTTACTGAATATAACTTAAAATGGTGCACAACTGTCTGTATGTAACTGCTCTGAAATTAAAGGGCTGGATTAAACTAAAGATGTTTCTGTACTAGTTTCATATCACCAAGACCCTGTACAATAGATGTGTTCACATAATGACCAGTATCTTCTCATTAGAAGACAACTACATATTTCAGAAACTGTCAGGTAATTGCAAAAATTTATAAAAATTACAATTATGCTATAGCATTCCATTTGCAGCTACACTGAAAACATAGCACATAAATTTTCTTACAATTTCTAGCAGCAGATGTCTTCTGAATAATTGATCCTGATCTTTACTATAATCATTTTGGAAAACACAAATTATTTCTTTTCTCTTTTTGTGAGAAATAAATGTTCAGATTCATTTTTATCCTGAAGCTCATGTTTTTAAGGAAAAATTCACACACACAGACAGTGCTTGCTTCAGCATCTCATGTATCTCTTCCACAATATCAGGCCCTCACATCACTTCTTCCACCCTACAGCTGTGATGACAGCTGTTTGCAAGACTGAACTTTAAACCAGATTACTGAATTTATGGAGAATTAAAATATTTCCACTAAAACAGGAACACAAAGCAGTGGACAGGAATCCCTTAATTCAGCACTGCTGCCAATATGACAGCACAACAAAACTGTGGCTTCCTTTAATCAACTGTGAAAGGTTCTCTTCTCAGCCATAGACACATGTGACTGAAAAAGTGCCTTTCGAAGCACAATTCCACTGCAAGACATGAAATCCAAAGAAAATGTTATGTATGAAGGCCCATCAAACATGCAGAGCATGAAGCATACCTTCAAGAATCACTGAAGTCAACGGCATGTGCCATATTTTTTTTCTCCAGACACCAATTTCTCTGGATTGATCATAAATAATAATTTATAATAATACCTTCCACCACAAAACCTGTTATGGGAAGTTCTGTTAAAAAATTTTGAGACGAAAATAATTAACTGACAGATACATTGAGCTCCATATGAGAAGGTCATGGCATTTTGGAAGAGTTTGGCAGCAAGTCAATAAATTAAGGCCTGACAAAGTAGTTAAGCATGTACATACATTAGTCCTATGTTTGCATCAGATAACTTAAGTCAAGAATCTCTTAGCCCAATCTTAAATTATAATCTAAATTGAATATAAAACATAACACATCAATTAAATCTGTGTTTTTCTCAGTCTTGAACTGTGTTACTTTATAATGCAAAATTCTTAGTATGAATTTGTAGATTACCTCAGGTAAGCACTTGATGAATTTCCATGAGACTTTGTTTGAAAACATGAGACTTTCTTTTAAAACTTTTAAGACAAACATACAAATCCCCTACTCTAGTTTACAAGCTGGTGCTAGGTATCATCACTCTTTTAGAAACAATCCTTTGAAAGTCTCTTTTTGTTTCCTTCTCCACCTTGCTTGAACAGGTTACACTTGAATTCAATGGACAGGGAATAATTCAACAATGTTATCCAAAGGCTGACTGTGTCTTGACTAAGAAAAATAATGAAGCTTCACTAAGAAAGCTGGTAACTTTTTCCACCCACCTCTTTCATTCTTCTGTGATAATTTGTTACAAAATTTGTTCTTTTATGGTTGTTCCTGAAGTCTGTGGTTAGCAAATACTAAAAGGTAACTTATTTGATGGTGCACAGACAGGAAATTTCAATGCCTGCATTTCATAGTTACAGGATTAAGAGAAACAGCACATCTTTTTAATGCAAATCAAATTTTATCTTTTTACAGTTTAAAACAGAAGAAGCAGATAGCATACTTGAGAAATTCTGAAGAGAAAGGCATATACTAAATATCCTTTAAGATCCAGCATAAACTGCACAGGGCGGGTATAACATCAGAAGACATGCATGAATAGAAGGAAATTTAAGTAGGCTCTATGATTAAGGTGGATGGTGATGAGGCCTAGAGCTCACATCTTCCCTTCTAGGCATTTCCAAGGGAAGCCAAATTTAGGAAGGAATGCACGACCTTTAGCTGAAGCTCATAGACGAGGCCAGCACTCTCAGCAAAGAGTACAACATATCTGACCCCTAAACACTTGCGATATTTCAGAACAAGACTTCCACAAGTTAGTCTTGGAAAGAATGATTCTCTTTTGATTTAAAGTCTGCAATTAAGTTTGATTTCTAAGCATCAAACAAAAACACAATTTCAAACTCAAGAGAATGCAGAAGAAATACAAACTCTTTTTCTATATTTTTTTTTACTGCAAAATCTCAGATACTCAAAGGGAATGAGGAGAGTTCTCCTATTTTTCATTCCTCAGAGCACCAAACAATCTACAACTTCACTTGCACACGTCTTTGAAGAAAACAAGACAGACATGGCGAAGAACAAAAAGCCAGTTTTTAAAAACAGACTGTCTGCTTTTTAGGTCAATAAAACAAATACAGTCAGGAAGAAAATGTCAACATCCAGTAGTACAATGTTCTTCCTCTCCACTGTTCTCTGTATGACCACTACCAAGAACTTCATCTGCTTATTTCCAGAAGCAAGAACTTCTACTGATTGGATGTCAAGAATACAGAGAGCTCACATTTACAACTGAATAGTGTTTTGACACCTCATTTAACTTTTTTCCATTCAAATGTGCTAAAGTATCTTGCAAAAAGTTGGGAAAAGATGTTCTAGAATCACATTTTTATACTGTATTAATATGTTTTAAAAATTGTATTTTCATGTTGCTAATTTTATTAACATATTCTACTATAATCTTCATCTACCAAAGCTGAATGCCATGTTAATCAAAAATGAACCTGTATTTTATACTAGAAACTAAATGTCGAGCTTGCACAGTTTGACGGCAGCATTCTAAGTTTTTGCACTCCAGCAATGTTACAGTGTAATCCAGTATGCAAAAGCAAAGGCCACCAAAATTATGGCTGGGATATAACTCCTATCTCTCAGGCATCATTTATGGAAATTGTAAGATGGTATAGTAGAATCAAAATAAAGGTATAAGTAGTTAAATAATAGGGTTTATTATTCACAGTACTAGCTCTAATTTTAAACTCTTTATTTTTTAAACAGAGAAAAGCTTCTTAAATGTACTAACACTCAACATTAGGGGAAAAAAGATATTTTAGTCATTTTGAAATATCAACAGCACTATTATGGACCTAAAATACAGCTCTTGTTCTTATTCTGTATGCCTGATTCAAACTTTATCATCAAAGTTTTAGGATTAAATGGATTTTCCTTTCTGATCATGTTTTACTGAAATTACAGGACTGGAGAAACCTTCACACTATTATTTTTATATATGTCAATTCTAAGGGCCTGCAAGGGACAATTTTATGAAATATATAAATCTTGACAAATCAATTTCAGGTTCTAAAAACATTGCCTGTGGTCCAACCATTTGTAAGAACATGTATAAATCCCAAGGACAAAACATATAGCCATAGAAGAAAAATGGTTTTGAATTCTACAAAGGTGGATTTTAAAAAAACCAACAGCACTTTGTTTTAACTATTTGCTTTATAGAAAAATTAGAAAATAGCTCAAGAACTTATTTAATATTATAATTTGGAAATGGTTATCACAATTTGTGCCAGCCGCAGTTTCCCCTCAATGCCTGACAGCCCCTCCAACACACTGTGCCTGCAAAGCGAACTTTTAAGTGTCACAGCAACACCACACGCGTTTGACGCCAAACTACTGGAAAGGCAAAACACAGAAGTCCGACACTCAAACAACATCAGCTCTTTTTACCTGCAAAAAAATATTTCGTAGTTCACCAGGATCCGCTCTTTTGGTTGAATGCACCTGTAAACACAAGCAAATTAATGCTTAGCCCGGCTACTGTCAGAGCGCAGATAAAACCCGCCGCGCCGGCCAAAGGCAGCAATACAGGGTCCCCTGTCAGCCCGACAGGCCCAACCTCAGCCATGACCGCGCCGCGCTGCCGCGGGACGGCACAGAGCTCCGCGCCGGTGACAGCTGTCAGCACCGGGCTGCCTGCGAGCGCCGCGGAGCCCCGGCCCCACAGAGCCACCACCACCGCCACCGCTGCCCCGGGGACCCCGCCCCGCGCCCCCCG
>VWYP01006765.1:359002-375565 GCA_013400435.1 Pycnonotus jocosus | reverse complement strand
AGCTGCTGGTAGCATCTCCACAGTGCAAAACAGCCTTTTTAAATGCTGCTGAATCCATTTCTGGCGTAACAGATGCAGCCGTGCCCCTGAGGGTCAGCAGAGGTGTACCTGTTGGTTTCAAGCGCCGAAACTGTTCATAGACTGATGTTCGGGCAGCTTGGCTGCAAATCGGTTGTAGCTCCGTATTTCAAACATAAAACCAGAGGCCCAAAATCTGGCTGGAATTCAGTAACTTCTGACAGGGTCTTACAATCCTTTATCAGCAGAGCACACATATGCTTTATACTTCAAAACACAAAGGATGCAGTCACAGCTGTAAGTGTTGAAACACTTCGACAGTTCAATCACAGTGCTTATAAAACCTGACTTAAATAACACTGCATATTTTGTCTTGCTGCGCTATTTCAATGGCCCAACAAAACGTCTTTTATTAGATGCCACTGGAAAATATAAAAAGGGTAGATTCTGATACTCCTCAAAAAACATTTTAAGATATTAAACTACAATACAGTAGCTGGTAGTTTATAATGACGGTCACAAAACAATGACTCACTTAAGTTTAAAACAACTTTTCTCTGGAAAACAACTTTTTTTTAGTTATATGTCAACACAAACCTTCTGCATATATCTTAAGAGTTCACATACTACATATATGCCTATGTCCCAGCTGACTGCAGGAAACGTTTCGCTAGAAATCTGCCTATTTGGTAAGCATCTGATCACCCAAGCATCTTGTTCAGCAAATCCATACATATATATCCTAGCTGTATAGTGTCATGGTTTAAACCTAGCCAGCAGCCAAGCCTCACAGTCAGTTGTTCCCCCACCAGCAGGACTGGTGAGAGAATTGAAAGAGTAACAAGTAAAACACTCGTAGGTTGAGATACAAACAGTTTAATAGGAAAAGCAAAAGCCACGCATAGAAGCAAAACAAAATAAGGAATTAATTCACTGTTTCCCAGTAGGAAAGGTGTTCAGCCATCTGCAGGAGGGCAGGGCTTCTTCACCTGTAGCAGATACTCGGGAAGACAAACATTCCTTCTGTAATAAATAAGAGCTTGACTCAGCCAATATATCAAGCAACAATCAATTTATTAATTTATTAATTCAAATTATAAAGTATGAGCAAGGCAGTGCACTGGGTACAGCGGGGGTCTCCTCTCCAGCTGCACACCAGCTGCTGATTTTTACTGGTATTTATTGAGCATCTTCATAAGCACTTCTCAGCTGGGTTTTTTTGGTGGTTTCCTCCTAGTTACTATTTGTGAAGTCTGACTTCTATATCCCATTGTGATCAGTTCCTATTGGTGATGTTGAATTTCTATATCCCAAGGTTGTAAATTAGTGATGGTGTGTCCAGTTTTCTTTTTCCAGAAATATACATCAGTGATGGTGGGGCCCAGCTTCTCTTCCCAGGACTGTAGATCAGTGGAGGTGATGTCTAGCTTCCCTCCCACCTGTGATTGTGAGGTCGTTTTTCCCTTTCTCAGGATCGTAAATCAGTGAAGGTGATGTTTAGCCTCCCTTACCAGGATCACGCATCTGTGATGATGGGGTCCAGTTTTCCTTCCAGAATCCTTAATGTTTTTAGCTTAGGATAAGCTCACTTCCTTCTTTTATTTAGGTGATTACTATTCTTTTTATATTCTAAAGCTATAGTTCAAAACCTCTTATTACAAAGCAGCTCAAAACTTATAATAATTTTGTTTCAAAGCAAATAATAATACTTCTGCATTCTTCTATCCTACATGCTAAAAGCTAAAAAAAAAGCCTTAAAACCTATATTGTGAAAACTTAAAAGTTCACATTATTCACTTACAAGCATGCAAAATATTTGTCTTAAATGCTTCTTTCCACGCCTTCTCTGTTCATTAAAACTCACTTTTGTAACTGTCCCATGGCCTCATGCCACACATTTCACAACTACACAGGCCACCTTTTTTTACCTGACATGAAACACAACCCCACGTTTCACACTTCTTTCTTCTTCTCCCCACTTTATATACTGAGCATGATGCCACCTGGTCAAAAATATCCCTTTGGCTCTTGGAACACGTGTCCCAGCTGTATCTCTTGTCAACCTTTCATTCAGCCCCAACATCCTCACCAGCATGGCAGCACAAAAAGCAGCAAATGCCTTGGCTCTATGTAAGCCCTGCTCAGCAATAACAAACACATCCCTGTATCACCCACCCTGTGTTCAGCACGAATCACAGAATAAGCTGAGGTGGAAGGGACCCTCAAAGATCGAACCCACCACCCCCACACAAGCCACTGTGAAAAGTAATTCTCCCCCAGCCCAAACCAGCACAGAGTGCCAATGTGCATCAAAAGCCAGGCCTTTGAAAGAAAATGGCAAACATCCCCATGGTCCTTCCCGCAGTGGCTGCAGCAAGTTCAGCAATAGAGCGGTTTGGGTTTTTTCCTAATGGCAAAGCTCCGGTTGTTTGTTCGGCCACAGCGTAACTGCAGCAATGAGAAACGCGGTCTGTGCGTGAAGAAGCAGCGGAGGCGGACGCGGTCCCTCGGAAGGTCGCTGCCGAACCGGGGGCGCTCGAGCCGTCCGCGCTCGGGGCCGGACAAGGCCGGCAGCACCGAGGGCACGAGGCGAGCCACCCGCGCGGAGCCGCCGCACGCGAGAAGCCCAAGTACCCCTGCGCACGCGCGCCGGCCATCCCGCGTTCTGGGAGTGAGGGGCGGGGCCGGCCACGGCAGCCAGCGCTAGGCTCCAAACAGCGCTGGGCATGCGCACGGGCTGCGCGCGCCACGCGGGGCAGCCATTGGCTCCCCTCCGGGTTTCGGCGGGCGGAAGCGGAAGCGTGTGTGCGCGTGCCCTCATTTCCGCCGGGCGGGCGCGCGGGTTGATTCGCTGTGTGCGGAGACTCGGCCATGGCGGGTGAGTCCCGGCCCGGCCGCTCGGGGAGCGGCGCTGTCGGCGCCTCGCCGTGAGCGGGCAGAGGAGCGCCGTGGCGAGCGCCGTGACCGGGGCGCGGGGCAAGGGAGCGTGAGCTCGGGGCCGGCGGATGCGGGTGAAGACGGAGCGCGGGCGGACGGGGAATGGAGTGTGAGAGAGGGAAGTGCGGCTGCCTCTTTGCCGCCCAGCTCCCATGGTCCTGCTCCTGCATGTCTTCGGGCTTACGGCCGCCACGGTCTGGTTGTGTCAAACCAGAGTGTATCTCCGTGTCCGTGGCCACGAGTCTGCTGGCGGTGGACAGGGAATTAAAAACCCGAAAATGTGTTTACTTAAAGCTTGCTGTCTGAAGTAAGATGTAGAAGAACTTTTTACGGTACTCCTGAAATGAAGGGGGGCTATGTTTGTAAAGCATTTGGAACACACCTGAAGTGAAACATGTCTTCTGTCCAGAATTACGCTTTGGAAATCAGATTAAATGCAATCTATTTACGTTTTCTTCCATATCCGCTCTGGAACAGTGGTGCTGGCTAAATAATTGCTAGTGGTGTACGTGCCAGTGTAGTTCATTAACAGCTGTTTATGAGAATGACTGAGTGCAAACACTTGAAGTGTCCTGACACATGGTACTTACATAACCTGTTATAGTGAATTCTTATGTTCTTAGTGACATTGTTAAATAAATATTTAATTGGTAATAACTTAGAACACATAATATTTTTTATAGCAATGACTTTAATTCTGAGAAACTAAAAAAGAGATACTTGTATGTTTTCTAATTCCAGAAGTGTGTGTGAGATGGATCTCTTTATCCTCTGTATTGATATGTTGTGGCATATTGTAGCTTTCTTAATCTTTCTTATTCAGTGGTTTTGTGTTGTGTACTTTTTCTTGGTTTGTGACCCTTTTTCTAATAAATTTTTTGAGTAATAGTGACAGAAAGATTGGACACCTCTTAACTCTTAAGAAAACCTTTTTCTTTCAGGACTTACTCCTATGGAGAAGAAGCTGGCTGAATACAAGTGTAATACAAATGAAGCAATTCAGCTGAAGCTAGGTAATACCACTTTTTGAATATTGTACAAGTGATACTGAAGTGTTCTAGTATCTTGCTATGAAATATATAATGTATACATCTCTGTCAACTTCTCAGTTCTAGTCTGATTATTGATTTGATACTCTCAGATCAAATAACATGCATCTAAGTTGTACAGGATGCCTTGATTTCATTTGTATGCCACCATCACAGAGTTTCTTAACTAAAGTTGTCTGACTCTAGTGGAAACCTGCATGCATGAACAACTAGCTGGGCGTCAGTGGATAAACAAATGGAAGGTAGTGACTGGGTCGTGCTCTATTCTTTTTTTTCCTCAGTTCGCTTTCCTGAGGATTTGGAGGATGAGAACACAACATTTAATCCAGAGTACAGCCATCAAGTGTTTGGAGATGAGTAAGTTAAAGTTTCCAGATTCAAATTAATAGGTCTCAAAGGGCAAAGTTGCTTCCAAATCATTAAAAACCAAGAAATTTTGCTAATACTGAGTGCAGGGGAAGTAGTGCTACCCTGATGCTACAGATACATTTGCTGACACAGGCCAGGATGCCACTGGCCTTCATGGCCACCTGGGCACACACAGGCTCACTCAAGTACAGTCAATTGTCAGCCAGCACCCCCAGCTCCTTTTCCAGCTGTTCTTCCCCGAGTCTGTCACTTGTTCTGTCCCACATCCTGCCCAGCCTAGTGTTGACTGCAGTCTGACTTAGGGAGCATTCGGATCACTGACAAAGAGATTAAACAGGACTGTCCCCAACACTGAGCCTTGGGGAACACCCCAGGGGAACAACTGTCTGATGCATTTAGCTCCATTCCCCACCACTCTTAGGGCATGGCCATCCAGACAGTGAAGAGTCCACTGGTTCAGGCCATGAGCTGCCAGTTTCTCCAGGAGAATGCTGGTACCAAGGTTTTTCTTAAAATGTAGATAAAAAAAGTATTGTTTCTTTTATTTTGAGTATGCTGAATTAAATAGTGCTGAAGTTTCACTTATTATTTTCAGTAGAGTGATATTCAACAATCTGGCCATAGAGTAAAACAAAACCACAAACAACAACAACAAAAAAAAACCCCCACAAACCAACCAACCAAACAAAAACCCTAAGGAAAATCCAGCTGCATGTTTCTGTGGACTTCTTTAAGTAGTTGTGTTTATTAATTTCAATTTTCTTTTGAAAGCATTCTAAGTACTCCAATTAGGATAAACTACCTATATTAAATCTAATAAATTAGTTATACTACTAAACGTCCACTGCAGCTATCATTTACAATAATTATAATTCTACTAATCAGAGAAATCTCCAGTCTGTTAGTTCAGCTAACAAGCAAATTCTTCTTCTGGCACTTACATTTCAAATTTTGAATTATGAATGTACTACCAGAAAAGGAAACTCCCAGTAAAAAAAGGTTTTAGCTATGCTTTAACCAAAAAAAAATTGCCCTGTTTCTTGGTGAACATTACTATTTTCTGCACTTTTTTTCAGAAAAGAAATTCTCTATTCTTCATAAGAGTGTAGAGTTTATGTTCAGGTAACTTGTACTTTCAAAGTGTAAAAAAAGCTTTTGTATTCTATACTTCTTTTCCATATACTAATTTCTGGTGAGATTGAATACCTAAATAGGAACTGTCACGTGGTTATCTGTGCTTTGTACACTATAGACTGAAGTAGTTTGTTCCAAAATATTATACTACACTGCAAAGTAATTTTTAATAAATGTTAGCGATCAATTAATGTAAATATCTGTTAATGGGTTAAAGCTGTTGAAAATGCATAAACACAATATTAGCTGTTTCAGGTATTCTCTCCTGAGCTGTCACAGTAAGGACACAGGCACTGCCTTACTGAGTTCAGAATACTTCCACTAAAGGAGCAAAATAATAGAAGCATTGTAAGGCATTATCTCTGTCTAGGCAGTGCACATCCAATTTGATTCCCTTTTCCTGTTAGGAAGCTTACCTTACCTTATTGGGAAAGATTACGTGAATGTCACCTGAAATGAAACCACTGTGATGTGAATGTTTTGTTATGTATCAAGTTCCTGGTTGTTATTTTCTCCTTTCTCAGTGAAGTTGCTTTTGGCTACAAGGGACTCAAGATCCTCTTGTATTACATTGCTGGAAACCTCTCAACGCTGTTCCGCATTGAGTACACATCAAAAGTGAATGAGAAGTTTGACTGTGTGGAGGTAAGTGCAGGTCTGCTTCTGTCTTTAACATAACATTGAGAAGGTTTACTTTGGTGTGGACAGGAGCTCTAGGTTTAGTGATTGCCCACCTAAACATGGCCTAAATTAAAAGGAAATAAACAATAAACTTCCATTTGCTAAGCCCGTAAAAAGCTTTGAACTTCATCTGTGGATTTCCCATTCCCTGGTAATAAAACAGTCAAAATTGTGCCAAACAGAACAGTCAGATGTGAGGTGCTGATGCCAAAGCCAGTTCCACCAAAATAAACCTGTGCTTGGCAAGTCTGTATTTTCATGTTAACTGTGACCAAGAGGACTAGCATTGGTGGGGTTTATGATGGAGAGAATCAGTGAGAAGGAAAAGGAGGTTTCTGTAAGAGCTTCATTAGATAGTACACTTGACTGTGTATCTCTAAAACATGGGGAACAAGTAAGGCAGAAAAGAGATTATAAACTTCTGTATGGATATTATGTATGCTTTACATCTTTCATAAAGGAATGTGTTAATACAATTACCTGCAGGCTTTCTGTTTGGTTGTTTCTTCTTTTTTCCTGCAGGTGTTCTGGGCTTATATAATACATGTAGAGTAGCTTGCTTTTTTTTTTATTTTTTTCCCTATTGTCTATACATTCTCCAAATATGACTTCAGACTGCATTTAAGTTACTACTTTCAAATTCCTTGGAGTTTATTTAAATAATTTCAAAGAGAGGTGTATTGTAAAAGGAGAAATACATTGGAATGATTTTAAAGATTTGCCCTTCCTTGTTTTGAAGGTGTATTAGAATATTAGAATATACTCAGTTCAACAGGTTAAGTTCCTGGACATATCTGAAATACTTTGCAGACTAGAGCAACATGTTTTAGGAGTAAAAGGTCATGCTCTTCAATCTAATGAAGGATATTTTGGAAATAAGGAAAGAAAGGAAAGACTGTTTGCCATATACTAAACATGTTAAAATTGAATTATCCAACCTTTCACTGCTATAATTTCAAAATAGAACAGGAATCTGCACCATGGCACCTTTTTACTTCGTCTATTTTCTGTACAAATGGCAAAGCCAGTTTACTTCTCTGGAGATCTAAACAAGATTTGTCTTGCCCTATGCATACTACAACTTTTTTGATTGCTCAAAATGATTACTTTTTTCAAGGCCTGTTTCCTATACTGGATTATTCCTCCAATTCCTTTAGGGACAGAGATGGGGAGCAGCACTTCTGTATGCTTTCCAGAGCATTTACATGCCTTGACTGAAGGGGAAGAATGTCGTTGCTTACCTTGTGCTTCCCTTAGTGCTACTAGCACTGACCATTCAAATAAGCTGCTTATATTGCTGTATCTAAACGTGTAGCGAAAAAGATATGACTGCAGTCAATCTTTTTCTGCGTTTGTATTTGCCATCAGTTTAACCACCCTAAGATAATGCATTTGCAGAGGTTAAAACATAAGCTGTCACTACAGCAGGATGTTGATTTCAATGCATATTAACATTTATTTTTCTAAGTTAACTATTTGCAGATCTCTCCTCCTTGATGATCATTATACTAAGACGCAGACTATCCACCACATGTGACAGATCATCTTGTGCTCTGAATAGATGGTGTTTAGGAAAGGACAGCAGTTTCTGCTTTCACCATAATTGGTTACAAGCAAGTTGGTATTAATGCTCCACAAAGTTATTCACAGCTGAGGATTTTGTGTCCAAATACCCATACAAGCTCATTCAACAGCAGGTGGTTTTATTCTGTAATATTAAGTTTGGTTTCATTATTGCTAAAGCAGCTGCTGCTATCCTATCCTTGCTAAGGACTGACAGAAATATTTGTCCCAATACCACTATTTTTTTTTCTCCAAGATATTTTTGAACATGAGGAAGAGATACAACCCTGAAATGTCAAAAGGCAGAACTCCAGCCATATTTATGCATCATAATGTGTTTTAGGTACATCTTTAAGGAGATGATATTTTTGGTGAAGCCTCAGCAAAGGATGATCATGTTTTGAACATAAGCTGGCACTTCATGTAGTGAAAGGAGACAGAATTTATCCATTGAATGGAGTTAATTCTTTCAAATAACTGAAGAGAAATTGCTTTTTTCTAGTGTAAATATTAATAGCAATGACCTCAGAATTGCTTGCCACTTTGAGATTTGCAGCTGTTCCAGTATCTTCCTTTTCATCTGCATTTTATGATGGGGTGGGGTAAAGTATTTCACTAAACTTTATATATTTTGCTTTGCATCTAGTGTATGCATTTGGTTTATACAAAAGTTAATTAAAAATACTGTTTCAATATTTGTCACTTTTGTAATGTAATACTGCTTATCACTCCATTGCTCCCCTCTAAAATACATCTATACAATTTTTAGAGAAATTCAACTCTCAAATATGCTTCTACAGTTATTTTAAATTAAGTCACTTTGAAACAGCATCTATATGGTATGCAAGTATCATAGGTGCCTATTAGTACAATAATACTTTCTAAATTAAAATTACCTGGAGTCAAATGTGATGTACAAAGAGATGTTACCCACTTAAGCAGTCCTGCTACAAATCTAGTTACAAACCTATACCAAATTCCCTGTCATCACCTCACATGATTCTGATTGTGAAGGTAATACATTGCAGGCAGCACTTCCATGAACCATAAGCTTAACAACTCTTGGCTGGCTTAATTTAGGGTTTTGTATGCTTCATTTTACGTGGCTTTGCCTATGTTAAACATGGCTGTAGAAGTCAACAGGATTGTTTTTCTGAAGAGAAACTTGTGTGCATCCATTCCAGTTGGATGAGTGTCTTGCTCTGCTAAAAAAAATCAGCCTCTCACCAGTGTCAAAGAGGTGCACAAGGGAAGGCAGTAAACACATTTTGGTAGCTCTTTGGATTATGGGCACCTCAAAGAGAAGCATTTGAAAAGGACCTACTAAGTAATGCATGTTTCCATTAAAAAGTACAGGTTTTAATGAAGTAAGTTCTTTTTTATGTGGTTGATATACTGAGATTCCAGTATTTTAGGTCTTATTAACTGAAAATTGCATGGCTTAAACTTCTGCCACTGCTCAAACTGAGGATTCTGGCATTTGCTCTGTAAGAAGGAGAGATCCTGTTAACCCTAAAAGTAATTGAAGACTGTTTTCTTATGTCAGACCACATTCCAAGGGGAGAGAGTTTTTAGGAGTCAATAGGTGAAAATATGTTGTGGTCATATAGAATCAAGAAGTATTATCTAGTGCTTTATCTGTTAGGCCTCTGTCATATTTTAATTCTTTCTGCTGTACTGAAAACAAGACTCTTCTCTGGTGGCAGCCAGTGATGGATGTGCTACCTTACAGGCTTTGAGTAGGTCACAGTTTGGTTTCCTTCTCACCACTAATGAAGAAATTTAGAAACATGAGGGAAGCAAAATTATTTAAAGATTGTGTATATAGTGCATCCTGCTGTATATTCACCCTTTTTAGATGTCATCCACATAGTGCGAGTTATTGTACTGTTGCTTGGAAATACTCTTTTAATTCTAGATTATTTTTGCATTCTTGTTCAGCTATATAAAATGCAAATTGTTACAGATTCTTAGTTGTGGTTTCTTACAGTTCTGTCAGTAGTGTGCATAAGACCTATGTAAACAATGCATTTGCACAATTTAAAAAAAAGTAATTTCTGAATTGTCTTCCATAGAAATAGGTTTTTTTATGTAATTCATTGATTCTGAAGAAGTGACTGGTTTTGTGTAATGCACTTAGATCAGTAAGTGTAAGGAAAATGTATTTTAGCAATACTGGTTTATGAAGAATAGTGAAGGCGCCAACAAATTATCTTTGTTTTGAGAATGAAATGAGTGTAAAAATTGTACACGTTTTTACTGAGTTCTTACACCAGGTACTGTAGAGCTGTATTTTAACTGCTTAATAGCTCTCTCTCCAAATATAAATATAAATGTTGGTAGTACCAAACCATTAAGAATAAAACTTGTTTGTGCTGAACTAAGTCTGTCTTTCTCTAAGCTAAAAATGTAACTGAATGATAAAGTGCTATTCATTTGCAGGTGCATTGCTTCTGCTTAAGGGCCCATGGTTGAAAGGACAGGAATTAGTAGCATGTTGTATTAGCCTTTTGTAGTGTATTTTGTTCTAAGCATCTTAATTTCCCTGTTTTGAATGCTAAGTAGCAAGGGTCTTGGTTTTGAACTAATACCCATCATGCATGTAAACGGTGTGAAAGAACTGCTTAGTAAGTTAACACAAAGTGTTCTTGTGTCCGCCCTTGTGGAAATAGATACAATACAAACATTACAGCTGAACTCACGGCAAACTCCATTAAGTAAAAACCTGGATTCATTGTCCAGAGGAAAGTTTGAATTGAATGTAAGCTCATTTTGTTGAATGTAATGCCAGGCTTTTAGGAGTTGTATTGAGGAGTATGGTTTTGTTAAGTTGAGACCAATTCATTAAGTTTTATTGCCTGGTGAGAAGCAGTAATACGTTATTGTGAAGCTTCATCAAATATTCATGGTTAAAAAGAAGTAGTAAATGTATTCAATCAAGTGGTCTTTTGGGGGTCTGAAAAGGATTATGAAGTCTGCTCAGCTGATAGTTTCTAACTTTGGCTATCTGAAAAGAATAATCTCTAAATTAAATTTTGGTGTCAGAATATTTTGTCTTCTACAGTATATTAGACTACGGGCCAGATTTGCTGACAGTATTCATAAGTTGTACTATTTTATGTCAAACTTTGTTTTCAAAACTTTCTTTTATTAGAATGTGGGATGTGGTTGTCTGAGTTTGTCCTGTGTTTTGCAGCTGATTCTATAGACAGGCATTTCAAGCAGGGGGCCGTAAGAATGCCAGAGTGTGCTAGCTGTCACTTTCCTATTTGGGAGCTACCGTTTTTGATCTTTGTCCCTTTTTCTCCACTTAGTTCTGCATCACCTAATACCTCTTGTAAGCTGCTTGTTTGGGAGCCTGAGTTCTACAAGGCTGTGTAGCATAGCATAGTCTTGGTGAATTGCTGTCTGGAAAGTCTTGGCTTCTGAACATGCTGTGCTTACAGAATAGCTACCAACACTCTTAGTCAAGCTTGAACAAATACAACAATCTCTAAACATAAAAATGTTCAGAAACTTAGGCTGTACAAGAGTTTTTTGATACTTGCGAAGGTTGGATTGTGACATTTCTGATCTCATGAGCTCGTTTACTTGCTGGAAGATCACTAATGAGCAATAAGAATGCTTTTTTCTTTTTTTTCTTCCTTTTTTTTTAATTACTGGTAAATACAGTGTGTCTCATATATTCATTTCTTTAACATCAGTGACATCAATGCTGTCTTTTTTTGATCTTCCACTGATCCTTCCCCTTTTTGTAATCTCCAGGCAGATGATGTTGAAAGTAAAATTAGAGAAATCATTCCGCCTGGCTTTTGCACAAACACAGATGACTTTGTGTCTCTGCTGGAGAAGGAGGTCAACTTCAAGCCCTTTGGAATGTTGCTACACACATATTCTATCCATAATGAGGAAGCTGGTGAAGATATAACATATCAGATATACAAGGTATGAAAAATTAAGTTAAACTTCTACTTTTGAGCAACCAAATTCAATTTTATTTTGCAGAGATGCACCTTCTGTAGTGATTCAACTGTAGTGTATAAATACTATAATTTCACCCATTTATTAATCATTAACATGCTTTTTTATATCCGAGAATTTAATTAGGTTTTGCATAGGTTTTCCTCTTGCATCTGTGATAGGTTTCACCTGACTTCTCCTGGCTTTTTCCCTAGGCTGACATGACATGTCCAGGCTTTCGAGAATATCATGAAAGGCTTCAGACGTTCTTGATGTGGTTTATTGAAACTGCTAGCTTTATTGATGTAGATGATGAAAGATGGAACTACTTTCTAGTGTAAGTACAGTTCTAAAGCAACAGTGGACCTTATTACCTCCACAAAGCCTGCATTTTAATTGTGGCTGGCCAATTATTGGAGCAGTATAATGATATTTTTCCCAGGAAAGAAAAAACATTGTTTATGAGGCTTGAGTTTTCCTCTATTATGCTTTGGGAAAGCTTGAGAATAGAGCTGAATTAAATGCTGTTGTCCGTTAGAGCCCTGAATGTAGGCTTAAACAGTAAAATGAGCTTTGCCTGTGTTTTCTTTTACTTGCCACCTATTCATCTTTATAATAGGCAAGTGCACTGAAGTGCTGTAAAGAGGTCTGATTTATCCAAGTTGCTGCACACCAATTAAGTGAATTGTACATTCAGAACATAGCAGGTGTACCCATTGGGCCCTCACAGAGTAGCTTGCTGACACTGAAAATTCAGTTGGAGAATGGAAAAGAAAATGGACACTGCATGGGAGCGCAACTGTAATTGACCTGCTTGGCTTTCTGTTTTATCTGCAGATTTGAGAAGTATAATAAGGATGGAGCTACGCTCTTTGCGACCGTAGGCTACATGACAGTCTATAATTACTATGTGTACCCAGACAAAACCCGGCCACGTGTAAGGTAATTGGCGGTGTAACTCGTGCCTTGCCTTTTATTTCAGAAGAGGGAACTGCTGAAGTTCCCAATACTTGTTTATAATAGTGTTGATTTGTTTAAAAAAATCCCCATTATTAGCTGTCTATGCACTGATTTATTTCATTGTTTCCTTCTTGAAGCGGAGGGAATCTCAAACAAGTTTTGAATATTTAACAATTTTGAGATTCTGTTAAAAATTACATTTTAACATTAAGATTGCACATACCTTAATCTAAAATGAAATACCATTTTGTTTTTAAGACTTTGCATTATGATTCCAAATGCTTTCATTTGAACTGAAAATGCATTCCTTTGTCTGTAGCCAGATGCTGATCTTGCCACCATTCCAAGGAGAAGGCCATGGTGCTCAGCTGCTTGAAACAGTTCATAGATACTATATGTCTTCTCCTACAGTACTTGATATAACAGGTTTGTGTTAAATTTTTAATAAGGAACTTTCACAGGTTGTTAGCGCACAAGCTAACTTTGATGTTCATTTGTCTGAATTTAAAGCCTTTTGAAGATTTAGCCTCTGCTCAGTTCAGAATTAATAGTACCCTGGTTTACAGAAGTGCATATAGTGTAGCTTCTTAAATACTTAACTCAGAGAACAGCACACCAGGAAAATTCAATCCCTAGCATGAATGGATTACCAGCTAATTAACTATTTTATTGTGAGATACACAGCTAAGTTTGCCAAGAGATCAAGCTTTGTCAAATCCTTGTTCAACTTACCCCTATTAGCCAAAATTCAAACTTGAGGGGGGGCACTAAAATAGCATATTAGTATTAGTGTGCAAGCTGAAATTCTACAGACAGTAAGAGTTTGTAGAGAATTTATGCTCTAGGAGCACGTATTGCTGGCTGAAGGTATCCATGATATTAGATGGGTGTGCACAAATACCTAAAACCAAAAGATTGCGAAAATGGCAGATAAAGAGTCCATGTGCACAGCAAAACTAACATTAAAAATTACCACAGGCATAATGACATCAGTCCTGTGGTTTCAAGTCTAATGTAGGAAGCACTTCAAACATGTTGACCATTCAATTCTATGTGTAGTCCCATCTTGGTTATAAATAACTTTCCATTCTAATTAAAACCCAATAGACCCTTTCCTTTCATAGTGCGTTGTTGCTAGATCATCGTAACAAAATAATCCACCTCATAACTGCAATCCAGTTTGTGGGAACCTAAGAAAGTATAACTTAGTTTAGGCAACAGGAACTCATGTGCATCATGCATTTACTTTTTCCTTTTCATAGTACAAAGCATTATGTAGCTTTCATAATTGAGGGTGAGCGAAGTATTAACATGCTACTGCATAAATCCTAGGACATGTTCATGGCTCAGTGCCTGAAGTGTAGGGTTGTAGCAAACAGTAAATGTGCACTAAAACAGGGTTCAATGTTTTTGTGGAATGAAGCAGAAGAAAGCTTGCAATATTCTACATGGCACTCAAGTTATAAAAGTTACAACTCTTAGAGAAGTATTTATTGTCCTTTTTGAGAGGAACATTGGGCTTGGACAGTCTTAATACGGCCAGGATACTTAGTTATATATCATGTAAAATTGTGAAATAAGGCCTTTAACCTTTCTGTAAATAGGAAATGAAGATCTAATTAATTTCTTTGGAAAAACTAATGATTTACTAATTAAACTTACTTCTGAGTTTCACATTTGCAGCAAATATTTTGTTCTGCTTATACCTTGTCATCCTGACACAAGCAAAATGTATGCTGATAGTGGTTAGTGGACAGAAACTGCCTCATTCTTCTTTTAACTCATCTGAGTGCAAAAGAATGAATCCATTTACTTTAGTGCACTTCTCAATCTCTTTTGCAGAATAAGTGCTACAAGGCTTGCCATACAAGATTAGGCCATTCATGCACAATACTTTTTAACCCAACCCAGAAGAATAAATTCTTAGTTGTATGGTGCCACATACACAGCGCAGCAAACGTTTCCATGCCATTTCTTCTTGGTAGCCTTGTTTTGCTTTTGATCATCCTAAAACTGCAAATTTTAACTATTTACAGTGCACCTCAAAACCAAAGGAAAACACAGCTGGGATGTAAGCTGGTTAGCAATAAACTCCACTCCCAGAAAAATGAATGTTGAAGGGGAAGCATGGCTCTGCTACTTGTTTGTAGTGAGCTTGTCTAAAACAAGGAAAAAAGTAATATATTCCCAATGTTGTACATATTTTCCTTCGGTATTAAATAGTTGCATATGGGCTCATGTTGATCTTAACTGAGGCTAGTTCTCAATTTCAGTGTTTTTTTTCCAGAGCAACAGCCTTGATAGTCATGCATCAATAGCTGTGCTGTCTTTTTGGGTAAAATGGAAGTAACTTGAAATAGTGATCAGCTTTTGCTTAGGTCCTTTCAGCCTTTTGAGTTTGGATAATCTTGTCCTTTGGGTTCTTGTACCTTCTCTTTCCTCCCCTGCTAAAAAGACTAACTCCTGCTCAATACATGTCTTCAGCTAGTTTACTTGTATGCAATAGGATATTTTCACCAATCTTTTCCCACATTTTCCCATTTGTTTGTGTTTTAGTAGTTCTACCACTGTCAAATCTAGAATAGATGAAAGATACAAGAAAAAAGGTTTTTAGGCTAGACTTCTTTTTCCAAGACGTTAAATGGATTTAAACAAGTCTGTTTCATAATAGATATGTAGAATATGTACAGCACTGTATAGACAAAGTATTAAAAGTTTCTTTCTGTGACCTGTTTGATGTTTACTGTCAAACATTGAAACCTTTGATAACAGTGCTTACAATTAAGCACAGTTGTTTATATACTGATGAATACTGCATCTGCTTTTGTTTTCCACAGTTCTTTGTAATTACATACAAGTGATGAGAAAACAAATAATGCTGATAAACTTTTTTTATTCTTTCTAGCTGAAGATCCATCTGAGAACTATGTGAAGCTTAGAGACTTTGTTCTTGTAAAGCTCTGTCAAGATTTGCTTTGCTTTTCCCCAGTAAAGTTAATGCAAGGTTTCAGTCAAGAAATGGTGACGGAAGCTCAACAAAAATTGAAAATAAATAAGGTATTAAATCAGTGCAGTTGTAGTTGGACATATTCTTATCAAACGAGTACAATACAATTTAAACTTAGAGACATGGGATTCACACACTGGCTTATTTTGATGGTTGTTAAGGGTATATCAGGAGATACATGGCTCATGGTTTTAGATAAATGCCTTTTTAACCTACAAATTCTATTGTAATAGATTTGATTTCTTTCAAGAGTATTCATGTAAATGTGTTGTTTTGGGAATGCAGAATGCTTAAGTGGCAAACAACTTACTAATGCAACTCTAAACACTTAAGAGAACCAAATACTTTGGAGAACCAAAGAGATAAATTGAACCATTAAATTTCCTGGTGATCTTAATTTATTAAACTCATTTTTGGGTATGTTAGTGAAATAGTAGAGTTGCTTAATTAAAAATGGATTTGAATGTGCTGTACTGAAGACTAAACCTGAGGGATGGGCAGTGTGAAGCCATATTCAGATGTGTTCATGAAAGTGATATAGCTTATATAAGGAAACTACATCTGCACCCCTCTATATTTTAAATATGAAAGGATAAATAAGTTTAATTTGGTTTTTGAACCGTATATAAACATGTGGTCATTTAGCAAACAAACCCGTTTGGTTTTGTTCTGTTGTTCAGAAAAAACCCTTGGTCTTAAATTCTGTTTTCATACAGATGTGAGTTAATACTAAGACAGTAGCAGCATAATTTTCTCCCCAGATGTCATACTTTCTGATCCTGATACCAAAAGCGCTTCAGTTTTTCCATTTGCTAACTAATATTCTTCTCTAGTAAACAGGAAACTTTAAATATTGTTGTTTTATGTTCATATTTAGAACTTTCA
>VWYP01006765.1:345225-358953 GCA_013400435.1 Pycnonotus jocosus | reverse complement strand
ATGTTCATATTTAGAACTTTCAGGGGGCCTTGTGAAGGGCAGTCGGTATATGTGGATTGTTAAAATTAGTAAAGTGGATGCTGCTTGGTATAGCTTAACGTCACTCTAGTTCCAGTCCTTGTTCTTAGAAGTGTTTTTGGACTCTAGCTTCTGGGCTTTCTGCTGTCCACTTAGAGCAAGTCCTTGAAGCACCTCTACAACTGGTACAACACTTGAGAGATCAGACACTGGGTGCATGGAAGAAAATGGTTTTGAAGTTAAAAAAAAAAAAGTTTATTCATCGAGTCCACGAGAGAGGAGGACAGATTTATCAATACCCCTGTCTTATGATAAGATGAAGAATTATTATTTCAGTATTTCTCTGCGTGGTGTTCAGTTGAATGATCTCTTTATTCAGATGTGGTTTTTATTCTCCTTTCTGTTCATTAGCAACACACAAGACGAGTTTATGAAATTCTCCGATTGCGTGCAACAAATATGGGTGATGCAGAACAGTCCAGAAGCTATCGGTTGGATGTTAAAAGAAGACTGATTGGGCCCTATAAGGTGTATATGACTTAAGTATAATTTAATATTTATTTCAAGGCTAATTATACTTGATTTTACTTTAATTTCCATAAATGTAGTTGATGCCAATTATGTTGCCAATCAACTACTATTACTTATGCAGTGTTCAGCTGCCATAGATACAGATGCAGAGGACATTTGTACGTAGCAGCACTGAAGATCCTGTGCTTGGTTCCCGACTCTTTCCTGCCCAGTTCCAGCAGGAGGTTACTATTAAGCTTATGCTGTCTAGCTACAAGGGGTATTATGCCCAGGTAGGTTCAAGGGGGGATAATGGTCAATTTCTTGAAGAGGTTAAAAACATACTGTAAGGAGACAAGCCAGAAGAGAGGTAAAGTTTACACTGTTAGACTAGGTATAGTTTATATTCCTGTTCTAATTGTTTGCTAGAAGTAATCAAGTCACATCAACATGGGACTAACTCCATGCAGATGGAATATAAACTAATACCAGCAGTATAATTCAAGCAAGTATTAAACATAGTACCAAGTAATTTTCTTAGTTCCTATTATTTATGCATGCTGGATTTTCAATGTAGTTGGTCTGTGTTGCATAAACTGACTCTTTGAGATATGTATTTTAAAAGTTGTATTTTGGTTGCTAATGGCATCTTTCTATCAAGAGTCTAAAAGGCCACAAATTAATCTAGGTTTATTGCTGTAACTAGCATGTTAAGTACTGTTGTCAATTAAATACTTGCCAAGCAACCCAGAATCCTGCATATAATGGTACACAGAGCATGAGGAGTACCTTGATCAGTTTGAAAACCCTCCTAAAGCAGCATTTACCCTGTTACACCAAAATAGCAAAACTTTGCTTGTAGTCATGTTGGGCTTACAGGGGCTGTTAGTAGAAATGAGAGGCCAGCATTGTATTAAATACCTATCTGATCCTGTGATAATTTCATGTCGTGCTGAGTGCTAGGACCTTAATCAAAACACGCTCTGTTTCACAAGTGTCTTGTCTTATTTGCTAAATTTCACTCAATGTCCACTATAAATAAGGTGATTTTTCAGCAACTGTTTTTATGACTTTTGCATGGTTTCAATTCACTCACTCATCACTGAGGTCCTGTAGGCAAAATCCAAAAGTTCATAAGCAGCTTCAATTCTAGTGCTTTTAGCAGGTGTTTCCACTTCAGCCTTTGCACACAATAAGTGTGTGGATAATGAATGGATTACGTATTGCTAAATACGCAATATTGCTACTTTAGAACATTGCATTTTTAGTTTTTTGTTATTTCAGTGTGGTTTCCAAAGAATCCTTAAAGTAGCCAACACCTTTTTTCCTCTGATTTTAAATTTCATGTTCTGAAATAGTCATCTTGTTTATGGTAGTTCTACCTAGTGAATAGCTTACTCATACACTCATTTTTAACAACTTCCAGTAAATTTTGGTCACAGCGCTGTTTTCAAAAAGTTTTCAAAAATGTAATGAAACTAACTTTTAAGATAGAGAAGGTAATTTTGAGGGGGGAATCAAAGTTTATAAACATATAATCAGGAATATTACTGCATACTCTAATATTGGTGTCATTTTATTACATGAACTGTATGATAGCTTCCTTTGAACAGTGCTGTACAGATGCAGAATAATTCTAAGTTGTCACTACCTTAGTTCAATAAAAATGGCATTCCATCTTAGAATTATTTCCTGGCTAACAGTAGCAGTGAAAAAAACTGTAAGCAGAAACCTCAGGGGAAAAACATGTAATAATAGATCTATTCCCCTTGGAGTCATTACATTAGCAAGGAGGTGGTTGCTGAAGATACTGAGACCTTTCTGCATGTAGCATCACTAGATTGGGATGACTGATGCAGCAGGATGTTGCTCTCTGTGTAAGTAGTATAATACAGGAGATAAAAGATTTGGTATATTAGTTAACAGGGCATCACTCCAAGGTAGTTTAAAGGGTGGAGCAGCTTGTGAAATCTCAGTTTCACTGTGGCTTCTCCATTTCTGACAAACTCTGCTTTTTATTAGTGGATTGTTCTGGTAGACATATCTCCTTGATCATGTCTTTGTTCTTAATGTCATCCCTCTCGGAAGTAAATACCACTGCTGCACTGCTTTTTATAATTGTAAAACTTTGTTTGCTACTTGAATTTGCTTTTCTGCCCAGCCCAACAACTTGCTCCCAAAGAGTCCTCTTGAAGCTGTCCAGGTGAAATGTTACTGATGGCAGTTTTCAAAATCTTGTGTACCTGAATAGGGTTGTAGTATATTTAGGGGAGAAATTGATATTGAAACAACTGGGTATCTGAAACATGCAAAGAGAGTTTGCTTTTTAGCAGGAATCTGGATCTTAAAGATGGACTAATGGTACAGTATCAGATATAGTGGGCATTTAAAAGCTGGCACCCTTTTTTCAGAGCTACTGTTTATAATCTAAACAGACACTCCCGTTAGGCAGACTTTGAATTAATTCTAAAATAGTTTTAGTTGTTCTACTGACAGAAGCCTGGCCAAGAGGTACTCACCTCTATTTTCATTTGGGCAGCTCATCATATGTTTTGAGTATCTGACTCATTTTGACTGCATAGAGCTAATGTGAAGCTAGAATTTAAACATCTATGCTGCTTTTCACATCCTTTCAACCAGGAAATGTTCCTGAACACCTCATCAAGACTTAAGTACAGAACCTCCTTTTCTGAACTGAACTTTGCCTATCTGTGGAATGTTTGGAGATTATAAAGATTTTTCTGGTTTTACTCATTTATAGTTTACTGTAGTCTCCGCTCCTCCCTCCTGACCCTCAGCTTCCATCACAGAAAGAAAACAAACATTCCTTTGAAAGATAAGTGTAAAACTAGAGCACAAAAGGGCTTTGACTTTGAGACTATTAGAAATAGAATAATTGGGTGAAATTTTGTTGTTTTAATACAGTGATTCCATAGGTATTGCAAAGATTTATTGATAAGATACCAGGCATATGTAGAACTTTTTTTTAAAAAAGAAGTGTTGAATGATATTCTGCTTTTACAAAGCTTGAGAAGACTGAAGAATGTAAAGTACCTGAAGAGCTGAGTAGTTCAGAAATAAGTATCAGCTATATAAAAGTATATCTGGGTAAAGAAAATACAAAAGTATTTTGAGGTGTTTTTAAGAACCAAGTAAAATTCACATGTGACAGAGCAAGGACAACTCATTATCTTCCTGTACATATATGTTTATGCTTACAAATAATTTTACTGCTTTTCAGTGCTGTTACTACTAGCCCCTGGTAACTTGAATAATTTGTAAGAGTTTGTGAAACTTCTTCTGTGTACTGGAGGCTTAAAATTAATTTTTGATAGTGAGTTATAGAGAAATTGGT
Source organism: Pycnonotus jocosus (assembly GCA_013400435.1). Classification (NCBI taxonomy): domain Eukaryota; kingdom Metazoa; phylum Chordata; class Aves; order Passeriformes; family Pycnonotidae; genus Pycnonotus; species Pycnonotus jocosus. The sequence goes on along the minus strand of VWYP01006765.1, from coordinate 355,070 downwards.
TGGCTGAACAGTCACGTAATGGGACACCAGTGTAATTAATGTTAATGTAGGACTAAATATCCTGGTCAGATTTCTGCAGTCAGGTTTTTTTATGCCATACATCTTCAGTAGGAGGTGTACTGTTAGACTTAATCTGTTTGGTTAAGGAACAAAATTTGAAACCATTCCTCCCTTCACTAGCTCATTGGCAGTACAGAAACTATGAGCCTTTAACAGAACAAATGTACTAATCAAACATGGTTACTGCTTCTCTTGGGGTTAGGGACATCTTAAAGAACTAGATACTGAAATTGAATAAATTTTAATGAAACACCATAAATTAAATACCATGTTTTTGATAATTACTGGCTGTGTTCAAACTACTGTTTGTTTGATTGCTTAGAAAAAACAGAGAGAACTTGCCAAGATGAGAAGGTGTCTAAGACCAGAGGAGATGACTAATCAGTTGAACCAGATAGACCTAAACTTGCAACGTGAACAGTTAGAAGAGAGCTTCCAACAGCTTGTTTCAGATTACCGAAGAGTCCTAGAACGACTTGCACAAGCATGAGGATCCTACCTGTACAGGAAACTTGCAGATATCTATACGGTGTTGTAAAGCACTTAATTGCCACTTAACTGCAAAAAATCTCATGTGACGTTTTAATCACATTAAAGGTGACTTGTGTTTCTGTGCATTTTGAATATTTTCTATTTTTGTGTTGTAGATTTAAAAATGTACTCTAGGTTTGGGGGCACTTCTTGTTGAAATAAACAATGCAGATTCTCAGATACAGTGTTACTCCAATTGTATGGATTTTCTTTTACCCTTTTGTTTTGATCAAGACTTAATAGATACTTGAATAGCATGTTATATATAAATCTAAGCAATCACAAATTTCTCCTAACTTGATTCTCCTTAGGCTCTTCTCCATAGATCCCGTTGTATGGGGTAGGGCCTGTGCAGGTTTAATGTTGGTGAGTAGGTTACAAGATTGGTGCTGTGGTCTCTTGGGTGTTTCCCATGTACAGACTCTTTACCCTTTGCTAAAAGTGGATCCTGCTGCTGGAAGCAAACAGACCCATTCTGTTGAAGTCTCTAAAGTGTCTCAAGCACATTCTTTTTCAAACCCCCAAGTTTTCAGGTTCATGATTTTCAGGAAGATGCCTCACAGCTGGGGAACCAGCCAAGACTGTGAGGACTCCAAAAGCACTTCTAGTGAAAGAAACATAAATCTGTAGGAAGCAAGTGCCTTTATATAGTTCCTTGATTTTGTTCTGCTGTCCATTACTTTTCAGATCTGAGGTTAGTTCTTAAATATCCTGTCTGTCCTCCCTCAAAGGAATAAATTATCTTTTCTGGTAGTTCAGACTTTAGAGGGTTTAATCTGAATAAGGATCACTGAAATTTTTTAACAATGTTTGATGGTCCTAAGGGATTCGGGTCCAGCTTTCAAAACTAGAGCTTGTATGTTGACAGTTTTCCACTATCTGTTCTGATGTGGAGGAAGTGAAATAATTTTTAAATGTTTAGAAACTAGGATTTTTTTTTATTTTCTATTAAATTATTTTTAGACATTTTTATTCTAGGTTAGAATATCATGGCTCTATGATATGTCTTTCATCTACTGTAGTATCCAAATCTATTAATCAATAGTAACAATTGTTAAAAAACCTTTCCTGATAGTAGTAATAAGGCTGAGGTTAAGTTGGGGAACTTGGAGTTTGGTTTTTTTCTGTGGATGGTTTTGGTTTTTTATTGAACATATTCAGGTGTGGGTGATAAGTCAGAAGTGGGAAAGCTGAAATTAAGAATTCTGCTTAAATTTGGTTCCTGCATAGGGGTCCAGGATATTTCTGGTGCCTCTGGGGCAACCTGCACTAACACTCCCTGAGCTTAAGTCATTGAAGAAGCTAGCACTGAGAAGAAACTCTGCTTAATGGGCTCTGTGCCCACTTAGAAGTTACTGAGACAAAAAGCACAAAATTGTTTTCCTTAATCACAATTTCCTTTTGCTATTCACAAATAGCGAAACTTCTCACACAGTGATGGGGGCAGATTTTTTTTTTCATAACAGATCAGATTTTTTTTTTCTTTTTACATTGACACAGTTGAAGGAGTTTGAATTAGTACTTCCAGTTCCTTTAGTGGTTTCTCATTTCAGTATGATCATGGGAAAATTCTAAGATGTTGGGATATGCCCGTGAACTGCAAAATTTCTTGGCATGAAAAATAGGAATAAACAGCTTCCTAGAGGTCTAGAAACTTTGAATCCTTCCATCTTGCAGCAGATCATAACTTCAGCTCTGCTGCCAGGAGAGACCCTGTGAGTACACCCTAATCCATTACAGTAAATTAGGCCAATTATCTGAAGCAATCTTCATCAGCAAATTAAACTAGCCCTACTGACTTTGCTTGAAGTGGTCTTAACTGTCTGGACTATCCTTTCCCATTGCAAAGAGAAGGAGGCAATCTTGCTGGACAGCTAGAAAATACAGCAGTTCTTCTGACACTGCTATGGGGCATGTGCCAGTTTCCTTCAGCAGGTTTGTGGGGTGCATCTGTTCAAGCTAACTATAGAGATTATGCATTCCTGGTAAAATTGACTAAATACCCACAGTTCAGGATGCTGCCAGAGTTCCTAGTGTGCCAGTCTGGATATTTTGTTCATGATTTTCAACAGGATAACAAAATTTCACCAGTGAACTGCAGGATCCTAGTCTCAGAAGTACACACAGCAGCAACTCCAGCTGTTCACTGAGTCATATTGTGAAATGAAAATGTAATACTATTTATAAAATTTAGTAAGTTTTGTGTGACATTTGTATTTCTGTATTAACTAAGAACAGGGACTTCTTACTATATTTAAGTAAATACTTTGTGGCATAGTACATAAACTAGTGTTTGACTTTTGTGTGCTGAGAAGACCTGGGAACTACTAACAGCTGTCTGTATGAAATTGCAAGTAGATACTGGATGGGTTCAATTGTGTGGATTTGTGAGCTGACAAATTAACACTGAGGCTTAGTAAGAACTCTTTCACTCTAGATATTGGGTGCATGAGAATTGGATAGCTGAAGCTGAATGCTATTGGAGCCCTCTCCTATTCTGGGCACAATATGATGCTAAAATAATCCTGGATTAAAAATCTTTTTGTTCAAATACTTAATCTGTTATCCTAGGTTTCTTAAACTGCTATTGTTCTTTTCAGTTATTACTAGCTAACAGAAACTTAAAGCAAACACTAATAATAGTCTTATTAATTATAGATTTATGTGATTTTTCCTGCATTTTGATAAAATCCAGATTTTTCAGTCACTTCACTCAAATTTCAAGTGAAACTTTGCACAACATACTGATAAAGTATTTTAGAGTTTTTTACATTTGAATATTCAGAATGTACATAAGATCTCTGAGTATATTTATAAAGTTTTTCATTGTAGATGTTTCTGGCATCAGGATGCTGGCTTGCCCTTCCATCACTTACAAATCCAGCCCCAGCAACAGTGAATCTACTTCAAAAAAATTCAGTAGAACAGTGAATTTAGTTCAACTCACAGACACATGTTTTCTTCCAATGTAAACATACTGTCAGCAGTGCTAATACAAGATTTTGTCTTAAGAGGTAAATAAAGCTCTGAAAAGTGTTTTATGTTCAGAAACCTGGGTCAAACTGTTCACTTTCAGATATTTTGAAACATAAAAGTTACCTACTGCGGATACCAGGAAACAACTTCTTGTTCAACAACTAATAATCTCAAGAAATACAAAAGAATACCTATAGCTTCAGAACTGAGAAAGCAAACTACCAGAAGCTGCAGGATTTGAAGGACACTAACTGCTGTACTTGGGGGAATAAAGGTCTGTGTGTTGCTGAAGGAGTGTCTTGGGCAGCAAATGTCTTTTCCTCCTACAGAACCAACACACAAAGCTGCTATGTGGCAGTTTAGGCAATTCAAGACTGACCTATTGTCTCTCTCTGCAATGTCAGCAGGAGGGTAAGCAGCCCATAATGTCTGTATGAAGGATTTGTGTGCGCTTATATAGATTTTTTTTCAATTCCTTTTTTTGTCTCTCACTGAGCCTTTGTTGTTCTTTATGCTTCTCCTTTATCATATTTTATGACTAGACTAGACAGCTTGAAAATCTCATGTTGCATGTTTTGCCATTTTACCTTTCCTCACAGTGTCAGTTCTGACCTGCTTTCTTCAGTATCAAACTATTAGAACTAGAAATACCTGTTACATTGGTAAGCCTATCGTATAAAACCTTGGAATTTCAGCTTTCAAATTTAAAATTATTCTGTAATGCAACTGCTTGGTGAAACATTGCTTGCTAGGATAATTTGTACTTGAAAAAAAGACAGCATAGTAAAATTGACATCTCCATCTCAAAAGCAAGTATGTATTGCAGATATTTCCGTTTTCTGAAAAACAAAAACCAGCCTAAAGTCATCAGAAATATTTCCCCCCATGCTGTCATTCATGATTTTCAGTGATTTTAGATGGTTTACACTGCTATCTGTTTTCTCCAGTGATCAGAAAGATTTCAGTCTAACCTTGCGTTCTTCTATTAAAACATTCCATTTACAAAAGGCAGTTAACCACACCAGTGACAATATTTGGAATTGTGAGGCTGAAAATTTAGTGCAGCCAGTAAAAATGGAATGTTATGACACAAAGCAATACAAATAGATGCAAGCTCAGCTCAGGCAGGGCTTGCTATCTGCCATCATGCTGGCTTATAACTGGTGGGAAAATTGTAGGAGTGAGCGTGCCTCCCTATCACTCCTCTTTTTCACAATGTAAAAAAGAAAAATAATACAACTATCAGTTTCTACTCATAGCTACTCATTCAAATACATGCTTACCAGGTTCTTTGTTCCTTGCACTAAAGCCTTCCGTAATACATATCACAAGAAATAAGATTACACACTGTGTATCTGAGCTTCCTTTTAGCTCTAGAATGGTACAAGCTAGTGTACAAGGATCTCAAAATATTTTTAATTCTCCAGACCAGAGGCAGAGAGAAAAGGTTGGAAAACATGTCCTACTTTGGCTCTTCAAAACTCAGTTCAGATATAAGGCTCTCACCCAAACTGGAGGAATCTGAGGTGATGACACAATGAAGACAAAGCCTTGGGAAGACGATTCAGAATTCCCTCTTTGCCTTTACAAAAAAAAAAAATCTATATAGCAGGAACAGTACTGTGCACTGTTTTTTTCTGAGAGTAGCACTAGCTTCTTTCTTTAGTAAACAAAGAACATGTAATGCTGTAAACATTCCTCACACAGGAGGTGTGTTCTCCATTTGTGGTTGTTGCACAGTTTGAGCTGAAGAGATAAAACATAAAGAAAATCTAGATCAATGGGAAGAGCTTGACATCCCTTTTTTTGTTTCTAAATGGTAGGGCAATAAGGGAGGTGTTCCATGTTCAATAGCTGCTATTTTTAGATGCTTCCCTTTCTTCTAGTTAGGCTTTTCTCTGAGCTCCATAGGGTGTTCATGTTTTAAAACTTCATAGTTTCATAGAAAAGAAAAAATCTTTGCCTAGAATGAATTTAATATGATGGAGACCTGTAAATATGTCATTTTTCTTTCCCTCAAGGTGTAATGTATGTTTTATTTGGTGTAGCTTTACCTGGTTGTATATATATTTTGTGTCACTGATGTAGGAGGTTCCTGGGGTTTTGCAAGTTCAAGGCTCCAAACTCTCTCACCAGATCAGATGAACATCAGTGCTGAAAAAAAGAACACCTATTTGTGATTAGAGCAGGACCCAAACAGCACCAGTCTCATCAGCAAAAGCTGCTGTGGGACTAAATCATCTTATAAGACAATTTTAGGATTAGGAAAGTCTAAGCCTAACCTCAGAAGTTAGGATCTGAGCCTAACCTCAGCTGCTATACTTAAACTAGGAGTGTGTTTTTATACTGCTCTGTAAAAGATTCCCTGTGTGCACGTAAGATACAACTCATCTTACAGGCTGTTACGGACTGCTTTGAAACTTGCATGTAAAAAGCTAGCTTTATGTCTTCTTTAGCACACTTTTGCTTATTTTAATATCAGCCTGCCAAATCTTGGGAGGAAATAAAGTTGAGATTCTACATTTAGTGCTTGGTGGCTTTGACAACAAAGAACCAAGTGAGATGGGATGAGAAACATTCTTTAAGGAGTCTTTTACACAGACATGTTGAATAAATGCTGGGCTGAAAAGTGATTTCTCCAAAACTGCCTCTCAATCTCTGACGCTCAGGACGTCTTAAGACATTACTGTCCATCTTCAACATTTCAAGGAATTTGTCAATTGTAACCCAAAGACAATTATACACATGAAGAAGAAAGTGATCTACTTGCTTTTGGTGACAACTTGAACACAGCAGAGTATGATTTTTTCAGGTTTGCTGTGTTAGAATCTAGTGTCTCTCCCTTTTCTGAGATATTCACCCCCATTTTACTGCTATAAAGGTTCTAAAAATTATATCTGTTGTTTGTATTTCTTAGCAAAAGGAGAAAACCTGCATCTAAGCATAAATTAGGGACTACTGAATAATTACTGTTGTTAGGCTTAAGATGCATCCAGAGACTGCAAAAATTACAGAGTTCGCTTGAAACATAATTGATCATAATTTGATTGATCCCCTCTTGTTTTCTGGCATGCAAAAATAATTGGTTCAATCTAACCACTAGTCAGTACCTACAAGTATTTGTGAAATAGTCTGACACTTAAGGACAAGGTAATTACAAAGGTGGTAGCAACATAACTAGAAATGCCTCCATTTTGCTATGCCATTAACCAATTTTCAGGCTGTGACAATAAGGAACTTAGGACTTACAGATGCAGACAAAAGCCAAGCATTCACTTCATTTTCTCTAACAGTGGCCTCATTCCACTGAGTAGGAAATACTTGCTGACTCAAATAAGAAAGATGAGACTAGGCTACCTTAGAGCTCTGTGTTTCTCTCCTTTAGTGACAGTTGAGGAAGATGTGGCAAATTACTCATCCTACATGGATACTTTCAGGTGAAGTGTGCTGTTCTCTTTAAGCACACACAAGCACACTCACTCAAGAGTATGTATAGTTGCTTAGGCCAAGCAGCAGAATGTGTGATTGCTTTACACTGCACTTTGATGTTATAGAACTAGTGGTTGAGTGTCTGGATTCCTAAAACCTGGCCAAGATACAAAAGAGGATAAAATGATGCCTCATGCAATCCACACTCCTGAAAGGCATTGTAGAATAGGAACAAAGTGAAGACGCACACATTTTGGCCCTGCAAATGAAATGTGCATGGCTCTCACCAGTGAGCAGTGGGTAATGGTGCTCACAAGGTGTAACTGATCTCCTTACCAATACTTTCTCTATATTTATTGCTATCTCTTTATTTCTGTGAAAATCTTATTCTCCCTTCACTGAATAATGATGATGAAACACGTCAGTTCATGCAGAATGTGGCTGTAAGAAGTGGAATGTTTTATTTTTTGAGGCAGTGTAAGGTATTGTATTGCTCTTTAAACTATGTATTCTGGATATAAGCTATATGATAAGCTGCCTATCATGCTGTGGCAGCTGGTTAAAAGATGCACTTTTACTAGCAAAGTTAAAGAGGATACATTTTTAAATCACAGAATGCTTGGAATTTGGTCCTTAAAATCAGAAAGACTTGAAGTGTAATATGGGCTTTGAGTCTATTCTTAACCCTGGGCTTTGAGTCTATTCTTAACTAAACCATAAAACTTGTATATGGGAAGTTTAAAACTACTAATGGCTGTACCAGGACGTAAATAAATCTGAAGATAAACAGCCTCAGTTCTCAGGTTATCGCTGTGTGTGTACACATGTATGTAAGGACACAAAGATCATTACATGTTTGTGAGGATGTAAGAAAGAATTACTTGTATTACTTCTATATTTTGGAATGCCTCCAGGTGAGTTTTGAATGTCTCCAGAGAGGAAGACTCCATCTCTTCCCTGGGCAGCCTGCTCCAGTGCTTCAAGATAAAGCTCTTCCTCATGCTGAGATGAAACTTGCGTTTTAATTATGGCCATTGCTCCTCATCCTGTCACTTGGCACCACTGAAAAAGGTCTGGCACCATCCTCTTGGCACCGGCCTTCGAGATACTCCTTTGCATTAATTACTTCATAAAGAGTAGTTCATATTTTATTCACAAAAGTACAAGTTATGGGGAGGGTAGTCGTGTTTGCTTGGTGCTTGCTTAGTTGGTTGGGGTTTATTTTTTAATGGCAAGAAATTATGAGGTAGTTCCAGCACTCATGGAGTTGCAACTCATGCGAGACCAGGTCCCACTTTCAGCAGTTCTGTCTCACTGCCACGTGTCCCGCTGGCTGAAGGAGCAGTCACCAATCCCGCTAGGTGCTGAGTACAGGAGGGCAGTGAGCAGCACCTCCGGGCACCGCGGAGCGGCGGGCGGACGGGCGCGGTGCGGTGCGGTGCGGGCTGCCCCGGCAGGGCGGGTCCGAGTCCCGCCCGCTCCCTCACACCCGTTCTTCCCTCATACCCGTTCTTCCCTCACACCCTTTCTTCCCTCACACCGCGCTCCCCCACACCCGTTCTTCCCTCACATCCGCTCCCTCACACCCGTTCTTCCCTCACACCCGTTCTTCCCTCACACCCGTTCTTCCTTCACACCGCGCTCCCGCGNGGCTGCGAGAGAGCGCTCCGCCGGCCGGGGCGCGCGAAGGCGTCCGGGCGGGGGGCGGCGTGTGGCGGCGGGGCTCGCAGCTGTCAGCGGCCGAGCTGTCAGGGCTCGGCTGACGCTAAGGCGCGTTTCCCCGGCGCTGTGCTCGGGCTGGGGCCGGCACACGGCAGCTCCCGCCGTCCCGGGGACCCCGCGGTGCGGGAAGGCTGTAGGAATGTTTTGCTCTAGTTTTGCTGTGGTGATTTTTGCTGCTGAAGTAATCTGACATAAATATACGTGTGTCTTCTGCCAGCCCGTTCAAGTGCAGAACTTCTTGCCTGCTGGCACGCCCCTGTGTGTAATGGCTTTTCAGCCCCTTGTCCCCGTGCCCTGAGGGTCTCTGACGAACGCTTTTTCTACCACATAACCTTTCTCAAGCTAAAGTTTGTGTGCCCATGTCCTGCATCTGTCGTCAGCCCCATGCGCACTTAAAAACCCAATGTCTGTTATCCAGTTAAAAGAACCTAGCGAATTAAATTTTTTTAAGCCTTCTTACCTTCCGTTCAGGCATCAAACCTTGTTCAGCTTCCCCAGGGGATGTGCTTTTACTGAGACTTCAGAAAGAGAAACTGTCATAGTTAAGACAAGACTGATTAAGCGAAATCCAATTTTCCCCAAATTGGACAGTTCAATATAATTTAATTTGCAAATACTGCAAGACAAAAGTAATTTAAATTAGGTTTCTGCTCACCTAAGGGTATCTGTTCTACCTCTATTGAACAAAAATTACTTTTCTATAGCTTCTGTTTGTTTGTTTTCTTTTTAATACATCTGATGTTACATTTTTATAAATGATGAAAGTTTTCTTTTTTATGGAGTTGTTTCTCCATAAGTGCATTTGAGCAGCAGAGATCTTGGAAGTTTGTATACTGCTTAAATGCTTTGTCCATATATCAGAAGGACTTAGGCTAGCCTAAAAAAACCCTTTTATTAATAAAAAGAAATGACTGAAAGATACTAGGAAATTAAAAAAAGTACTTTTTGGTNTCCCTCACACCCGTTCTTCCCTCACACCCGTTCTTCCTTCACACCGCGCTCCCGCGGGCCGAGGGCTGCCGGGGGGCGCTGCGGGCCCGCCGCCACACACGGCCACGTGATCACCTCACGTGGGCAGCATGGCGGCGCCCAGGGCCGCCCGCGCGCTGCGGAGCGGAGGTGAGTGC
>VWYP01006765.1:297263-345077 GCA_013400435.1 Pycnonotus jocosus | reverse complement strand
TAAGGCGCGTTTCCCCGGCGCTGTGCTCGGGCTGGGGCCGGCACACGGCAGCTCCCGCCGTCCCGGGGACCCCGCGGTGCGGGAAGGCTGTAGGAATGTTTTGCTCTAGTTTTGCTGTGGTGATTTTTGCTGCTGAAGTAATCTGACATAAATATACGTGTGTCTTCTGCCAGCCCGTTCAAGTGCAGAACTTCTTGCCTGCTGGCACGCCCCTGTGTGTAATGGCTTTTCAGCCCCTTGTCCCCGTGCCCTGAGGGTCTCTGACGAACGCTTTTTCTACCACATAACCTTTCTCAAGCTAAAGTTTGTGTGCCCATGTCCTGCATCTGTCGTCAGCCCCATGCGCACTTAAAAACCCAATGTCTGTTATCCAGTTAAAAGAACCTAGCGAATTAAATTTTTTTAAGCCTTCTTACCTTCCGTTCAGGCATCAAACCTTGTTCAGCTTCCCCAGGGGATGTGCTTTTACTGAGACTTCAGAAAGAGAAACTGTCATAGTTAAGACAAGACTGATTAAGCGAAATCCAATTTTCCCCAAATTGGACAGTTCAATATAATTTAATTTGCAAATACTGCAAGACAAAAGTAATTTAAATTAGGTTTCTGCTCACCTAAGGGTATCTGTTCTACCTCTATTGAACAAAAATTACTTTTCTATAGCTTCTGTTTGTTTGTTTTCTTTTTAATACATCTGATGTTACATTTTTATAAATGATGAAAGTTTTCTTTTTTATGGAGTTGTTTCTCCATAAGTGCATTTGAGCAGCAGAGATCTTGGAAGTTTGTATACTGCTTAAATGCTTTGTCCATATATCAGAAGGACTTAGGCTAGCCTAAAAAAACCCTTTTATTAATAAAAAGAAATGACTGAAAGATACTAGGAAATTAAAAAAAGTACTTTTTGGTAATCATATAGGGAAGTTATTTGAATAGTCTCTGCCTTACTGATGTCAGAATTCAAACACTTTCAACCTGAGGAGAAGGCACACAACCCTTTAGGGTGAGTGGTTTCCACAAACCTTTGTGAAATTCTGTATGCTCAAATCGTGCATTTCAGAATGGACTAGCAGTGTGTTGAACTGCATTTTAGCTGTCACCTTTTCTTGAATATTATTTTAAAGAAATTACAGGTAATGCATGGGAGTGTGAACTGAATTTACTATTTTGTAAAAGAAAACAAGGAACCACCTGGAACACAGACATCAAGTCAGTCTCACAGTTTGTAGCTAGAAATAGTATGGATTGTGTGCACTGATTCACTGGCTCGTAAATGGTCTGATTAGATACTATCACAGTTTCAGGTATTATCATAATTGAATCTGTGCTACTTTATTGGTAATAAAGTAGAAGACATGAAAGAAGTGCATGTATATCTACAATTGTATCTTAGATAATTTAAATCATAGTAATTTCTTAGAGATCTATTTATTTTATACATGTGAGTTATTGTAGAGTAGAAGCCCCTAATTTTTTATAATGAAATTTCAGGGTTTAGAGCCACAGGGAAATAACTGATGAGAGGGCATCCCGTGTAAAATGAGTTACTTTTGTGTTACATAGTGATATAACTGATTCCTGATCTTGCTTCCCTAACAATGAATAAGAACTCTGTGATGATCCATGTGACTTAGTGTGGGCCAGGTTTTTAAAGTCAGTTCAGTATAGACTGATGGGGTATGATACATCCCTTGCACATGTAATTTGTGTTCCCAGGCTGGCTGTTTGCCTGGTAAGGGGCTTAGCCTCTTGTGGAACTGGGAATTTGTCCACAGGCTCCTCACTGGGAAACCTGGAAACTGCACCTAACTAGAAGCTATAGCTCTCTCCAGTACCACAGAATGTGAGATGTTGTGACTACAGAGCCTTTTAGAGATGTTTGTTTTCAAATTTTTTTTTTCTGAGAATGTTATTCTTTCCCCTCTGTTAGTAAAATGAGGAGGAAATACATAAATGTGGTCTTAAACATTTTTTTATTTTTTTATAAAAACAGAGGGACATAGCTGGAGTTGATTCTGTTGCAGTACAGCTTCAAAATGTCACACTTTCAAGTTTGCCCAGAAGTGCTGAGTCTCACTAGAAGTGAGTTGGGGTTTGACTCACAAGCCTTGTCAGTAATGCATGGTTGAGTATTTTCTACACTTCATAGTTAGATTAGCCAAAGCTGTGTATATTAAAGGAATAATGAGCTCTCCTCCAGCAGGGTATTTGTATGAAAACCATCAAACTATCCTGAAGCATTACACGAGTTAGAAACATTAGTTGGGCTAATAAAGAAGGTGGAGCAAGTAACTGAGGCAATGTGAAGTGATCTGGTTTACATGCTCTAGATGGAGTGCAGACATGTAATTTTACATAGTTTTTGTGGTCAGACATGGCTTTGACATTTAGGATGGTAAAACTGGTAATCAGCTTTTAAATTGCCATTTTATGTAGGACTCTGTGTTACTGTACAGAAGTGTGCTACGGGGTCTGCATCTGGGAAGTGATTAAATAAATAAAGTACCTGCTTTACTGAATCTTTTATTGAGCAGTGTTTCTGATACAGTTAATTTCTTGCTTTTTTTTTTTTTTTATCTGCAGACCTTGGTAATGCTCATGGTTTTACAAAATTCAAACTTTTCAGTATTTCTAAGAGGAAATGAAAGGACTCAAAATTAGATTATTTCCTTTTTTTTGTTTCCTGAAATCAAAGTATTCATTTCAGATTTTTTTTTCCTGCCATATGCTACTGAATCAGTCTGTTTCCATCTTTCTGATGGTGCATTTTGAAACAGGAATTATACTTCTTTTTTTTAAATTGTTATAGCTTGCTCTTTGATAAGCATATTTAACCACACATTTCAGCATATTAGATACCATTCTCATGTTAAGAATGAACCATAAAGATCTTCTTAGCACTATTAATATTCAAATGGCAGAAGTATCTCTTTGTCAGCATTTTTCTCACTGTTAAAAAGAAATTCAGAAATGTACAACTCAAACAATTAATCCTCACCTATAGTAACTTCCAGTACTTTTAACCTAATGCTTTGAAAAAAAAAAATTAACCATAGAAGATACAGAAAACAGTTTTGGGGAGACTTGACTGTTTCCTGGTATTCCAGATTTACAATTAAACACATCCTGTAATTCTCTTTCTTTTTTTTTTTCTTTTTCCTTCTTTTTTTTTTTTTCTTTTTTTTCCCCCACAAATAAGAAAAAGTGATTTAAGACTTGTGCAAAAAGAGTTTTCAAGATAAAATGTGCTTGACTGCACTGTGGAATATATGAGTTGGGCAATTAGCTGGAAGAAAATATTAATTCACATTTTCCATTAATTTGTAGACAGACTCATGTCTCCAGAATTTAACATTAGCATTATGAGCTGCAAGTGATGCATGGTGGAAGTTCAAACCATTTGATTGTAGTAGACTTTCAACATTTTTTAAATGATCCTAGGGTAGTTTCATCCCTGTCTCGAAAATAATCAGACAGACAAGGAATTATTCCCATTTCAACTGTGCAGCAGCTCTGGGGAAGACATGCACTTTCATGGTTAGAGGCACGAGAGAAAAATATTCCCCTTTCAATAAAGTGTTTAATTGTTCTCTTCTTTTAGTTGAGAGGTAATGTATTGTTGGCAGCACACTGTGTCTTTTCTTCTTATGAGATCTATCACTTCTGGCTGTGGGTGGATGTGTAGGGTGTGGTTTCTCTGTGAGCTTAGGTTTCTCAGCATTAGCTAAGATTGCCTTTAAATGAAGGAAAGTCATTAGCAGATGCCCTGGACAGCTGCTGAAAACCAACATTTTCTGCCACATCAACAGCTTTAGTGATCCATACCTTCTCTTGTAGCCGTTCATTTCAGACTAAGAAGTCTTTTCTCCTTTGTAGGAAGATGCCCATTGCCCTGGCACCAGAGCGTCACCATTGTGGTCTCAGCTAAAACCCACACAGAGACAAAGTAAATGACAAGTTCCTGAAGAGTACTTAGTTTCAGCTTTTTTTGAATGCTTTCTCTGCTCTGCATGCCTTATATCTTGGGTGCCCAGGTCCTAGGTTGTGTCCTATATTTGCCAGTGTTTAGCCTGTGATAATTGTATTAGACAGGTACATTTTCATATGCCAGAAGTTAAGGAAAGGGAGCCCAGCCATAACCCTTCAGGCAAAATTGACTTTGTTTGGAAATGTATTTTGCATGTATCACTTTTCATTTTGTAGAATTTTCCTTAAAGCTCACCTGGAGCTTTCTCTAAGCAGAAAAGAGCTACTTCCTCTTTCCATTCCTGTGGCAGAGCTCTGAGACTTTCCACCATCTGCAGAAGCTCACTGCCCTGGCGTGGTGTTGTCAAGCTTTGTGCATTGGCTACTGACCTTGAAGGAAAATATCAGAAAGTTCTGGGAATGTCTCTAGCAAGAAAGTGGAATGCCCCATTGTGGAGAGTTGTCTTGCTGCTATGCTTCCAAGTGGATTTTACAGTGCTGTCTCTGTCTTCACAGTTGGACGTGGGGATATCATGAGCAAGGACTGTTTGCATCCACAACTTCTACACTGCCTGCCAGAGTCTTACCTGGCTGCAGATGTGGAAGCAAAGGCTCAACATAATACCATGTAACAGGTGGAAAGTCTGAAATGGGAAGTCGTGTCTGATTTTAATTCAAGATATTCAGTTCAGTGCTGTCTCTGGGCAGCACAGAAGGCAAACTTTGTCTCTCCTTTAGATGTTGCTTCAGTCTTCTACTCTTCACAAATGCAGTGTTAACCAACACACAGAAATCTTAGTGGTGTTCTGCAAAGAACCAATAACTGATTTAACCTCCTCTATACTCATACAGCAAATCAGTGAAATAAAGAATACCACTACACAATCTTTAGAGATTAAATTAAAGGGAACAAAAATACAGACTCCTAAAATCTATACTGGAAGATGACCCAGCCGAGGCTATGTGCAGGATCAAACTGTGAAGTGCCTGGCTACTTGGTCCTTGCATGCTCTGTTACTTAAAACATTAAGAATGGTGGTAGAGTATATGAGACATCTCTGGTGGCCTATAAGCTTGTTTAGAGTAAGATACAGCATCTGGAGAGAAAGAATGATCAATTTAATAATTCAAAAAAAAAAATTCTGGACCTCAAATAGCAAATTACCTTGTATTTTAGAGCACGTACCTTCACTCCCTGGAATCACAGGATCAAATGTCCAGTAAGCATATAATAAAACTTTTTCTTTTGCCTCTGAGAGCTCAGAGGCAGATAGCTAAGGCAGACAAAAGAGGCTGAAATCATGAGCACTAGCTGATGGATGGAGAAACTTTAGCACTGAGGGAGTAATTTCTGGAGGGTTTTGTGGCAGCACAGCATCAGCAGGGTGAAAGAGGGCCTGAGCCTGCCCTAGTGTCTGGTGCTCCTGTTACCAGGCAAACACAGTTTAGCAGTGCACATAGGTGAAGTGGCTTTTTAGATTTAGATACAGAATTTCTTTTACTCAAGTTTTTGCAATTAATTACCCTACCTAGACCAGAAGCTGAAGTTAGGTGCACATTAAAAAACCCATACCAGATATCTGTAAAATTTGGGATTTGTGTGTCATGGGTGTTCTCTAGCTGTGCAGGGGAAACCCTACTGAGCCAGTTTGACACACTTAACCTCATTTCTTGTGTGGCTCTCCATGTATAGCTATAGTTGGAGTCTGAAGTTGAGGCTACCAAGAAATATTTTTATGGTGTTATGGTATTTTTTTATTCTGAAGAGATGTGAATTTTGGCTGAAGTCACCTTGAAGACAAGCTACTTCTGGTTTTGAACCTATTTTGATGCTAAAGCTGCAGTGGAGGTCTGTGTCATGAAATCTAAGCTGGTTTTCCTTTCCATGATATTTGGATATAGTAGACATGATGTTCTGATTGTGACCGTTGTGAATCAAGAGGTAATTTAAACAAAAGCTTAGGAGCTTTTGAACATTCTTCAGTGACAGTCCTGCTGGTCCACTGCAATCTGTGATTTCAAAGTAGTACTTGATCATGTGTGCAGTCTGAAAAGGCCTTTTCTGCACTAAAACTCCTTGTAGGACACCCAGTTACAGTGGTCATATCAACTGGGGATTCATAATTTTCCTTTTTTTGGTTCCTTCTTCCTTCCCCACTCCCAAACAAGCACATTGCTGTAGCACTTCAAAATGCACATCTGGTAAGAGTCTTGCTGTCTCTTCTTCTCTTTGACAGTTTGACACGATGATGTGCCGTGATGGGTAGCTTGCAGTGCTTCTAGACACCACATCCCAGTGCTGTTGATCTAGCAATACTTATTAGCATGAAAATTTAATTTGCAAATATTTTGAAGTAATGTAGTGGGAGGGAGAGTGGGTTACAGGGCAATGACTTCTTTTTAATGTTTTGTCTATTCAAGCCATGTGTATTTGTCACAGTGGTTTCTTTCTTAAGCATTTCTGTTTAAAATCAATGTTTGTTAAAATATGCTTGTCTGCTCAATCCAGCTTTCATATTATCGATATGAAAAGGCAAGAGAACGCACATAAGGAGCAGTCTGTGTGTTGTAAAGTCTTTGCTTTACACTTATTGCATCCTGTAGAAAGAGGCTGTTTGGCTACAGCCTTGTTTTAATTTCATTTTTTAGTTTTCAGTTACACATTTCTGGAGTCTCCCTGACCACTGCTGTTACCTGATGGCGCCTATATTTCATCAAGTTTAGACAGGCAGTCTACCTGGACTTAGGCCCAGAAGAGCTGCTGTAACTGATGAACATGATCCCCTCTGCCTGGGAATTCAAGACCTATAGAACCACGGTTCCCAAGGGAGCTGAAAGAAAACTGTGTTCAGACCTTGCCTCTTGATTTTTTTTATTTTCTTTGTTGTTTTTATGGAGCACTGCCTTGTACTGATGGGTAGCATACTTTACCACAAATGAAATCTGGTACTGGTTTGCTGATGATTAGGAGAAAAGATTCTTTTTAACCTACCCTGAAAACAGAAGCAGGAAAGAATAGAGCACAGAGACAGACACGAGTTGCTGCGACATCTCTTCATTACTGCATACAAATAAAGTGATGAGTTACTAAACAAAATAGCAAAAAATATTGCAGCATTACTGTTAGGGTGTTGTGTGTTTTTTTACTGCATCATCATTTTTGGGCTTCCAGAGTTTAGTGGATACAATTGCATATTTTAATTTTGTTCTTGCATGCTACTCTTTAATCTGTTCCGTTCTGTTGGAAAAGCTGCATTATATAAAGATAGCATATTATTTTAGCTGTAGAATATTATGGTGGAGTTTTTAATTTAGAAAATGTTTTTAGAAATTTTTTTTGTGATTGCAGAATGAACGTTAGTGTTCAATGTAATTAAATTTAATTGCACTTCCTGTATGTTTTATTTTTAGTTTGCTCTTATATGCCTTTATTTTCATTGGGAGTTGTAGATATGACTTTTTTTTTAAAGCATGGTGTTGACAGTCAGACACAAGCTCACTTTAAATCAGTGAAATAATAAGCTTAAAAATCTTCTAAATGTGGGGAACTTGTAGTTTCTGCTTAACAATTGGGAGTTGTTTCTTCATGTTGTTTTGGGTTATGTGGGCTTGTTATTTTTTTTCTTTATAAGTTTAAAACATTAAGATGGGGAAGAGTAATGAAAGGCTGCTTCTTTCTTCTTATTCTGCCTTTTATACCCAGGTCAACTGGGCAGGCTGGCAGAGCTCTTTTAGCTACATACATTTTTGCCATTCATTTATCTTTTGCTACTCGTGTTTGCTTAACTAACATATTATACTCTTACTTGTAGAGAGACTTTTTTCTTCGATATCTTAAGAAAAAGTTTGTTTTTCTGTTATTGTAACAGTTTGTCATACTGACCTATATTTAAATGTGAGCTGTTTACCCGGGGAGGAACTACAGTGACTGGAGAACCCTGCTTAGCTCTGGGTTTACAAATGTGAAGACTGAACAGATAAGGATTCTCAGATTTATATATTTAAATCTAGTGACCAATCAACATCTGAAAAACAGATGTTATTACTAAAAATTCATTATTTATTTTCTCTGTGTAAGGGAATATAAAGCCTGTCGTAGCACAGTACAGATATTGTATTGTTCACCCCTTCCACATTTCTCATCTGCTCCTGGTTTGACCTTCCTGCTATTTCTGATGTTTAAGAAAAATCATATCGGATATTTTTAAACCTCAGAAAGTTAAAATTACAATCATGCAGTATAATCACATTAAGATTTGTTTTTCCAGTCATCAACATGGAAGAGAATTTTCATTCTTGAAGGCAAAATTTCATTACAAGGTTTTAATAGTTAGAGGAGTGAAGCTGTTTTCTTGAATTGTGGCAGTGCTGAGAGGCAAGAGGGTTCTGTTGTCTGATTTGTAGGGATCTCCTGCTCTGGAGTCTGTGCAGCAGTTAGAAATAAATAGGGAGAGGAGCATAGGCTTCTCCCAGTACAGAGGCTTTTTCAGCTCTCTGCTTGCTGGTGAATCAGTTTGACAATCTATGTTCTGAGTCTCACTTTGGCATCTCATTGGCTTCCAACTTTCTGGGCTTGGTGATCCTGGTGGGAGCTAGCAGTCCTTGGGAACTTACCAGCTTGGGGAAAGGAAGGGTCTCCAGCTAGACTGGCACTCTGTCACTGCCTGGCAGTAAAACACGTTCTCCTATGGCTATGTGGCTGAAGAGAAGGTATGATCTCAACACAGAGCGGGGCTCAGGTCCTTCGTTGCACTAGGAGCCAGGAGCTAGGGATGTTTGGGGCTGGTAGTGTGCATGGCTTTGGATGAGTCATTGAACTTCTGTGTCTTTCTCCACCTACAATGCAGATATTTGTCTCCTTTGCAGGTGCATTGGTTGAAATTAATGAGTTGTTTGTAAAGCACTTTGAAGATGAAAAGCTCTATAAAACTGCTAAGTATTATTACGTATGAGCTCTTGAGTGCATAATGGCTGTTTGCCTGCAATATTTAAAGCAATTTATAACACACTAAGTATGAAGGCATTGTATGAAGTCAAGTTCTAGTTTCCATTTAAGAAAAGTTGTATTTTGTGTTCACCAGTTCAGGTCACACCACTGGCCTTTGGTGTTATCTAGGGTGAAAACATACTCTAGAAGATTTTTTAAAATGAACTGTTTCAAAACATTAAAATTGTGTTGTTTTATAATAAGGGTTTCTTCTCAGTCAGTCATTCTTTACCCTCTTTATATCACTTGTGTTTTGATTGCCAAATTCCCATGTTATTTACCTTCTTTTGTGTTGCCAGCTCTTTCTTCTGGCACACTTTTGTCTGCACTGCTGTAACGTTTCTCTCCCTGACCCTTACATCTGTCTGTGCGGTTGCCCCATCAAAGCTTATGTTCCTCTGCTCAGTGGCTCTTGGCGCACGGGTTTCCCATCCCTTTGTCCACCCATCACTCACTTTTGGGCTTCCACAGCACTCCCACCCTGAGAAGTCTCCTGCCCCAGGTGCTCATTGCCAGCCAGTGCTGCACAGCACGGTGCTCTTCTTCAGGGTCCTTCTCCAGAAGTGTCTCGGTGAGCTGCCTGGCAGGCAGAAACTGCCCAACAACAAAGGGCAAAGCTGCCCTGTGCTTGAGAGCAGACTCCCTGACTGTGACCTGTTGATTCACTGTTCTTCAGCCTTTTTGAGCATTGGTTTTTGTAGGTACAGTGGCCATGTGGACTCCCATGTAGGAAGTTGAAACAAACTGATAATGGACTTGCTTTCTAAGTAGAAGTCTTGCTATCAAATTCCCAGGTTTTGTCAAGTCACAAGTAGGAAACAACTCCGTATTGTTTGTTATGTATCAGAACCATGCAGTCTGTCCAGCTTGGATAATTAAATATTCACTTTAGCCCCAATATTGGTTTACTGCATTGTGTTAGACATGTGACAGAAACAAATGCCCCATCTTTAACAGATTTACAGGCATGTATAATTACTTAACTGCAGTCGCCTACACTTGTAAGATGTGTTCTGTAACCAGAGTAGTGCATCTTTTAATTGCAGGAGTAAGATGCAAGAGAGTATGCATGAAAATTTGCATACCACAGGGTAAAGTTCTGTAGTTTATTGGATGCAATTCAGGCAGGAAAATATAGTATGTGGCTATGTTTAGTATAATAAGAAGTGTCAGAATTCTTTATTTTGTCATAGTTATTATGTTATATTGCTATGTTTCTAAAATTATCTAGGAGAAGTGATTGGTAAATGTTACCAACAGAACTGTTCACTGGCAAAGGGCTTTATCTGCATGATAACTGGCTGTTCCTTGGAAGACAAGGGAAGTTTGATTTTTTTTTAGAGTTTTTTTTTTTATTCCCTCAAGGTACTTCATATTGAAGACATTATTTATTTGAGTGAAAAAACATTGGAAATGTTTTATGACATAGAAACACAGTATGGAAAGTTTGTTCATTGTCCTTTTAGAGATCGTGTCTTTTTCAAATCAGTAATGTCTTTCCCTTCGTAATTTCTGAAGAAAAAAGAGAATGTTGAAAACCAAGTGTTCAACAAGCTGCCCTGCTGCATGGAAGCCTTAGAAGGCAGAATAAAGGGCTCTTCAGAGCTCCTTGGAGGTCTTTTGGCAGACATACTCTCTAGCTTGCAGCCTGAGAAAACTGCCATGGGTGTTTTTGAAAGTCACACTGTTCTCTTTTGAGTTCAGATTATAAATAACCAAGCACTCTAACCAGCTCCATAAAGTCTCCAGCTTTCACATTTTAAAGATGTTTATGTTCAGGTATTCATTGTTAAAACCTATTTAAAGCTATGTTTTCTTTTAGATCAAGCTCATTTTGAACCATAAAGAACTATTGCAATAATGAACACAATCTGAATTTATATGTTGATACTTACAGCATATCAGATGCTTTCTGTAGAAATTTGTACACTTCTCAGATTATCTGTTTCATGCTTCCTTGTACATAAATTTAAATTATGTCCTGCCTTATGTATTTTTTTAAAAAGGAAGTCAACAGATGGGGCATAACATTGAAAGAAAATGGCAAGTTTATTCCTCATATAAATTCTAGCTGTTCAGTCTCAGATTTACTGATAGACACAGGTGAAGATGGAGTTGGGCAGAAGCAACAGTGAACTCCTAGCTTCCCTCCATGTAAAATGGAGATGCTTTATGTAAGAAATGGTGCAGTCACTGCGGATCTGCTGTACTCTGCTTGACATCTTAGCTCTTGAGTGTGCTTGTAAACTCATCTAGAGCTTGAGTTGAGGTCCTTTTCCACTGGACAAAGTGGATAGGCATCTCACAAAGACATGCTGGGTTGACAGTGAGGAGAGTTGTTGCCTGTAGTCATTTGTGCAGATCTGAGCATTGAATCACACTCGTGCCTCATTGATGAAATGGTAGGTGATGACAAGACTTAATGTCATTGTCATGTCCTTTTTGAATGAACACCTGTGAGGTGGTTAGGCAGGTGTGATCTCTGAGCTGTTTCTGGTTGTTCTGCACTGATTATTATTAATGTAATTCCTATGAGTCATGGTAGAAATGGGTGGTCTTTTAAAAAATAAATGCACTAGTGGGTCTTGACTGGGTTTATAAAGATTTATTCATGTTCTAACACATCCTGCTAAATCAGCAGAAGCTAATCTCATGAGAATAGTTCTCTTCTGGGAAGCTCAAATCAGTTGCTCAAAAAGATTGAGTTATACCAGCAAGAATTATTCTGCTGGTAAAACTGTCCCAGCAGTTTTCTGAGTAGTACCATTATGTTGTCCAGACAAGTTGAGTTGTAGGGTACTCTCCTTAATGAATATGTTTTCTGGCAGGAATGTAGTTGCAGAGCAAACCAAAGACTGCAGAAGTGGCTGTTTCTAAAATCTCCTTGATGAAGACAGTCTTGGTTTTGTTCATTTGGAGGCTGTTTCATCCAAATAACTTTTCTGTAACAGCTGCTTCACAAAATCAGGTATAGAATGAGGTAGCTGATGGAAAGACTTTGACAGAGCTTGCTGCAACAGTACCCTAGCTGTGGAAACCAGATGGGTGTTGCAAACAGGTTGGTGGGGTGTTGGCAGCTGAAAGTTCAACCAGATGAAGATAATCTGCTGGAGTGTCTGGGGAAAGGCAGCAGTTCTCTCCTCTCTTCTCTGGTGTGACAGGCAGTGACAATGGACTACCAATCACTGCAGGATGAGCAGGCATGGCCCAAGGAATGAGCATAAGGCTTCCAATGACTGTGCCATTGCCAGGGAGCAGCCACAGCAGAATCACCTTTACTGTAGCTCTTTGCCTACTGAATGCAGATCAGGAGCCTTGACATTTATGAAGTTGTGGCCTGGGCTGTAAGACTCAAATTCACAGTCACATCACTTTTCAATAGGCCATGTGTGTAGATTGAGGTAGACTTCGCATTTTCAATGTGAAGAAAACATGCAGCAGGATTCTGAGCGTGTAATTGACTGAATCTAGAAGTTCTGAGTTGAGTTTACAAATTAGCAATTGATTAAATGCATGTCCCTGTAGAGAATTTCATAGGTTACTGCCCAGTTTTGCAGACAAGGTGGCTAAATATTCTCAGGAGAATTGCCTGTCATATTTTGCTGGCAAGTTAGGGTATCGTGATCTTGTGGAAAGCAAAACATTTATTTCTTCTTACAGATTTACTATCTGTGCAGAAACCCTCTTCTGTCTAGAAAAAGGAGTTTGAGACCTAAATTCTTGCAAAGACTCTTTGCTTACTCTGTCTAGCTTAGAAAATCAGACAGTAGAAAAGTCTAATAAACCATACAAAGTGGGTGAATAAGCTGGTGAAGATAGTTCAGAAATGAGGGGTTTTTTTTCTTTTTTAGGTTAATAATATTTTTTTTTAATAAATGAGTCTGAATGTTTGGTACACAATCATTCTGTTACTTTCTGCCTGTTTTATACTTATGTTCTTCTCCTTTAGCATTTATTAGAACAGCTTCCCTTTCTACAGAAGGGCTATGCTTTTATAAATTGCCATTTTATTTGCAATATGCCATATATGAAGTGGGCCGTAGATGGTAGTTACATGGCTTGAGAATAGAACCCTTAATTTTGATGTGTTTTATAAACAATTGGCAACAAATGGCCTCATCCTGTGTCCTTTGACTTTAGTGGGAGCTCTGACAAGTGTGTTGACGCCAGAAGAAGCTGGCTGCCAGCGCGGCGGAGCGGGCAGCGCGCCTTTCCTTTCAGCACAGTTGTGTGTCCCCGTGCCAAGAATGAATTTTGCCGATTCAGATTTGCTCAGTTTGTCAACACACAGCTCCCATTGAACTCCGCAGGACGGGAATGATTCTTGGCACGGGGCCGCGGGCAGCCCAGGGAACGGGGCCGGCAGCGGCGGGAGCTGTGACTGGCGAGGGGAGCAGCGCCCAGCCTTGGCTTCCCGCTTCCCGAGGCTCCGTCTCCTGGAGCATGTGTGCTGTTGTTGGAGTGGTGGGAAGAGTCACTGATACAAAGAGATTTCCTAGGTTAGTTTTCAAGGCTATTTTTGTGTGTGTGTGGCTGTCTGGATGATTAATGTGAATAGGAAAACACTGTTGACCCATTTAAATCATGTTAGACAACTTCCATTGCTCATCTACATAATGAAATACACACTGAACATTACAACCTAAGTATAAGAGCCAGTGAACTACAAAAATAATATTTTACTCATTTAGATTATGAAGTAAAATATAGGACATTACTACTAATGATAGTATTAAATTTTAAGCCATGCAAATTGCAATTGTCAGTGAAAAAGAACTATAAGTTGAAAAGGCTATTAGCATTTCAGCTTTAACAGTTAATTTGAGTAATTTCTTTTTTCTGCTAGTGTGCAGCTTAAAAAGTCTATATGCAAAACATTTAATAGTAAGTGCAGAAGCATTTGCTTCATATTGTTACTTAATTTCAGTCATTAAAGAAATGTTAGAAATTAATTTGCAATATTAAAATATATTAACATTTTATGTTACTGAGAGTAAACTGCAATTTTGACTTGGCTAAAATCAAATATAAAAGGAAAATTATTAGTAACCAACAGATGAAGTAATTTTAAGCATTTATTTAAGTACCAAAGCAAAACCTGAAGCCTTTAAAAATATGGATTTTGTCAAATAGAAACAGGATTGTCAGCATTTTAAACTAAATACAAAATTTGAAGTGCTGAATTTAGGCTGACAGGTTTCTATGGTTACCTACCTTTCCAATACTTTGGTGAGATGTGTAAATAGGCCTGTGAGTCACTAGTAATTATTTGGGTTTTGTTTGTTATAGTTGTAATTCTGTATTCAGTTTGAATCTAATACAGTTCATACCACATACTTTGGTTTATGTATATTTTAGTGTGTATGATTGACAGTGATTGAGCATTTCTTATGGAGTGCTTGGTTTTTTTGTCATAAGTGATGTATGTTGGTACTTCTGAAAATGTAAACAACTTCTTCCTGTATCACTGTTTGATAAACAGGGATTTTTATGCTAAAAAGAGGTCTTTGTAAATGTTAAGCAAGGAGAGAAGTGAAAGATGTTTAAAAAACATTTAAAACATCTCCCAAACATTATACTGTACTCTTCCAAATTTGATCCATAATTCTATCATTATAATTCACTCAGTGACCCAAATGTCACATATTTATGAATAAGCTTCCAAGTTACACATTAATAGCACATAGTAATGACTGACAGGTTTAAAAATAAATATTTTAATCAGGATGTTACAAGTTATCTGCAGCAAGCTCTTGATTAGAACATCTCCTTGTGCAGAGCATTTTCTTGAAATAAAAATGAGAGCTTATTTCTACCACCTCCACAGTAGTTTAGCAGAAAAAGCTGTAAACTCCTAGACCTCTCTGCTCATATATTTTGAAATCTGGATTATAGGATGTAATTCCCCAACCTTAGACTCGTCACTCTAGCGAAGGACATGTTTTCTCAGTCAAGGATTACTGTCCTAGCATAACCTGTGTTTCCATGTGAAAACAGGACAATACAAGTAATTAACAACTTTTACCACAAGGCAAAAAGTACTACTAGCTGTCAATTTTTACTGAATGGGTAGTAATGTAATCTTATTTTGTTAAGGTTTCCATCCCAAAGTTGTTGGCTATGTGCACTTTTTTCCCTTAATTTTGAGATAAAATTGACCTGTGATTCAGAAATCATCTTGTGTCCTTAGAGATTTTGCTGCAGGTGTATGGAAAACACTTATTGCAAGAAAAAGGCTGACTACCTATTCTCTTCCCATGTGTCAAGCTATACAAAACATCTCGATACAATGTTCAGGAGCATTCCTACATTTCCCACGGAAAGATTACTCTTAGGTCAGCAATGTTGCTTACCTACTGAAAGGGTGGGAAATGGATTTTATGGTGATCCAGACGTATTTTTTCCATTTCAGATAAAAAATTAAGAGATTAAAGCAGGATTTCTTTTTAAGATTTCATATTGTGTCAGGCATGTATATAGGATATAAACATGCCAGTTGAAAAACAGTTGTTCACAGAGCACCTGGAAAGATTTTAACCCACTAGGGTTCGATGAATGTTAGAGCTGTGGGTGGGTGCATATAAACAACGAGATTTGGTATTGTGCTGTGTGTAAGGACTATTTGAATAGCTTATTATTTTAATCTGAAACAACTGCTATTTTTTAAACTAACTTGTTCCAATAGTGGTTGCTTCCCTACAAAATCAAAATCATTAATACAATAACCAATCTTTCAAGCAAAAGTAATTTCTCTGATCTTTTAAAAATCTAAAGATAGATAGAAAATGGTTGGAAAATGTATTTAAATATGGAAGCCTGAACAGATATGTTTCTCATTCTAATTTATTCATTTTATGATAAATTAATTTACTCAATAAAGGAATGCGGTAACATAAGAGGAATGTTTCTCCTGCTAGTCAGAGAGGTTGAAACTTGCCAGATGCTGTGATCTGGAGCCTCAATTCCCTTGATAGTAACTGTGATTGAAACCCTTAATATTGCTTTGTCCAGCTTTTGTACTGGACTTATCTCATTTTGCAGTGATACTGCTTTAGACAACACTGTCTTTTTATTTTCTTCTTGGGTTTTTCTGTCAGAGAGAGAAAATGTAGTAGAAATAACACTGGGATGGAAGGCTCTGTTGGAGGACTGCAATGCCCTGTTCCCAATGTCTGTACAGCTTGATCCTGTGTTCTGTAATAGACAATTCATTTCCTTTGGTATATTAATGAATATCACTCAGCTATAGTTAGATTGTACTCTTTGTTTTTTAAATCCTATAATAAAAGGGGGAAGTACTGTTTAATGATACCAGAATTTTACTCAGTCAGTTAATTTATTTCTTATACTGCCTTGATGTGACTCCATGTGTGTGTGTATATATATATAAAGAACTGATCAACTGGTCAAAGGAGATTTTAAGGATATAATACTAATTTTTTCTTGTTGTTGGTTAAAGTTGCACTGTCAGTTGCTGCTGATAAAAGGTGGCATCGAGCCAGCTTCCTGAAGGAGCTGTGGGGAGGGTCATGGCTTGTCATGACCTGGGCACCGGTACTTGAATGTTGTTATTATTGGGATGAAGTACCCTTAGGCTGTCATCCTTCCTGTAAATAGAAGGGGTTCTGATTCTCTGTGGTTTTCCAGTTTACCAACTTGCAGAACAGCTATTTTGTTGGCCCTAAGTTTGACTGAATAATGAATTAGAAGCACAGCACTATTCCAGAAGGCACTGATTCATCATTTTAGTCTGTTAGTCTAAACTAAATCATAGTCAGTAAAGCCAAACAAGAATCTGTTTCCATACAGTTTATAAATTTACAAACTCATTTGTGCTGGCATATAGCCAACAAATTGCCCAGTTCCACTCTGCATGAAGTAAGGGCAGAATTGTAATTAGCAAGGAGTGTAACTGAGGGCCAAAAGTGACTTTTTTCAGTGACATGGAGGAGTCACGTTGATGCTGGCAGAGAGGCTGACTCTTCTCCCTTGGAGTCAGTCTCTGTTCCACCATTGCTTTGCTTCATTGCCTCTTAGGAGAGTAACAAGAACAGTTCTGTTAATGCCTCTATTAACTAAACAAATTCTGTTGTTAATTTCCAGAAAAATTAAATAAAACAATCCCAATTAGAATATAATGTTTGCAAGATACTGGCCTGTGTTTTGGTTTATCAGGGTAGGGTCATAAGCATGCTGTTGTTGAAGTTTTCACCAATGTGTTGCTCTCGTAACTGGAGTCACATCTATCCTGATGAATATTTCATTTCCCCAATCATGCTATTAAAAACAGAGTGTTTTTACCCTTTCATTTCTGCTTTCTCTTTTCCAGTACCATCGTGACAGCTGTGGCCGCGTCCTGTTTGCAAATTGCTGCTAGTCACATTTTCAGTAGTCCTTATGGGTTTTGCTTTCCCCTAATACATCCAATTAGGAGGAAATATTTCTCACAAGCACGGACTTGCTCTTCTCCTTGTAATGACATAGTTCTGCAATCCAGGAAACAGTGCTGCATGGTGTCCATGTCCACGATTTCCTGATGTGGGAAAAACGTGTGGAAAGCATCTGGAGAGGAGGAGACCCCCTTTACCAGCTTGTTTCCTGTAAGCGAAATTGGAAGACCTTGTCTGTGCAAATAGATTTCAAAATAGAGTCTGCCCTTTGACTGTCTCCATAATTACACAGCGCTCTCTGTATTTTATTTGGCTGCCAGAGCAGTTAACCCCTGGAAGTAAGGGGCTGATGATGGCGTGACCAGCACGGGTATGCAGACATGACCATGTGAATACACTCTTGTTTGGAGAAGCCTGTCATTAAGACCTTCTTACAATATACGTTTACCAAATTTGAGAATTATCATATGTTGGATTATGTTGATTAAGATACATTATATCCATAATGTACAGAAAATGTGGAGATATTAGTTGCAAAAAAGGAGGAAAAAAGAGAAACAAAAAAAAGTTCTTTCGGGGCTTTGATGCAATCAACATCTGTCAACAGAATGAATTTGCTTTTGTTTAATTTCAAGGGCTCTTGTCTTTCTACTTTGCCCAATCAGTTTCAACTTCTGCCTCAGGCATTTCTCTATGTTGTTCTTGGAGGTTTTTTCCTTTTTTTTTTTCCTTTTTCCTTTTTTTTTAGCAAATGCACAGGTTATTGCATGTGAAATGTGAGCTGCTCTTCTGCTACACAGGTTACACAGAGCTGGAAAGGAACTTTAATCTTTCCCATCCTATTTTTGAAGCTTGGACATACCTTTGCAACAGGGGGGTTACACAGTCAGTGTTTTATTAGACAGTTAGAGTTACAATTACAAGTAAAGGTCTTTCGAACCGCAGCCATTATTTTGGATTGAAAAATGGGAACATTTAGTAATTAGCAGTAAGAAGTTGTGTATTCTCACCTAGTTGCATTAGCTGGATTCCACATATTGTTACCATTAATGATTTTTAATAAGCTCATTTTAAACTTTAATCCTCAGAAGTTTCAGCAAAATGAGTACTTGCACAAGAACCTACATTATGCTGGAGTATTAAAACTACCTGACAAGCCAAATAAAAGATCTCTAGTGTTTTACCTCCAAATGAGTATATATTAAGAAAATCCCTACAGTCATTCTTTTATCAGTTTCAAAAGAAAGATTAAATCACATATTTTGAAAAGAATTGTCAGAACAATGCTTTTGATATTGTTAACTTTAGCAAGAGCAAGTTGATTTTATTTCCTAAATAGTTTTGGATGTTAATTCTTGAAATCCCAAATAATTTTGGTGCTCTGCTTCTGTTGATACTATGACTAAATTATTTTAAAACGTGTTAATTTATTTCTTGTCTCTTTTAAGATGCACCTTTGTAAATTTTTTTGCAGCTCAGAACTGTCATGAAGTTTATCCATTGGTAATATTTTTGTTAATTCCTTGGAAAATTGAAATCGTTCATGAATAAATACCAAAAAAAAATGGTTGCTAACCATCACATTTGATGAATCATGCAAATGAGCAGTTTTTTGTCCAGCTACCCCACTCTTCATTCATTGGAAACATGGCTTGATAAATTGCTGTAACTGTTAAAAAAGAAGCATTAGAAAAGGGCTTATTTGAGAGTTCATTTTCAACATCTCCCGTTAAAAATACTTCTTGACCAGAGGAAAATCACATTTAAATTACTAAAATCAACTTAATTAAGGGTCATTAATAGAGATACACATAAAAAACTCTCCACTCTAGGAGTGAAATGGGAGCATTTCATTATATAGTGTAACATGCATGAACAGATAACAATTAAAATAGCCCTAGAGTAAAAGGCTAATAAATATAGGGCACACTGTGCTGCAAAATCAGTCATTTAAAAATGCTCCCACCCATCATAATTCTTGAATGCCATATTCAGCCCCTCTGACTGGCTCGTTTAAAAGGAAAAGAAATGTAATTTCCACACAAGATAAATTCATCTGGTCATTCAGAAGAGCCCACAGTGCATATTTGTATTGTTAATGCAGATGGAGGTCTGGAAGGTGTGCTGAGGAATCCAGCGGCTCCAGCAGGCACAGGGATTGCACAGTGGGATTCACTGGTGGCTCAGCAGAGCAGTTGTCAGTAATGTGCTGTGCTCCAAGCATCCGGGCTGCTGATGGCATTCGGTAACGCTGCTGATAATTCCCCTTAGTGCAGCTGAGAGTAGATGTTCTATTGCTCGTGGCAGGTGACGTAGCCTTGCTGTTAGGGTACAGAATAAACACATAGAGGGTCAACTTTGTATCCTGGCTGTGCTGGTCTGTCACCAGCTTTACACCGCACGCTCTCGGCTGGCTGCAGTTTCTGCTGGAAGATGCATGAATGCCATGTTTATGAACTATCTTACAGTAATTAGTGTACACAGAAAGCTTAACAAAAGGATATGCTTGAGCACCAGTGTTGCAGAAGTAAATAAAGGCACTGAGAAAAGCTTTGATGGGTGTAAGGGGTGGGGAGGAGGGAATCTCTGAGCCAGACTTGGAGAATACAGACAGTTGTTCCTGTCTCAGGTGATTGATGATGTTGCTATATCAAATTAGCTGGCAATATGGGAGCTTGAAAAATAAAAGGAGCTGTGGAGGCATTAGAAGGCCTTCTGAAGGAAGGAAGTGTGTGGATGGAGTCCAGATTTTCATTATAGACCAGTAACTTCATTGTATTTTAATGCCATTTTATTTAATTTTATTTTTACTTTGTAGGAGAATGTTTTCGCCTATAATTTTTTATATTTCAAATAAATGTTTAGTTGTCCTGTGTTTATAATTCTTGTGATATAATTTAGGAATTGTATTTTAGAATGGTGATACTTATTTGCTTGTCTCATTTCATCTGTTCAAGTAGTAGATATTTTTGTATGCATCTGGTTTATAATGAGTAGTTAGTAGAATAACAACAGGCTACAGTACCTTATTATCTTGTTATTTTGTGACAACACTTGCAGTGTATCTTTGAGAGAATAGAGGTAAAATTTTATTCCAAATAAAAAGGTATCCCTTCTGAATGTGAGCTAGTCGATAGACATGTTCCCATGAACATGATTTAATGTATCTAAGAGTATGTATTTGGGGGAGCACATTGGGAATAATTGACAAGCACGTTTGCACCTTTTCTTCCCCAATGAAATTGTGACACAGTAGACAAGGTGCCCAGGGAGCATTCTAGGCATCAAGGAGAGCATTTAAAATGCATTTTCACATATTGATGTCTGTGTGGACTTGAGCTAACCACATCAGTGCGTGTGGGATTTCAATATATTTGTAGTACCTTTAGCTGTGCTAAGAGCAAGGTACTTCAACTGCGCTTTGTAAAAGAGGCAACTTTACTCACCCTGCCAGAGTGATTGCTGCTTCTGATGGCCCAGGAGTTGCTGCCTCAGCATATTCTGCGCTTCCAAATTCCAGAAGTGTATACAAACCAGACAGGGAGTTTGTAGGATGCTTTGGGTTCTTTGGATGTGCTTATAGTTGCAGTTTACGTGACCCTTTATTTTTTTCGTATGTTTGAATGTTTTTTGTTAATTGGACAATGATTTTTTTTTCTTGTGAAGGAGACTCTAGGAAAGTAGATTATAAGTCCGCTGTTTAAATTCTAGTTAATAAGCTACCAAATCAATCCAGCCCACTGTTAACTGGGCAGTTCCACTTGGAGACACTTTCTTCCCTTTTGAAGCAGGCAGATTCCATTGAGTACTTAGGTTATACTGAGAGTTTGAGGTGAACATCACCTTTGAGCTCTGTTTTGTTATTTATCAACAAGTAAAACAAACAAATAACAACAAAAACCAAACCAAAACAAAAAACCAAAATAAAACAAAAAACCGAACTGAAACAAGCAAGCTAAAAACCCAAACAAAACAAATGAACAAAAAAACCCCAACAACAACAGAAAAAACACCAGTAAAATTTTGTTTGAATAAAAGTTTCTACACCTAGGTTGTAGCTTTTCAGACATCAGTACCTAAATGTAACCCTGACCAGTGCAATGAGACAGTTGGGAACATTTCTAATGCAAA
The DNA here is from genome assembly GCA_013400435.1 of Pycnonotus jocosus. Classification (NCBI taxonomy): domain Eukaryota; kingdom Metazoa; phylum Chordata; class Aves; order Passeriformes; family Pycnonotidae; genus Pycnonotus; species Pycnonotus jocosus. The sequence continues at coordinate 323,606 of VWYP01006765.1, read as the reverse complement.
CCTGACGCAACTATTTCATTCAGTCTGGATTTGGGGCTCCAAAACAGTGAATAACTCGAATTTTCTGTATTTCATGGAATACTGTAAAAGGCCTGTCTTAGAAAGATTGCACATGTGGAGGGATAATTTCTGCATCTGAACATGATAAATGCATCTGAAGGAAAGGAAGGAAGGTACAATAGAATTAAAACATGCAAGATACGAAAGAAACTCTTCTGGAAATAAACATTTTTACATAGTTACAAAATATGCAGCATAGTTACAAAATATTAATTTCTTGATTTCTGTGATATAAAAATGTTCAGTTACTTCTGTTTAAACAAAAACTTTTTACTGAAGAATAATTGTTCATCTGGATTACTTGCCACAAGATTACTCTTTTATTTGTATACATAATGACATTTTTCAGAAGCAGATCAACTGTTACGTTAAAGTTATGTTTCAGAAAACCCTATGTTTATATTGTAGATCATCTGAGTAGTGGAAATACACACTGTGTGTAATTGTAATGTAATTGGGCAGTGCCAATAATCCTTTTGAATTTCCTGGGTTTGATGCTAGCGTTGTCTTTTGTGGTGAATTGTTTTGGTTTTGATGTCTCTGAGAGCCTTTGGGCCTCAACTGCCCTTTTCCCTTTTCTTCGTTTTTTCTTTTTTCCTTTTCCCCTTTTTTGCGGGGGCAAAACATGTCATTGCCTAACAACTAAGTTTGAGCCGTGAAACTTTCATCCCAAATCCCCCTGTGAATTAAATAGAAATCTGATTCAAATATTCCAAATAAATTTCAAATTTTAATCCCTTCAATTACTTCTGGCCAAGATTAAAAATTTTCTCCTGAAGTTTCTTCTGTTGCCCCCTGAACAAAATGAACTGTTCTTTGTGTCTTGAGCAACAAGACAAAGCGCAACATTACCTTTGTTTTGCTCAAATCTGTGACCAATTCTACAACTGGAAATATTGTGTAAAATAACATTGTCTTCTTTTTTTGTCTTCTCTTTTCTTGCTATTGTGTCTTATTAATTGCTTTGCAAAGCCTTGAACAGTGCAGCCCTGCAAATTGCTCCAAGCAGAGGCCAGTTAGAGCATCTCTCCTGTCTGTAAATGGTGGGGAATTTACCCACACTGCTTTTTAATGCATCAAATCAAAACAGATTTGGTATTTTGTAAAGCTTCAAAGTATTGTTTGGGAAGGTTTTTTTTTGTTCTCATTTTTTCTTGTTCTTTCTGCTCTTTCTTAAACAGTACAAGATTTGAATTACCCTGAGCAACTACATGAGTTCTGTGCTTTGTTTTACATGATGTCCTTCTTTTTGCATACTTTGCATTTTGTAATGTGGAAATAGAAAAAATTGTTAATAATTTTTAATTTATCTGTTAACAGGTTCTGTGACTGGCTGCCACATAATCTTTTCTTTGTGCAATCGTAACTACCTGCACAGGCACTCAAGCAATCATCAGCAAAGATGCTTCTTCTTTCAGGGACGAAGAAATGCTGCTTATAGTATAGTTTGGCCAGCCATGGTTTCTCCAGCTCACCAAGTTCCTAAGGTACTGCAATTTCTGTTACCTAATCTGTTCTTCAGCCAGTGTACAGTTTGATTGCAGTCAGGATCAAGTGTGTTTGTTGTCCAACAGCTGGGGGTTGAATCACTGTCCTGTTGCTTGGTCTGTTATTTGAAATAGGAGAGCTGATGTTCAGCTGTCTACCATGTTAAACACTGATGTATTTAGTTATGAGGCAGTTCAAACCTGGGGCTTGTTCAGTTATAGTAGCATAAATGTGAGTATTATAATCATCTGTCAACAATTCTGGGTCCAGATTCTTTTTTGGAGCAATTATAGGCAATCTTACCAGAAGTCAGTAGGAATCATTCATGATCATCTGAGTCCCATTCTGTATAAATCTCTAGCAAGCTAATTACAAAAATGCTTAGATTTTGCTGATGGTTTTATTATTGTGTTATGTCAAAAAGAGAACGTACAATACCTGCTGGTAGCTGTCCCACAACCCCACTGCATGTTTTAAACTTGTCTTTTTTGTGCCTGAGTGTTGTTTTTCCTTGCAACATATATTTTTGTTTTTATTTACTTTAGAGCCAAAAGGGACTCTTTGATGCATATGCAAATTTAACATGTGCTCCACTTCTGGTTTTCTTTTTTTTTGCTTTTCTTTTTTTTTGCTTTTGTTTTTTTCCGCTTTTCTTTTTTTTTGCTTTTCTTTTTTTCCCCTCTTTAATTACAGCATACAGATTAACTGTTTAGTATCTTTCCTTTAGCCAAAAGAAATCAAAGTACCCTTTCTAAACAGTGCTTCACAGGATATGTATTAGTACTTTTTACAATTTCATTTTTCATTTTAATATAGATTTCTTATGCCAAATATAGGGCATTTCCATGGGCCAGATATACTAAAAGTTGTTAGATAGGAAAGCAAATAACAATGGTGGAAGTAAGGCTCTTAGCCCTAAGAGGCTGTGTAAACTGTGTGCAGGGAGAACATAGGGTTACATGGTCTATATATATTTTCAAAAGCTTAAAAATCATAGAATTTAAAAACTTTATTTTCTGTATTTAGATACTTCTTTTAGGATAAAGAGGAAGAAATATATTGTCGTAATGAAAAGTTGTCTTCCCAGATGAGAGTTCTCAGACATCTAAAAACGAGTCCATGTATATGATCTCTGAAAACTTGAGTGCAAAGTTATTACTTTTATTCAGAATATGCCAGAAATCCCATTGAAATAACAATGTTTTTTAAGATGGTGTGAAACTGTCCCCCTGGACATTTCTATGTATGCTGCTTTGGGCTGCTCCCTTCACAGTTCAGAGGTCATTAGGATCATGTCTCAGTTAATAGGTAAGTGCCCTCCAAGGGGAAAGCAAGGGTGATGCTGTGTATGGAGTTGCTAATCCAACAAACAGCATTGTTTTGGGGTTGTTTTTTTTTTTAACTAAGGCCCAAACTGCTGCAAGAGGGTGTTGTTAAGATTGATATGGTGTTCATTTTAAAGAAATGGGAATCTGAAATCCTGTTGATATAAGCTTGCTGAAGATAGTTTCACAGTTTTTATCGGATTAAACAAAAAATATCTGTAACAGTAACAGTAGTCTTCCTGTTTAAAGTCTGAAAAGAGTTCATTAGTTGCCCCACTCTTTGTTACTCCAACACCCTGTTGTTGTATGGTTTTTTTGTGTACAGCCAAAATGCCCATTTTGTTTTCTGCCTGCCAGCTTGACTCTGTATTTTGTGAAGTCAGTGCAAAACTCACCCTGTGGCCAGCATGGCAGAAAATCAGCCTGGCTGTCATGGGCAAAGGGATTCTTCCACAGCCAGTGAAACAACCCAGGACCCTCTGAGAGAAAGTACATTTCCAACTCTGTGCAAGACATTACTATTCTTGTTAGCTTTCATGTTTATAAATGTTATTAAATTGTTGTGGATTGTTGTTAAAAAATCAGATATTAAATTTCACCTCATATGAGGGCTGAAAAGTTGTTGTGTGGAAAAAATGAGGTTTATTATACTTCCCTTGACATAGCAAATCGGGATACCTTTGTGTTATGTTGTAGATGGAGAAATTTGGGCACAGCATATGAACTGGATTAATGTGTAAAAGCCTCTAAATGAAAATAAGTTAAATCCTAAAGCTCTTAGTCAAAAAGCAATCTCATGAATTTCTCAATAGGAGTTTTGTTTGAATGAGAAACACAGGATTTGATCAGGTTGAATTTTGAGGCTAATTCTGTATGTTTTTCCCATCACTTCCAGCGTTTAGATGCCTTTTGTAGAAAATCTCCCTCTTTGCAAAGGAAAATGGAGAGTTTTTAAGTCTTTCTGCCAGTTTCCTAACTTGAGACTGTCTGTGCTGGAAGTCAGCTGCAGTATCTGGGGTTTCAGCACTGGAAGGCTAACAGACTGTGTAAGTCAGTAGTAACAGGCAATGTTAAGTTCAAAAGGGCAGTGGAAGAAATACTGAGGCAGCCTTGAGGGTTTGCCCTGATGGCTTAGGAAGGTCGATACTACGACAGAAAGGGCAAGCTGCCATGAAGCAGGAGGCAGTATCTGAGAAAATGATCCCATTGTCATGCTCAGTTTTCTGATCTTCATTTTCAATCCTTTTTCTCCAAGCACATAAAGAAGCCAGACTATGTGACGACAGGCGTTGTACCAGACTGGGGAGACGACATAGAAATTAAGAATGAAGATCAGATTCAAGGGCTTCGTCAAGCTTGTCAGTTGGCCCGTCATGTCCTGCTTCTGGCTGGAAAGGACTTAAAGGTAACAATTACAGAAGTCCCATAACAGCTTGGATGTCTTTTACGCTTTCACTTATCTGGGTTTTGTTCCTACTTTTTTTTCTTTTAACTTTCCTATTATGTGCATCCAACTTTAAATTTGATCCTGAAAAATAAGGACTTATTAACTTTTGATTCAGTTCATGATATGCCTGTTTCATTATTTCTGTACTTTGGACCTACATAGTGCATAATTGCTGGCTCAGGTGTAATATCTCTGTTTGTAATCTCCCTCTCTTCGGATTGTGTCAAATCATGTGAGTTTCTCCTAAGGCACATACTACATTTTTTCCTTTCATTTCATGGCCCATCTACCTCATATGCCATGCTTTCCAGCTCTGCATGTGTACATGCCCACACTTGGTCTGCCTTCTCCATTCCCTTCATCCTTCAGCCCTCACAGCCCTGTGGGATGCAATACAACTTGTAGAGCTGCCGTTGGAAAAACAGCTGCCAAATTCTACACAATTTTCCAGAGTGCATTGATAATAAAGCCTCATGATTTCCAGAAATGTTCCTACAGTAGGCTTTTTAGGATACCTCCCAAGAAAAAATGTAGAGGGAGGAGCCTACTACTGGGTTTTGCAGATGAAGAAATGCTTTTTCAGCCTTGCCTTGGTATTTCATGTAATAGCATATTGGATAGGGTGAAATGGGTTGAGTAGCTATGAGATGCAGAGATAGATGGGGACTGTAGGTCAATGCCATTGACTTAAAAGGGGATTTTTCTTTCAGCTATCATCACTCTTTCACAAAGGTTTAGTTCTGGACCTGGGATGGCAAATAACAAAATTGCCTGAAGCTTCAATCCTACATAGCTTTGTGCATGTTTAACTTTTAAATGTTCAATTATTCTCAGTACAATAAAATTTACTCATTTAAAGTTAAAGGCATATACACGTTTCCAGAGGATCAGCATGCAATGCGGGTTTTGGATGAGAACAGTTTTTCACAAATACTCTTTGCTTGCTATCCTGTGTAAATACACATGTATGCAGTATGGTGTTGTTTATGATGCAGTTCATATTATGTGCCAAATCATGCATAATAGCAAAATACTGCACACACATAATTAATGTTTTGGAGCAAAAAGGTGTATAAGGTAATAATTACATAACCAGGACCTGTGTACTGGGAGAGAGGTGGCATTTGTAGTTGCAATGCTGACACCACAGCCCAGGCCACTCATAGACTGGTGATGACCTCTATTTTATACAAGTATGTGTTTGTTAGGACTCCCCTGACTGGGAGGATGCTCCAAAACCCTCCCTCATTGACAGTGAGCATCTTCTGCTTTCCAGCCCATTGCTGCATGTGGTCAGTTTGTACCCATCGGTTCTTGTGCCAACACTGCTTTTTCATTTAAACAGCTTCCTGCCTTTCCTTGAGTCTTCCCCTTCACTCAGGAATAGAGCTGTTCACCACACTAAACAAACCAAGCTCTTTTAGCCTATTCTCATAAGCTAAACTCTACATTCGTATTTTACCTGAGGAGTCCCATCTCTCCATCTGTTTCAGTTATCCTGTGGAGCCCACCTTGCACACAGTCCTCCAAACTGGCTCTTGCCAGTGCTTTAGCTAGTGGCAGTAAGATCCCCCAATATAACAAAGGTGCATTATAATCCATGTATACAGAGAGATGGGTTTTTGATGTTTGCCATTAATCAAGGTTTTGATGTTGCCATTAATTACAATACAGTATTATGTATGATAGCTTTCCTGGGTTTGAGTTACAGATTTGGGAATAAAGCTGTGGATTCTACGACATGAAAATATTTTATTATATACCATTGAATTGCCCTGTTCCGAATAAGGGATTAGGGGCACAGCAGGTGCCACCCCAAACTTGCCTAGCTAGCAAAAGTATCTTTAAAAGTAAAGCACATACTGTTAAAAGCAGAACTTTTCACAGAGTGTAAGCCATGCAGAGACCAGAGAGCTGTCTGCTGAGTATCCAAAAACCACATCAAATTGCTTGAGCAGAGCAGCAGTAGACAGCAGCCAGCTGGGTACATAGCAGTTCAGTTTGTCTGTGGGCTAAAGATGAAGATGTTTGAGCAAAGGCAGGAGCAACAAACCTGTATTTATCCAGAATCAATGGCTGCCATATCCAATCCAGACAGCCTGCCAAGGCTACGGCTGCTATCCCAGCGCAGAGGCTGCCATGGCTGCTGCAAAGCAGGGGGCATGTGCAGTAATCCCAAATCCTGGTCTTGAACCCATGTTCATTGCTCCTCACCTGCCCAACAACGTTTCTGTGCCGAACAAAATTTGGCTGAGTAAACAGACCTGGTTTTGTCCTCAGCACAGTACACAAGTGCACTCTTCTGTATTGACTGTGCATGGCCACACAGTATTTCGATATATAACTGTCTCCTGCACCACAGCCTACCTGTATTCCACATGTTACTCCAAAATCACAGCCACTGTGATATTTCCTTCAGTGTGCTAAGAATGATACTCGTATCTGTACAAAGTATGATTTTCAAAGACTAAGAACTCATTCAAAGCAAAATCAATTTACAGAGGAACCCTCAAAAGTACTCCTCAATTAGAGAGGTTTCCCTACCAAATTTCACCTCTAACCATTCCAGCACCAGAGCTGATCCGAAAGAAAAGCAAGAGTAATGTTATTTTAATAGCATGTGCACTTTGCACTCCATGAATACCCAGAAAATGGCTGAATGATTTCTGAGAGGATTTTTTTACTATGTAAGATCTTGAGGAAAAGATTAATCTAGAAAACATCAAGCGTAAAAATGAAGATTTCTAAAAATGATGGGTCAGTACTTGTAGATTTATTATGATCATCCAGGCTATGGCAACTTTAAGTAAAATATCCTTAAAATTTGAATCTAAATTTTTCAATGTTTTATAAAATTTAGGAATACCTGGAAAACAATTTCTTAAAGTGCTTAAATACATTATGGTGAATGTGGAAGATTTAATATCCTTTCTTTTACAAATAAAAGAGGAAAATAATGTTGTATTTTAAGGGACTGAAAACATTGAAGCAAGACGTTTCTATAGCAGCTACTGAAACAATGCCATGGGAAATTGGGGTCTTTGAGAAAGTACATATGGAAAAAAGGAAAGAAAGGAAGTAGACAGGATTTAAGGTTTTCTAGGAACCTTTGAGTACTCATTTCTACTGCATGCTTTATTTAACATCTTTTTTTCAGAAAAAAAAAATTCATACATCAGTAAAGTGTATCAGACAGTATAGTGTTTTGTATCAAAGCAGCCTATTTGAAACATCCAATATTTCATTGAAGCTTGGCTGCAATCACATTCAGTAAATATGAGAAACTCTCCTTGCTTTTTTAACAGGATGTTATGTTTGATATTTTAGGTTGGCATGACAACTGAAGAAATAGATTCCATTGTTCATCATGAAATAATCAGACAGAATGCCTATCCATCACCTCTGGGCTATGGAGGTTTTCCAAAATCTGTTTGTACTTCTGTAAACAACGTGGTATGTCATGGTATTCCTGACAGGTATTTCCTCAATAATGTACATTTTACAACGGGAAATTAAAATGTTAAACTGAAATTAATAAATTGTATTTGATATTGAATATACTTCAGCTTAACTAAATATCATTCTTAAACACACTGTAGATGCAGAACTATGATGCTGATAGCTGTTATAGAAATAGGAAAAAAAAATATAATCCTGTTTGTCCAGATACCTAAAGAAAAATAGTATATTGCATTTTGAGTTTAGTGTTAGTGGGAAAAAACCCCAGTATGGTCTGATTTTTCGTTCATACCGCAAAATAAGTACAGGCTAAGGAATAAATATATTTGAATTTATGTGGGATTTTTTTTTATATTCTCAATATATTCAACTACTCACAAAGTAAAATATGAACCCTAGTGAGAGAAAAAGAATAAATATAATGGTAGATTTTTCAGGTGTTGATATGTTTTTCTGGTAGTTGTTTCTCATTATTTTATATTCAGCTACACTTGTTCTCTAAATAGTCGGAGCTGAACATTAAAAATGGTTATTCTGTTTGCTTCTGCCTTCCTCCACCACAAAATATCTACCCCTTGATTTTTTATGTATGTGTCATTAGGTGTTTATTCTTATATCCTCTTTGTTGGGAACTGTCTGTCACCATTTTTTTTTTTTCTGTTTATGTTTCAGTCGACCTCTTCAGGATGGAGATATTATCAACATTGATGTCACGGTGAGTAATTCATATAAAAAATGGTCTTTGATCAACTTTAGAATCACTAGTAGCAACAGGAAGAATAGTGGATTGGAGATGGGGGATGCACAGATGGATGTGCTGTTTACTTCTGAGCCAAGGCACAAGCAGCTGGTTTCCTTTTTTGTTTTTAACTGTGTGTTTATTCCAGCTAGACCCAGGCCTGACTTGAATTTAGGACTGGAATCAGATGCACTGAGATCAATGTTGGCCTAAGTGAAATGTCAACCCAATCCTGCTATGTGTCATGTTTTTGAGAAGGTGTAATTGTTATTGATCCACTGTGTAGTTAATGCAGAGCACCACAGTACTGGGCAGCAGCTGAAGATAGATATGTATGAGATGAGCTAACATGAAGAAAGCCAGCATTTTTCCTTCACTCTGCCAAGATTGATCTTCCTCTTCCTGCTGATTTTGAGTGGGGCCTGACATTATCTTACTCTGTCATTAGAGGCTGCATTGGCCTGGGTATGTCAGTCTATTTGGACAGCAACTCTTTTGCTAGCAGTGTTCCCTACATTTATTAAAATCCCCGAAGGTAGTGTTGTGTTCCATTTCTGCTAGAGAAGCCCTGAACCTTTTGAGCAGAAACAGAAATAGTGTGATATAACCGTGACTTAATATTTCCAGGGAATCATCAATTACAGCTATTTAAATAAACACAGGCTGCATTTTCCTAGGAGCAAGAAAGCACAGGAACTGGAAACCTAATTCTCATTTCATTTATGAAAAAAAAATATTTGTGTCTTGCAGAAGTTTTTTTTTTCTTTTTTGCTGTGCATGTTTTTATTTTTCTGAAGTGCTGTTTATTTCTAATATGAAAACAGATGTTATTTGAATCCCACCATTATTTTGCAATAATATGTCACGTACGAGGGAGTAGAATCTCCTAAAAACAATCTTTTTAAATCATTAAAGAACATAGTGGTAACTTGAAACTATTTTCATACTGGCAGAGTGAAGAAATCTTCAGCAGACCTACCTCTGAGCATGAGATTCAAGCTTTCTAAAATATTTTTTCTATTAAAATTAGGGTCAACGACCTTTTTCCCATTATATACTCACATGTGATCCAGAACTGGATTTGGTTTAGCTTGGGTTTTTGATCTTTTTTAATTCTTTCCCATGTCCATACTTTCTAATCTTAGAATTCTGACTATCAGGTTTACACAGTGCAATCTAGCATTTTTAAACTTTATTTTTGGCCTTAATTTTTACTTTGGTGAACTGGTATCACTTTGCTCAGTTTATTAAACTAATCAGTTTGTGACAACTAAATATTTTAATCATATTTCTTTGTACCTCCTTAAGGTTCATTTTACTTTTTGTTCAGTCTATCAGGATACTAATAATACCTTAGATTAAAAAAAGTATAGACTCATATCACATATACTTTCCTTGATAAACTAAATGAAACATTTTTATCTTAACATAGTGTGCATACGTTGTCCACTCTGCTTGACAAATGTCTGACTAAAGGTTGCTGGCCTTTTTGCAGGCATATATTTATTTGCTTTTAATTTACTCTCATAAAATAAAATAAATCTTGACATTTCTGTGAATGTGAAGATTTCTGCAAGGATGGGAATTGCTGACTATCTTTGTAAGATTTCTTTTATCATTTGAAACTGAACTGTGCTGTGTGTGATAATTGCTTAGTCCAAAACAGCTGAGGAAAAAATATTACTTTTTCAGCATTATTAACTGACCTCTTAGCTTATTTTTAATGAGCAAAACTGGGATGTTTCACAGCTGGACAGAATAAAAATCAAAGTAAATATTGCACAACAAATTGTTTATAATTGTGTACAGGTTCTATAAAGTAATTAAATAATACTCAGGTTGTTAAGTGTAAATACCAGCACTATGTACAGATTATCTGAACAAAAAAATCCATTTTAGCACAATTAAGATGGTAGCATTTCATAGATGAAATATGAATTTTTTAGGCTTAAAACATGTAGACTTGAAAATGTGTTTCAGTATAGAGACAATAGTGTTATCCATTACTAGATCCTCAGCATAGTGCAATTTTCAGCCTATTGTTACCAGGTTAATGTTTCTTACGACTTGGTTGTTTCACTGAATTTTAAGGAAATAGTATGTTATAGTTGCTGTGGTTGTAGTTTATTAACATCAGAAATATGTAATTGCAGCTGATGGGCTGCAGTAAGTATTATTATTTGGTTTGTTGTTGGGGTTTTTGTTATTGTTTGTTGGGTTTGTTTTTTTTTTAACTCTCCTCTGTTCTAAATCTGTGTTTGCTTTTCCAGGATGGTGATGATGTTTAATGTTGGGGGTTTGTGTATTTTATTTCCTAGAGCTAAAATCAAACTAGTTCAGTTTAAATACGCACTATCTGCCTTAAAACCTGCCCAGTGGGCATTAAATAAAATAAAAAAAAAAATAAATTGTGGTGGTCTGAACTGCCAGAGGAAGGTGTAGAGCAGAGGACTGCAGCTGCTTTTTGCTAGAGCAGTGGCAACATAGTTGGGCCCTTGCTGGCACTCACCTCTCTTTAAAATACCCCTTGCTCCTAATGGCCTGCATTTTTTTAATATCTCAGCCTGAGGACAAACCTGGCCTTGGGATAAACTGTCTGTAGCGTGGGGTTTTTGGGGTTGTGGGGTTTTTTTTTAGTTGGGAATCAACCAAAAAGAATGTGAGTCTGTCTTTCACTAATAGTTTGCCAGTGGCAAAAGTTCAGTGGCTCGAGCTCGGTGAGTAATTAGTTGTAGAAAGATAGTTGCCCACTGTTTGGGGAGAAAAAAATGTTTTAGAAGACCAAAACTGTGCACCATTATAATTTGTCTTGTAGGGAAATATTGCTTGGTCTTACAATTATGGGCCTGCCTTCCATGTGCAGAGCTGCAAACCCCATTTTAATGGTGTGTTGCAGAGCTCCATAGTGCATAGCCAGGATTTCTTGTGCTCAACAGAGAATTTCAGGAGGGCTAACATTTAAAACCTATGAAATGTCAAAAAGCAAAGAAAAAACCCAATATGTAATTAATTCAACAGCATGTTTCATTTTCAGAACATGAATTTTTTCAATGCCACAGCAGTACATTTCTTCTCTCAAAATTCATCTCTGGAAATCAAAAGTAAAATCCAATGTTAATGCCATGTCATAGCTTAGAAATGAGATCAAAGAAAACCTGCAACAGCTGACAGTGGATTTGATCCATGTTTTCTGTGGGGTTCACTCTGGCTGTTGGTAGCAGGGTCTGGCTCTCACCTCAGAGCTCCACTGGGGGCTGCAGACTGCAGACATTCACCTCCCTGCCAGGCACCAACAGGTTCCCCATGCCCATGGCCAGTGCTGGGGCTCAGTCCCTGACCCTCTGGGGTATCAGCAGGTCCCTGGCTGGCTGCAGGGACAGAGGCCAGGATGGGTGGGCACCTGGCAGCCCCCAAGGCCTGCTTCAGCCCATCCATGGCCTCCACCCATCTTCCCACAAGCAGCCCAGTTATCCTCATGTCCTGTGGCTGAGCAGTGTCACTGCCTGGTGCACTGCCGGGCACTGATGCACAGCTTCTGCTTTTCTTGAATTTTTAATTGGCAACATTGGCAACCCTTAGGCACCTTGCAGTATTTCAAGCTTTTTTCTTTTTTCCTCTGCAGTGTTTTGCTTTTCCAGTCCTGCAAATATGACTCACCTGTCTATCTGTTTCAATATATAGCTTGCTCCTAGAAAGAATGGATTTAATTAAGACAACAATTTGTTTCTGGATGCAAAATGAGGAAATGTCTTTACATTTCTGCATATGTTTAGGTGTATTACAATGGCTACCATGGTGACACTTCTGAAACCTTTTTGGTGGGCAATGTGGATAAATCTGGTGAAAAGTTAGTGGAGGTTGCCAGGAAATGTAGAGATGAAGCAATTGCAGCTTGCAGACCAGGGGCTCCCTTCTCTGTAATTGGAAACACAATCAGGTAAGCCTTATATTGACAAGTAAAAGGAGGGCTGGCAAATGGGACAAAGGTTATTGGTGGTTTGGTATAAAGCTGATGACATGTTTTATGATTCAAAACCATCATTTCAGTCTGATATCAGTATGTGAACTGCCAAGCTATAATGTTGTTCCTTAGGTAAGAGGTATTTTTTTTAAAGTGAATTACACTAGGGTCAGCAAAGATAAATGTAGAAAAAGACAAAGATATTCATAAAGTAGATTTAAATTAACAGATGTAATTTGCAGTGGGCTTTTGTTTGTTTTTTATTTGAGTGCGACAGTACACCACGTCTGTCTAACAGTGTAAGACAGTTAGAAACCATTGTTTTCATTGAATGTTACAAAGGAATTAGTCAACATAAATAAGCTCTTTGTTTAAAAACTATGAAAATATTTAACTCAAGAGCTTCTGATCTTACAAAGAGCAGTGCCTGCAAACGTCACAGGGAAAAAAGAGCTGACATTCAGAAATTTTTCCCTATTTTGCATCTCTTCTAGCCTTCACATAAATGCAGTCATGACTCTTCTGCTGATGGATTTAAATAAAAATGTGTCTTAGTTTTTTGAAGGTACCTATGGATTATTTTAAAATGTTTGCCAAAAGAAAGAAATAGACATATATCATATACATTTCATTAAGCAATACTTCTTCGGACTGCTAATGGTCCCAACAAGCTATTGAATTCATTCTGATTGCTTAAAAGATGCAAGGCTTAGTCACCTTGAAAGGATGGTGCCTTTTTTTTTTTCTTTGTAAATCTTCAAATACTTTAAGAAAAAACGAGAACGGCAAAATATCAGTTAGATGTATTTATAGCTTTAAAAATATTGTAACAGAGTCTGAATCAAACTTTAGTAAAACCTCTTTGGGTTATATCTGAGAAGCTTTTATTGAAGACTTTGTATAAAATTGTGTTTTTGACAGTTTTAAATTATAGGCTAACTAGCCTGGAGAAAAAGGATAGTGTCTTTCTGTTCTTTCATAGGAAATGTTGAATCAGACCCCTACTGGGAAAAGAAATTTAATGCATATCTCACTATCTTACTGTCCATGAATATAATAGAAGTGAATTCAAAATGTAGTTTTATTTTTGCAAATGGGATGAGTCGATAGATGCACCTCATATTTTTGAACACCTAGGGTTCAACAAATTTACTGGTGGTGCTCTTGCATTTTAACAAAATTTATTCTTGAGTAGAAGGGGGCACAGAACACTGGATTCTTATTCAAGCATTCTATCGAGCTCTGCATTCATGGCTGTGTCTAAAGGGCATGTCAGCCTTTGATTCTCTCTGAGAGGTAATTATCCTTTTCCTGTCACGGAACAACAAATGATAGCTAACTACAGAGGCACATTTGCAGTAGTCACATTCATCAACTGCAGAAAAAAAATTCAATTTAATTGTGCAACACAGCTGCACATAGGCTTTTTGAGCATTTCTGTTGTTCTCCCTGTCTTGCTATTCCTCCCTCCAGATCTATTTTTTAAACTTTTTTTTCTGGTTATTTTTTCCCCTTTTTTGTCTCTTCTTCCATTTTTACTCTCTGTACTTTCTTGTTAAAGTAATTTTCTTTTGTGGCTCTCATTCTTTTTTCCCCATTGAAGGCTATGAATGTAGAAAATTATCACAATTACTCATATAATTGAGCCTCTTTGTAGCAAGTGCAACTCCAGTAGCCTTTCTCCATCATGAAAATGGTTTCATTATAGGGTTTTTCATATTCTCTGACACCATCTACACAGAGGAACAGGCGTGCAGATGAGATGTACTAGGAACAGGGTAGATCAGTAAGGTCACAGTAGGAATAATTAGCTCTGCTATGGAAAGAGCATCTAGGCCTTTTACTGCTACATAAATGTACTGTCCATGGCTTTTAGTCACAAAAAAACTTACTAACAAATGGAGCTCCCGCCTACTACTTTGAAAAAAAGATTTGTATCAACACTACAATTTTCCATCATTAAGACTAATAACACAGAGCCTAGTATACATCAAGGGGAATAAAAAGAAAAATCTCACATTCAAGTGGCGGCTGGGTGCTGACCTTTGTTCCCTTTTTTTGTGTTCAACTTAACTCTTTACAAAAAAGAGCCACACGCCACACCAACATGCAGGTGAACTCCAGCTAGTGCTAGCAAAGCATGGCATTCAGTTGGAAAATCTGATAAATCTCCATGCAGGATAATGCATTTCATTACAGATTCACGACATTAATTCTAGCTGTTTAAAAAAAAAAGAACAAAAAAAAAGAAGAAGAAAAAGAACAGAGTTGAATGTGACATTGGATTTTTGCTGTGTTGTTACAGAGGTCAGTTTACTTGCAAAATGTAAATACATAGTCTGTGTCCCCTTTGCAAAGCAGATTAATTGAAGCTAGTAGCTGTTCAAAACTGCATATGAAATAGCAGGTCATTAAGTTTATTTCTCAAGATTTTATCATGTTGACGATTTAAATGTGCTGATTTGTTTAGAACTACTTTAACACTCCCTCTGCTGAAAGCTCACCTTGGCTTGGTGAAGCTGTGTTTTCAAGTTATTTGTCATTTGACATTTGCTTGCAGACAGACATATAATACGTATATATATGCATCAAAATCTCAAGTTTCACAAGAGTTAGATATTATAAATGCCTGAGAACAAGCACCTGCAAGCTGAAAACATTTAGGTCCATGAGAACAGAAATGTGTCTAGGTTTCTTTCATCAGTTTTTCTGCAAAGGTGCTCCAGACATATGCAGAATGTATCTTACACACAAATAATGAGAATATTTCCTTTCTACAGTAGGTTTCAGAATAATTATATCTTGGAGTAAGTTTGCAGTCAATATTCTAACATAGTCTTTGTTATGGAAGCTCAGTAGCTGACACTGAGTATTTTGTTGATAGCAGCTCATTCTCCCATCAGCTACAAGTTGCAAATAAAAGATTGCATGGAGTCGTGAGTTACTCTGCTTAGAAAAATTTGGGTTTTTGCTAACCTCTTTCTATTGGAAGGCGTATCAAAACTATTGGTCAATTCCAGTGTAAATGGAATTGGTCTCTATGATCAATTTTCTTCTGCCATTTTTGACATTTTCAGACAAAAATATATCTAGTTTAAAATCTGCTTTTTAGACAGTGAGTCTAGGTGCGTGAAAATGTTATGAGTGTAGAGAGCTAAAGAACTTAAAAATTATGTTGTTAAATAAAACAAATTTCAACTCCTACAAAAAAAATAATAGTGATGAAAGTATTAATAAATGGTTTAAAATAGTTAACACATAAGTATATGTTTTGATATTAATTTAGAAAAATATAAAGCAGATTTTTTTAAAAAATCTGTTTCTATCAGATTATGCACATTTAAACAATAAGTGGCTCAGGCAAAATAAGTCATTTTAATGTCATCTGTGATAGATTTTCCTTGACAGCTACTGTAAATTACAATTACACTGCTTCTCCCTGCACTTGAAAGTAAGCATTGCAATAAATTATCTTTTATTTCAATCCATCATGTCTGCTTTCAGAAACAGGGAACCTCAAATAAAAGTTCAGCACTATTGTAAGAAAAATACAGTAATTTGTGTTCCAGTTTGAAACTAAAATGTACCTTTCTTTCAAAAAACAATTGTTGGCTTTCAAAAATATTACTAATTATACCTCAACATTTATTGTCATTATAGGGAATCCCTGAACTTGTATATTCCCTCAATCTAGGATTACTATTTCAGAAAAAAAACCCCCACTTGAATATTTCCCTGTAGAATTTTGTAATTTCTCAAATTTGATACAATGGAACTATTCAAAACAGGTATTTAATCACAAATAAATACAGTTTAGGATGAGTCTGGTTTCAAGACTTTAAAAATAAAAAAACCCAAAGTGTGCCATTCAGTGGCCATTTTGCTAATAATATAGCTAAGACAAACATGATTACTTCTAATAAAAAAAAAAAATCAGATCCTTACATAAGAATGCAGTTATCATGGGGATATTACCAGGTTCAGTGTTTCTCAAATATATTCACTGCCAAGAAATGGAAGACAAATTTGTTTAACAACTTCAGCCATTCATGTCATGCTGCTCTGCAGGACTGTTTTGGATAAAGTTTCATCTCTAATAAGAGAAGCTGGCACTGTGGGAGAAGCATCCCTGGCTGAGGATCAGTTCACCAGGATGTTGCTCCTTGGCAGCAAAGCAGTCTGTGCCATCTTGTCCAATCAGTCAAATTCTTTCTTCTCCTCACCACAGAGCCCAGAGAAGCAGTAGCTATCAATGCTGAAAATGGGATTGTTTCACTTATTTTTTCTTCAGGGAGTGGTAAGAATACTAGACCAGACCTACCCTGAGGTTAAAATGACAAAATTTGGTAAAAAAAAATGCTCTTCTAGGTTCTCCTATAGGGTATCTGCACAGGACAGCCCCCTAAGGAAATTCTTTCAACCTGCTTTTCAGCTTAACAGGAGGGATTTATCACCCAAGAGCTCCTTTGAGGGGAAGCTTGAGAATCGGGGAAAGCTTTCTAGAGAGTCAGCACTGCCTGTTCCTCCTTTGTGGCAATTTCCCTGTTAGGCTGCTGTCAGGACAGCAATGCATGTCTCCACACTTATCCCTCCTTTCAGAGAATTAGCTGTTGTCTGGCAACATGGGAAGAGGATGTTCAGATGGCAAGTGACACCCATCTCTCCTGTCTCCACTCTCCGAGCATGACACCACCACATGACAGGCTCTGACAATGGCTCCAGGAGGATAGCTTGGCCCTCAGTGATGTTCCTTTCCCAGCCAGGTCACTGCCAGTCCGTCCCAATGCCAGACACTTGGCCTGGCTTTGCCATCAGCAAAAAAGCTGCACTGCAGCTACTCTTGACTCCGCAGCCACTGGGCTGGAACACATGGTAGCAAAACATAAAATCAAGTATTAGGCTCACTAAATAATTATGCTTTTAATCCTGCCCAATTCACTTCTGCCCAAATATGCAACAAAGATCAGTATGTGTGATAATAAATGTTGTCAATGGGTATTTTTAACAATTATTATTCTGAATAACATTTTTTTTCCTCTTGACGGTGTCTTGTGAGGTCTACCTCTGCTGCCCCAGCATTTGCTCTGGAAATGATTTGCTGGGATGTGGCCCATCCAGGGGGAACTGGCAGACTGGCACATCCTTTACCCCAGCAGATGCCAGGCGTCCCAGCTCAGCCATGCCAGCCTCTGCCTCCTGCCTTCTCTGCTCTCCCACTTGCAATCAGGGCTCCTCCAGCTGTCTAAGCTTAGACTGCCTGTCTGCAAGAAGCATCTGGTGAAGTTGGGGCTGCAATCTTGTAAGATTGTCTTATGGGAAAGCCACAATGAAAGGCCCCCACTGACAGGTCCTGAGCTGGGCAGGGAGACGGTGAGACCAAAACACTGAGTTGTTGTCAGCAACAAATGGTAAATGTGTGCAAAAATGCTCTGCTCCTTGGCATCTTGATTTTTTAATCAGATTCCACAGCCTGGGAATCCTGGAGACCAGAGAGGCTAACCAAGACCAATAGTTCAATTTGCTCTTCTCAGAGCTGTTTCAAAGTTACAGCTAACATGTACATTTGCAGGATTACCTTTGCAAGTTGTAGCTAGGATTAGCAGCTTTGTTTCATTATGAAAGCTGGGTGTTTTACCGTAACTCTACAAGGATGTAAGAGCTCACTAGGATTTATTAAATTCTCCAAAGTAAAGCTAGTACTTGTGGGGAGAAATGCCTCATAGGACCTTCTGAAGTGCATGCAAGTGCTAAAAGAAGATTGAAAGTGGCTGAGTTTAATACCTGCAGCTTATTTTTAGTGTGTCTCTTCAGGTCTATTGACCGTGTTATATTTTATTTAGAGAATAGCAAGGCTCTTTATGTAAACAAGAAAGAAGAAGAAGGGACACGGTGTCTGTCAGTGTAGATGTCAAAGCCCTTGTGAGCTCCAGGATCCCCTCCAGGATCCTGTCTTTTGATCACACACAGTAACCACTGAAGTACTGAGCTAACAGAGTTGTTTTCAAGCTGTTTGTCTAGAAAGTGGTAGAATTCACCATTGTGATGCATATGAATCATTTCTTTGACTGCATGAGGACAGGGTACTGCTATAACACTGCCTCCTGTGTGCCCTGGTGCTTGTGCACTTGGTGCCCAACATGCAGCTCCTGCTGCTACTGCCACCTTCTTTGGCAGCAGCTGAATGCTGAGGCTGGCTCAGCTGAATGCTGAGCTTCCCCTGCTCACTGGAGAGTATATAGCTATGGTGCTCAGAAGGATAGCTGCACTGAGAGAAACTATTTCTGTCTTGCTACAGAACATGGATTTTTCTGGAAGAAAAATCCTGTAGCAATACAAAAAATGACCATGCTCTGTCAGTGATCAGGGATACCATGTAAGGACATCAGCAAAGCTGAACAGTTAGTGTGATTGTATATGATTTTGCAAAACGACTGGCAGAAAAATATGAAAGAAAACCTTATCACATGTTGCATGGATGGTTTCCCCTATCTCTCTTCAGAGAATCACTTCACTCATATGGGAATCATCATCTGCATTGCTCTGGGCTTGGTCACTGGAGTTCTTGGATTTTGTGTCTGTTTCTGAGGAATCTGGCTTTCTAACTCATCTCCATTCTCTTGGCCTTCAGCAGCATCATAGCCAGCAGGCCAAGTCTCTGACCCAGATATAGCAGACATGATGAAAGGCAGGGCAGAAAGTATTTTCCATCTCTAGTAGGACTTTTCATTGCATAATCCTTCATTATTTTTTTCGAAGTAATTGACATATAAAGTTTTTATATATATATATATAAATTATTTATAAAGTCTGGACTTTAAGTGCAAACAAATGAAGGCCCAATTTCTAGCTTTATTGGTAATCCTCTTTGCCAGTACTTTGGAGTTTGGGAGTAGCTAAACCTGAAATTTCCATTCTTCTCCAGAGTTAATGAAGAAATGTGATCAGTCTTTATATCAGAGCAATGAGTAGGTAAAAGGTAATATACAAATCCTGTTAAAACATGTTCTAAGGTCTGAACACTGCAGCATTAACCAACTCTACTCTCTCATTGCCATTTTAATGTGGTGGAGCAGCATGTCCCTCAATTGAGTGGCATTAAATTCTGGGACAATGACCCATGGGCACTGGAGCCAGCACTGCAGAGTCTGTGGAGCCTGGTGTGCAAAGGGGATTACAGCAAGCTGAGGCCACTTTGCACCTGAATAAAAGCTACTCCATGTGGATTAACAGGCTTTAATTTCTGCAACAGCTTTACCTTTAGTTGAGTTTCTTAACTTTTTCAGCTTTCCACCTGTAGTGAAACTGTGAGAGAGCATTTCCTAAGATGTAAACACAGATAAACCTGAAGCTCTTCAGTGCCTACCTTCATTCAAAGAAGCAAATGAAGCTTTTAATGTTATAGGCAAAATCTCTTCAGGCTGAGTGCCTTCCTGTCTTGCTCCTGTTTGAGTTTAGAAATAGGATGGGGATGGTATGCAGGGACAAGGGTAACTTTCTTGTCACTTCTGATCCATCTCCAGATCTTCTTGAATCTCTGCATTTTTCTGGTTTGGATACAGGCAGGCCTCCTGGCTGAGCTGCCTCAAATCACTCTGTCCACCACTGCTTCCACCACTGCTTGAGTATGGGGAGAGCCTGAAAGTGAAGCCTGCAGTCATGGGGTGGGCCAGCAGCCAGAGGATATCCCATGTATCTCCAAGTCCTCCAGCTTTGGGGAACTAGGATAGGAATTTGCTTTCCTACCATGGGTGGGGATTAGTTCCCAGCCATGGTCCTGCAGGCAGTTCTCAGAGATACTTCTCCCTGAGGCAGGCCATGAAAGGCAGGACAGATCTCGCAGACAGAACTGACACTGTCGTTGTTATGGTTTGGCTTTGCCTCTGTGGCAATAGGTTCATTAGAAATACATTGTTATTTAGCATAAATTCATTTGCTGAACTTTCAATACATTTTTATACTAAATGTTTGAAGTATTATGAAAGCAAAGTGGTAGGGCTCTTAAATCTCCCTGTTGGCAGCAGGACCCTCTTCTCCTGCAGGAAACCCAGTGCAGCCCCTGGGTGTGCAGCACAAACTCTACACTTAGAGACCTCGGCAGAGGCTGTAATTTGGTACTGTGCTGGGGCCTTGGCTGCCCGGTTTGGTAACTTCAGCTGTGCCATCTTAAGATGACTTCCCAGTGTGCTTGTGGAAAAGGTTACCCTCCATCAAGCACGGAGACAACACACTCCCGTTTTACCTAGACAGCAGGGCTGGCACGGAAACTACCAGCCTCTCTTGGCAGGCATGTTAACCCTGAAGCCTAGCAATGGCTCGGCCATGCTCGTTCTGTGACTGTCTGTCTTTCGGAACGGTTGCAAAGTGGTGGCCCAGTGTCGGTAGCAAGGCGGTAGCAGGGGCTGGGGCCGTCTAGGGGGATGGTGGTCGGGGCACGCACTCTGACACGTCCTCTTTGCCCCCGCAGCTCCGTGGCATGGCAAGGCGGCTTCCAGGTCTGCCCCTTCTTCATCGGCCACGGCATCGGGTCGTACTTTCACGGGCACCCCGAGGTGTGGCACCACGGTAAGTGGCCCCCGCCCGCCGGGCCCGTCTCCCCCCGCGCCGCTCGGCCCCGCTCCGCCCGGCGATGAGAGGGCTCCGGGGAAGGGGAGAGGGAGGTCGGTAAAGCGAGCAGAGCACCCCCCACACACATACACACTCCCACGCACGCTGCCGGGCCGGCGGGGAGGGGGATTGCCGATGGGCAGGTTAAATCTCTGGGAAGCTGGAGGGCATCCCCGGCCTCGTTTTCTGGGTGTCGCGTGTGTATTTTTGAGGACAAGTGGCTCGTTTGCGGAGTTGTCGGGGCAGCCGAGCGCCCCGGACCGCCTCCCCCGTCCGCTCCGGGCGGCAGCCGCCGTGTCCGCCCCTCCGCATCCCGCCCGCGCCCGAACCGCGCCGGCAAAGTTTGTCACGGGGCAAAGAAAAATCTCTGCTAAAACATTAAAGTTCCCAGCCTGGATGGAGCCGCTGTCCCAGCCGGGATGGTCTCGCTGCGGCCGGGGTGGCATCGGCTTTCGGCGAGTGCTCCGGCTCGTAACGGGGCTCGGGTGCACAGTACCTGCGAGCTAAAAAGGGGTTCAAAGGGCTTGGTTGCGTTCTCTTAAAAAGAAAAGAAAAGGAAAAAAACAACAACAAAAAAAAACCCCACAAAAAACCACGAAGAGGCATAAACGCGGTTTGTTTTGTTTTGTTTTTTTTTCTTTTGTAGCCAATGACAGTGATTTGTTAATGGAAGAGGGAATGGCGTTCACAATAGGTTAGTAACTCTCTGCTATGGTTTTCTGTTTTAAAAAGCACACATGCAGCAGCCCAGATCTGTAACACTTCTTTATTGGGATATAGAAATAACCGTGCAGACACGGGGACGTCGATGAGATTGACCTCTTAGGAAATAGATTAAAATATAATTTTTAAAATGCATTACTATTTGGATGAAATAATTTTCAAATTACAAGATTTAAATAATAAAATGTTAATTATAAATTTTGCCACTATTTGACTCATATTTTTGGCAAGGCAGAGACTCTGCCAGCACACTTGATTTGAGGAGGGTGAGAAGGAGGCGATTGTGTCCCCAAAGCCGAGCAGCCTGGTGGCACTTAGTCATTGCTGCCTGCCAGAGCTGCTGTTGGGTTTGGGGACAGCGGCGGCGGTAACCAGCCGAAGCCTCGCCCCGCACACTGATCGTGCTCACTTCCAGTCGTGGAGAACTGCTGGGGGAAAAGCCTTCTTTCTCACTGTGTGGCTAAATGGCGCGGCAATTAGAGGGAAATAAGAAAATTGTTGTTTTGCTGATTTAATGAACATTTTAAGCCTGTTTAAAAAATTCAAATATTTAAAACTATCTGTTGTTTATAAATGTGGTTGGAGCTTCGGTTGTTATCCACACGGTCTTAATTAAAGCTTGATTAAAATTCCATGCTTTTACAAAAGAGGAATGGGCAACTTCCTACCTTGCTATTTTGTCGTCCTTTTTAGTTCACATTTTAGTGTGTCAAGAGAATGCCAGCCCAGGGAGATGGGACCTGTTTGGAAGGGGAGCTACCTGCTCCTGGGGGATACCCCCCCTTTCTTGCTAATTTCACAATCCACACAGGAGTACAACTAACTTTAGAATACGTTTTGTTTTTCTTGCTGCAGAGCCAATAATAATGGAAGGATCCCCTGAATTTAAGATTCTGGAGGATAAATGGACTGCAATTTCTGTAGACAATAAAAGGTGCCTGATTTTAGTTTTTGGTATTTCCTAAGACATGGGACTCATCACTGACAGCCCAAAAAAAACCAGATGAGTTTCCAGACATGATAAATATGTTTGCCCCCTCATAACTGCTAAATGTGAATTTCAGATCGGCACAATTTGAACATACCCTTGTGATTACCTCAGAGGGAGCAGAAATCCTCACCAAACTGGTGGAAGAAGCCTAAAGATGGAACACGGAGTGGAGAGACTTGCTGTACTTCTGGGATTTCAAGTTTCACTCGGGACAGAGGTTTCTGTAATTTCTGAGGGGAATGGGTGTTGCATAAGTCACTCCAAGAGACAGAAAAAGCAATTTGAGGGGTTGATTTTGGACATAGTTTTTCCTGTGTATTACCTGGTGAGTAATTAATAAAACTCCTTAGATTTTTTTTTTTTTTTTGTGACCTTTGGAGCAGCCAAGCACAGTCTGCAAGTGGCAAAGGGTTTGGGTTGCTTGGGGTTAGGGGCAGAAAGTGGCTCCCCTCTCTTCCAATTCCTATGTGGGACAAATAGATATCAGATGATACAGTCTTTAAGTAACTGAGAGGACAGAGGAACAGCATTTTCCCTTTATAGCTGAGGTATGGAGTCAATTTGTCTTCACTGCGATTAACACAGTGCTGTTTCCCAGGCTGTAACTTCTACTAGGATGGAAAAAGTTTCCTGAGAGTGTCAGGAAGCAGGATTCCAGTGTTAGGGAGCAGATTCTTCCCAGCAGCAATCCCCCACTTCTTGCCTCTTTTTACACAGCACAGAAAGTGATTAAAAATGAGATGCAAAGCATGCCTCTCCAGGGATCAATAATTGCCCTGCTTGAGGAATTAGCCAGTTTGGGGTAATCACTGCTCTGTGGTGCCCATGTTAGTTAAGGGAGAGGCATTCTGCACTTTAAACATTTTATGGAGACAGTGAAGCTTGCAGTCCGGGAGATGAGCCCTGACTCCTGCACGGAGTTTGGAACTGATGGATCTCGTGAGCTGCGGGTTTCACTCACGCTGTGCTCTCTGCACTCCTGTCCCGGGCCTGACAGGGGTGCAGGGGTTGATTTGCACTTTAGCCAGTTGCTGACCACTCTGTGGGGCCAAACAGGCCTGGCATTGATATTTGGAGACTACCAGAGTAGGATCTGGGCCTGTGAAACGTGGGGTAGCCTTGGAGATAATTAAAGGACTGTCAGAAGTTCCCCAGGCCCACGGCCACGGTAGTGCGGTTTGGTCCAAATAATTCACCCCTCATTGCCGGCAGATGGGGTGGCGTGCTGAGGGCTGGCCAGTTGCACATTCAGGCAACCAGAGTGGCTCAGCACTCACTCCCTCAGTGGTCCTGGACAGAAGGAAGCTGCTTTCTTACAGCTTTACTCTGCTGTTTGCTTTCATTCAAGTACAGTGAGCTCTCAGCTCTAATAGTTTCTAACAGCAGCTTTTCAAAAAGCAGGGACCCCCCTCCCTGAAATACGGCTAACACTGCGGGGCAGCCACTCAGCTTCATCCTCCCGAGAGGAGCTTGGAAGGCCATAACACCTGCAAAACAAACGATGCAGCCAAGTTTACAAATACAGAGATTAAACAGTGCGAAGGACGGTCACCATTGACTGGAGGGACGTTTATTTTGTTCCCTTACATTCCATCGCCCAGCCGCGCTGCCCCGTCTGAAGGGCGCTGGGGGCAGCTGGGTGTCCCGGAGTCGCACCAGAGGCGCCTCCCGTGGATTTTGGCCACGCCAGGAGCCCCTGGATAGCACCGAAGGTGCCAAGCTTCTCACAACCGTCTGTCCCTCTGCCTCCTGTCCTGCTCTTACCGCGGCGTGGGATGAGGCGGGAACGGGGCAGCCGGGAGCAGGGAACCCCCCGCAGCCCGTCGTAGGGGGACTGCCGGCGGCTCCTGGCAATCACTGCTCTCTGAAGTTCCGCCGGTAACTCTGGTGGGACTGCGAGTTTCACCGGCCGCTGCGGAGCGCTGGCGGCCAGGCGGAAGCATTGATAGCGCACCTTTGTAATCCTAATTACGAATGAGACTGAAGAGATGTCTCGGCTGTTCGGGGACAGCCAGCGCCTCGCACAAGCCCGTCATGCAGGTCTTGGCGGGCCAGCACGATGAGAGTCTCGACGTGGCAATCGCTCCCGTAGGGTCAGGACGTCCTGTGGCCGCGGCCCCTGCGCGCCCGCCGAAGCCGCGCTGACCGGGGCCAACAATGCACGGAGGGGCAGGGGCTCTGCTCCGCAGAACGGAGCGAGCAGAGCCTCACCGACCGGTCCTCGGGGTTTTGGCAGGGACTGTGGTTCGCCCCGGGACTGCTTGTGTCCGGCCGATCGGAGGAGAAGACGGCAGCCCCGGCGGATGCGGAGCGGCCTCCCCTCTTTGCAGTTGTTAGGCTGGGGCCGGCGAAGGTGCCGAATCTGCCGGGACGCCTGTTCCCTATCCGGTCAAGCTCGCTGACCCGCCTCGGGTGGTCACTTCCATGGCCAGGTGGGCAGAGCTGGCTGCCGGGGGAGACACCGCCACTGCCCCTTCCGCGCCAAGCCTCGGAGAGTTAGTGAGAATGAACTTTGCGCATTGCGAGCAAAGCAAAAAAAAAGCCCAAAACATTGAGAAGGGGGAAAAAAAGGAGGGAGGGAAAGGAGGTTAAAGAGTCGTTAGGAAACGGGCAATTAAAACCAACAGAGCCACTAATAAAAGAAGAAGAAGAAAAAAAAAAACAAAAACAAAAACAAAAACAACAACAACAACAAAAAACCCCAAACCCAAAAAAACAGGAGCAGAGGGGCTCGGTTGTGCCAGCTTTGCACAGTCAGGGGCCGGCTGCTTCAAGGGCCGTCGCTGCCCGAAGGAGCCTGAACACTATATGGGCTCTGCCGGGGGTGCCCCAGCCCCGCTGCCGGCGCTAATACCTCTAACGACATCAACGCTGCGATTTGTTTTGAGTATTCACTTGTATTGGTGTTCTCTCTTTGCCAAAATGTGCTTGATTACATAGATGTAGTGCCGTGATAACTGCGCACCCTAGACAGCCTAGGTGTAACCGGGAAAGTTCAGCCCAGGCCAGATCACATCCCAGGCTGTTTAATGCTGGAAGGCTGCATGTTGCTATTAGTGTTAAATATATGGCTAATTATGCGTATGAAAATTAAACATCAGTGTTATGCTAATGGGGCCGCCTTCAGCTGTGGATCAGAGCACTTGAGACTAGCATTTAATCAAATGAATCAGTAACTAATACATCTGCACGTGTGAACTTTCACAAGATCATTTTCCTGTTACAGTCACACCGCAGAATTATGAAAGAAATAATTATCAACACTTTCTAATTATCTAGCAAAGTAATTTGGGATTCATCCTGGGCTTTCTGGGGAGGATCTCCTAAGTCCCACCTCATTTACCGCTCACGCACGCGGAAGTTTTCATTTTAAGCTCAGATGCGCCGTTGGGCCCTTTCAGGGCGATTTTGTTTGGCTGGATTGCTTTTTTTCCCTATAAAACAATAACGGCAGCAGCCGGGCGGCGCGATCCGGAGGTGCGGGCGGCGCCGGGACCCGCGGCCCGGAGCCGAGAGCCTCTGCGCGCCCGCGGAGTGCGCGGGCCT
>VWYP01006765.1:258769-275394 GCA_013400435.1 Pycnonotus jocosus | reverse complement strand
TTTTTTTTTTTTTTGTGCTGCATACACATACCTCCCTGGAAGGGAGAATAATCACTGCACTTTTCAAAGAGAGAGCTAGCTGCCCACAGGTTATGAATTCTCTCATTTTCTCATTCCCTGGCAGGAATGAGGCAGGAGATAGAGTACCTCCCTAGGTGGGTTCAAGTTATGTTTCCCATCTCATTCAATACATCTGTCCCTGTAAATGGTCAGGAGTAGTCAGCAATAAGAAATGTTGTCTCAGGCCCTCCATGTACAGTATGGCAACGATGGCTTGACTCTTTCAGCTTTGTATGTGTCTTTGTGGCACAGGAATGCAGTGATACTGTGGCTGGAGTATAGCAGCTCTCAGCTTGCTGTGGTAATGGGGATTTGGATATTGCTGTCTCTGACCTGAGGAAATGTGTGCCGTGTCCTCAGCCAGCCTGACTTTGGGAAGGAAAACTGAGTGAGGAACATGGCATGTCCAGGTGATTTGCCTTCAGGTTAGCTGGTCCAGTCTTGATAAAAACCTAGGAGCAGAGACTGATAGCAAGGTGTGTTCGTAGCCACATTGTCAGGAGAAAAAGTTTTCTCCCAGGAGATGGCACATTTCCACTAGTTTTGTGACAACACAGCTGTGTTGGCAGGCAGACTCCAGCCCCTAGGGGGTCTGAGAAGGAAATGCAGATTCATTCATGCATCGATGAAACCAGACCTCTCCTGGAAAACTCTGGAATAGTAAAACAGGTATGAAAGGAAGCACATTCCTCTAACTGTTAACTAGTTGTGGCTGCCAGTTGGTACTGACATAGCATACCTGTACATGTTAATTCTGTTATTATGTAAATGATTGGGAAGCTGGGGAGGGGAGAAGGGAGTGCTGGAGGGGAATGGGAAGGAGAGAGCACTGTCATCTCTCAAACAAGGTGGGGAAACTGTGTGTTTTAAAGTCCAGCGGGTTGCTGTTAAGTTGAATCAGAGCTTACTGTACTGTTACTAAACTTTCTTTGTTATGTGTGAAGAAAACATTGAATACTTTTGAATTCTAAAAGTGTCCTCACTGTTCTGGGGAGAACTGGATAGAGATAAGCAAAGAGTTTGTGAGAGTATCTCTCTTTCAAAAGAAAATGTATTTTTGTTGATCCCTGGTTTAGGGGACATAGTTAGCTAGTTAAGATTCTTAGAGTTCTGCAGATATTTAATAATAATTTTGTGTAGTAACTAGCAATTCTTCAAAGAAATACTAAGCTGCTACAAATACATTACCATTGATGATTTAGTGAATGGACAGCAAAGGTAATATGGCTGCTGTGCCAGCTTCTGCCCTTTTTGCCTTGCTTGCCTTCATATGCTGCCCAGCAGTTGTTTAAGTGTACTGTAGGTAGGTAAATAAATTGGACCTTTCTTTTTACAGGAGATATATTTGACAGCTAGCTTGCCTCTCATGCCTTTTTTTTTTTTTTTTTTTTTTTTTTTCTNTTTTTTGACAGCAGCTCACCTGATGGAGTCAATGTGGTGTTTTGGACACAAGTCTAATGCCTATTGTTAAACCAGGAAGTCGGTAATGCATAATTTCTTGACTTTTAGTTAATCTTAAAATCTCATTGCTGTGCTCAGTCTTTCTTATACCATTTTTACTTAGTCTTTTTCCCTGGTGATGGTATCTGATGGTGAAAAATATGCCTATATACATATGAAAGCTGGCAGGAAAATCTTTTTTGCAGTAACAGTGGTTATCCTCTTGCATCCTTACTCCCTTCCAGTATGCATTATTGAAAATTGATAATTGAACTTGGAGTCAGTATAAACCACAACAGTCTTCATGAAAAATACTTTTAACAATTTTTTCAAATTACTTTAAGCTGTACTTAAGGGTAAGATCAGGAAATCTGTGGCAATCTTCTACAGAAACTGCAGCGGGAATAGCAACCATCTTGTAGACTTAAAGCAGTTCCTTCAGGAGGTTTTCTAAAGGTTGTGTTTGGACTTACTATACACACACTGTGGTCATGAAGAGAAGTATCCCTGGGCAATTCCCTACTTGCATCAGGAATTTCCACTCTTGCCTGAAGGAGAAAAGCAATTCCTGAACTTTCTTTTGCATGAAATTGAAATTTCAAAACCATGCCATTACTGAATGTGTCTGGTGTGTTTCACTGGAGCATGGCAGCGTCTCTTGGAGAAACATCAGTATTGTAACAAAATGGTTAATAGATTAGTGCTTTCTAAATGTGCCCAGTTGGCTGCACTGTAGATTTATAAATGTTGACTTAAATATTTCCCTCTCATGGCTTGTTTCCTGAATTAGTACTTCACCTGAGCTTGAAGACTTTTAATTTCTTGGGATATTTCCAAAGTTCTGGTATCACATCTGTGAGAACAAGACTTCAGAAAATCCTCCTTGACAAAGCATAAAGATCTGCAGCTTTTTTTTTTTTTTTAAATACAATATGTTGAATACAGAATTTGGGAAGGTTTTGTTGTTCTGTCTCTGTGTCATTTGCAGCATAGTTTTGGGCAAAAAAGCCTTTTTTTGGTGCTAAATCAGTTCTGGAGCTAGGATAGAGAATTTGTGAGCTGAATACAGCCACAGGTGCTGGCATCTGATGCTACTACAGCTCAACTCCTTGTCATGCTGCCTCTGGCCCTGGGTGAATGCATAGAGAGGGCAGGTGCCAGGGAGGAGGTTCCCATCCAGCCAAAACAGTTGCAGAAGACAGCTCTGCACTGTGATCCCTGCTCCTCAGTGGGGCCCACTGCTCCAGTGTCCATCCTGGCAGGGCACTGCACCTGTGGGGACAAGTGTGGCAAAGCCAGTGGGACTTGTGCGCTGTGGGGACATTAAGGGGTGGGTGAAAGGAGGTGAAGAAGACTGGTCTAGTGGAAGGTGTCCCTGCCTATGGCAGAGGGGTTGGAACTAGATGGTCTTTGAGGTCCAACCCAAACCCTTCTATGATTCGTGGCTGATCTCCAGTGTCTTCATAATGCTGTGACCTCTTCTGAGGTACAGTAAAATTAAAACAAGGGCAATGCACTGTCACAGATCTCTAGTATGTCTACCAATGTATTCTAGCAGTTCTACTTGTTTCATATCTCTAGCATTGAATATCATAAACTGGGAATTTTGTTTCAGTAGAATTTACACATTATATATCTTTCTCAGGATAGACCATACCTATCAATTTATAGATTACTTCATTAAAATAGTCTCTATTATTATTACGTATTGCTCCATCAAACAATGTATTAAAGATCACGCACAGAGGAACAGTGTTTAGTAATGCATAGCATTAGCAAACAGCATTACTTGGCAGTCTGACCACCCAGCTTTTAACAAAGGCTTTGCCTTTCACATTAGTGAGATCTTTGTATTGCTGCCAGCATGCTCTCCGCAACACTGCTTCATGGTTGTGTAAAACTTGTGAGAGGAGAAGACTTAGAGAAATAACAGGCTACGCCATTACGCATTGAGATTATACACTGCTTATCATAAATGACGGCCTAACTCTGGCTGAGTCATCAAAGAGGTGGTGTGTGAGTGGATGACTGCATTTAACTTCTTCCTTGTGTTCCTTGGTTCCTTTAATTTGTAATATTGTTTTAGTTCTTGAGCCTGAGTACTTCCTCTAATACTTGCTCTGTTTAGCTACTGCCAGTTTTGACAGAGCACCAGCCACAATGAGTAGAAATTTTCTAAACTTGTTTTTACTTAGCTATCTGAGAGCAAATAAAGTAGTTTTATTCTTCTTACTTGGTACTTTCAAGTGGTTTCCAGATTTATACCTTTGAAATGTGTTTGATCAAGATTGGAGGGTGACAGTTTTAACAAATATTTTAATTCAAAACAAGTCTCTTGTTTAAAATTAAGTAGTTTCTTCTCTATTATATAGGTGTATAGCAGTTTCCCCCTTTTTCTTGTGCCTTTCAGTGATAGGTTAACTTCAAATACACCGTAGTTATTGCAATGGAATCAAAGAGATTATGATATGTGTCTGCATAGGCAAAACAGTGTCTTGACTTAAAGGCAGCAAGAAAATAATTAATTACTCCAGCTATAAAAACTTAAAGCAGTAATTTCTCCAAACCACTTTCCTCTGTCTGGAAAATCAGGAGTCTGTTTTACAAAATAGTCTGGAGCACTAAGGAAACTTACGAGTCATTCAAACACTCTAGTGCTGCTGCGAGAACAGCTAGAGACCATGACAACTTTGTTTTCAGGTAAGAACCCCACAGTTCTTTATATCAGTGAGCGTTAACACCTTTTATATTAGGCAAGGAATGCTAACATATTAGTATTACAGAGCAAGCTGTGCAGCAGAAAATAATAACTTCCTATTTCCTGTACAACTTAGATAGTGGTAGTATGTATATTTAGTTATGTATTCAATGAGCACTTCAGTTTAACTGCACAGGAGACTTTTGAGGGCATTTTTTTCTTTGTTTAGATGCTAAGACTTTGTTGGTTTGGGTTTTTTTTTTTTACTGTCAGTCAGTCAGTAACTGTTGAACCCAATAAGCAGTACTCAGCAATCAATAAGCTTGCTTTCAAGGCTGACTGAGGTGCTGGTAGTAGTGTCTGTCAACCACAGCTGTTGTCTGTAACACTAGTTCCAGATTTTATTTTGGAAGCATGAGATGAAGTCACTGCATGACTACAAAGAGCAACAAGTAAGAAGAAATAAAATTCTAGGATCCTAAGTTTTGCACTTTAAGAAAATAAGGGAATCTGTAATCTGCTACAAAAATGTGGAATGAGAGCTGAGAAGAAACAAAGAAGCTGCAGTAATTTGAAAACAACAGCAAGTGAACTAAAAGCTGTGCTCAAGGGTTAGGGGGTTTGCTGACTTTTAGACCTCTGCCTATTAGGTCATTAATGCCTAGCTTCAACCTTTGATCTTTCTGCAGTTCTGGAAGCTATCTTCATTTTTTTCCAACACAAGGCCAAAGTTGTGTGATTACAATGAGGCTGTTGTACTGAACATCCCACATACGGATGCAGCACAGAAGACTCTGAGAAGTGGCTTATGTTGCAAGAATGCAACAGTCTACATTGTAAAACGTATATTAATCTCAAACAGCCTTTATTATGGGAGTAAAGTGTGACTGTTTTGTTCAAGCGGAGCATTTTTTTTCAGGAGCGAAGTTGCACCTCAGAACAAGATAAAGGATTGATAATCTAAGATCCACTGTGACATATTAGGTGGACAGGAAGGGGCCGTTTGTCAAGCCAGGACTGTTGGAGAGCAGAGCTCTTGGAAGACAGTGAGGAGCAGCAACACAAGACTACAAAAACTTGGGGCCAGCAATGCTGAAATATATTGTGAGTGCAATGAAACTTGGACACCTTTGCTGCTAACTCCCGATAATGTTACATCTCGAAAAACACTGGACTTGATAAATTGTGCATGGCAGATTAACTAAAGACTTGGCTAACTTGAAATTACACATATCTCAGGGAGAAGTATGTCCTCTGGGGCAGGGCAGGAAACATTGGATGTATGTATTTCTTAAGAAATGTTCCTCTGTTTAATTTTTAGGAAACACTGGAAACATTTCCCATTGGTATTTGGGTAAGTTACATGGTAGTATCTTTAGTGATTTCGTAGATTGCCATGCATGACAGCTTTCCCTGTTGACTTTTATGGGCCAGATTCTTGGCCATTTCAGGAGCATTGACTATACAGGAGCATGACTGTAGATTTGGGAATATAATATAGACATTGTAAACACCATGACTTCCCCAGTGTCTTTGGAGTTGTTCTGATTTGTGGAGTAGGGTTAACGTGAGAACTCTATCCCCTTTCCTGAGGCTGTGAAAGAAAAGAATTTGGAAATACCTGTGTTGTCTGATTACCCAACACTACCCCTTTTACATATTTGCTAACATGTTGTCCTTTCCTACTTCAATGGAAATGCCTGATTTTTTCCTAGCTTTGCTTTTCTTCTACTCCACAACCACTGACAATCTGAACCATAGGTCTAGTAAGATAATTGTTCCCAGAGCACAGCTTTTCAACTACTTGCCGGTTCTGACTGCAGCACAGACATCTTGTTGATGTTGCAGCACCTCTTAATCTTCCTCCTCATCTGTATCTAGTTTGGATGTGCCATCCATCTGTCCCTCCTACTACCCTTGTGTTGCTCAGAGAGCCTATCCAGGAGTAGTGGGTGAAACACAGAATCATGGAAACAGGAGCTGTGTATGCCACACTCACCGGGTCTTGGAGCATGTTGAGGCTGGCTCCAAGACAGACTCATTCACGCTCAATCTTGCATTTCAGGCTTAACCACTGGCAGGCTCTGTCTTGTCTCACATACCAGCACCTGGACTCACATGGGGTTACAGAGGAGAATCCTCTGTGCTGTAAACAAAGATGTAACTGTGGAGCCAGATACTGAAATCTTTTGAAGGTCTTGTGGGCTGGAAGAGTTCTGTCATGAAATTTCAGCCAATTCAGTCCAGTGACTTTTTTTTTCCTCATCTTTTTAAGCATAAACCCCAAAAGAGACCATTAGATTATCTTTCTTGGCCACTATCTGACACTTAGTCTAGCTACCTACTTAGCAAGCAAAACTGACAAAATGTGTAATGAACTCTAATTAGAAGGAATCTTAGGACTAGTGTAAGCATTAATAGCAATAGGAAAGTTAGGGAGTCACATTGTAATTGGGGGATGGTCTCAAAAATATTACCATTTAAAAGAAAAAGAAAAAAAATAGAAAAAGTTTATTTTCTTTGAGATCACTCACTACCAAATATTTTACTATTTGGCAACTATATACTTTTCCAGTATTAAAAAGGAGCATGACAGCATAGTGAGGCTTCCTGTTAAAGTGTGATATCTCTCTACACTGTCAATAGGTAGAGTGTATTTATCAGGAAATGACTGAAAATCTTCCTGGAATATGACAGATGACCTGTCCAGAGCCAGCTGTCACTGAGATTCCTGGTACATGTAGACCTGTAATAGAATCCAGTAATTAAAGATATATTTTAATTAGCTGCAGCTCTCCTTCTGGGTTCAAAGAGCTGGATTAGCGACTTACTACCGTCAGTTGGAGAACTTAATTTACATACTGTATCTTGCTGTGTTCATTTTGAAGAGTGAAACTATTTGTTTCATGTTGTTGTTATTTAAGCACTATCACTTAAGCAGTACATCAGTGCCTGACAACATGGCATTAAAAAGTTAAGGTTTCTTAACAAAGTTAGGAACCCACAGCCCTGTGAATTTGGCTCATCTTTCTGCAGTGTTGCTGTGCAACTATGTGTACTGGTCCACACTAGGTTTGATCAGTGTGAGTTTGCAGAAATTAATACCTAGCCCAGTGGGATCAAACTTCTTGTGGAAACTGGCTGCTCTGTTGCAGTGACTGCCAGTTTTTTTTCAAGAACAGAGGATGCAGATGGAGCTGAATATGGTAAAGAACTGATCTGTTTACTGTTTGGGAATGGTTTTATATGTGGATGTTAAAAGTTTGTTGTGGTATAGACAGCCCTCAGTATGTAAAAACTGCAGTCAGTGTGCCTTGCCTGTGCCATTCAGAACAAGTAAAGCAAGGTGGGACCCTGGAAACCAAGAGCAGGCAGGATGTTCCCTTTGCGGGAAGAAGCATGCCTGTTGCTCTTAAAACCCAGTAACCTGAGTTACTGAGCCCAGCTAGCCTGCTGTGTGGGTGGGGAGTTGGAGTCATGGAGACACTAGAGGTAGTGTTTCTCTTCCTTTTTAGTTTTCCACTGCTTAGTGGTGCAAAGACACTCCCCCATATCCTGAATTTGGCTGTGATCCCCTAGACGTCTTAGTACTGTGTTTGTGCTGCAAAGGGCAAATCTGGCCAAGCAACTGTAAAGTCATCCCTGTCCTTTGCATCAGTAATCAACGAGTGCTTGCATTCCTGTGCAAGGTGGGGTGAGGCAGGGAAAGGCAAGTGGGCTCAGGACACAGCCTAGGTGCTCAGCTTGGACTGTCTCTAGTGAGCACTAACCCTCCCAACATCACTGCTGCCTACGCTCACACTGCTGCTCACCCTCAAATAGCCCATCTACTGCTTTGGCCTTGTATGGCTTATTTCCACTTCATGTCATGCGTCTTGTATACTTGAGTCTCTCACGGGTTGACTGCAGTCACATTTGCTGTCTGCAGTTGCATTTTGACCTCTAAACTCTCCTCAGAACCCAAGGCATATTAAGAAAGTTTTAATCAATCCCTAAAGGAAGTCAAATTATATGAGATGAAGTTCATCCATGCACACAGACACCTCAGATTCATGGTAACTTTGGCCTGGCAGAGGCTAGCACTGTATCTGAGTGAGGTGGTCCTGCTGTCCTGGTTGCTCTTCCCTCTGCTGTACTGACCCTTCCATGTGCTGGCATAAGTGTACTTGTGGTGAACTGTGCACACAGCAGAGCTGATTTAATAGTGAAATGACAGTCCTGGTGCCCTTAAGCAGTGCATTTCTGTGGGCAGTTGGCACACACAGAGTTACGTAAACCTTAAGGTGTGTTCAGGAAGCAGGGTGAGACAGTTGTGTGGCTTGAGGCATAGGACTTAGGTTTGAGAAATGTGTTGCAACATTTTTGAAGGGGAGGAAAAGGGAGAGTGGCCTTTTTTTCCCCCCACTGCTGTCTCTGTGACTTGGAAACATGGGTTTGAGCTGTAAGGGTTGATTTGAAGATTTCAACACGAGGCTCTTAAATCCCACTCTTTATGTATTTGGTGTCTCTGGAGTGACAGAATTTAAGATGGATTTTTCTTTTAGTAGGGCAAGTGCAAACTCTTTCTAAATAGAGAAGACATTTTAATACTCAGAAACATTTTTCTGTAACTGAAATGCTGCATCTCTTGTGTCTCTGGTATTTATACCTTTTTCTGGGTTGTTTCCAGGGGTATGCAGGAGAGAAGTAGTTAACAGCAGAGGAGACTGTCATGGGCTCAAGAAGGACTGGAAACAAAACCAGCTATGTAAAAATGTGAATGATCTCTTTCTCTTTGCTGTTTTTTCTTCTTTTTACAAGGTGATGGCAGACAGTGACTTGCTGGACTTCTGTTTCAGCTGCATGTAATATATTCCAGCATTGCAGAAGACACAAAAGCCATTATACTGAAGGTGTAAATTAGCTTGCACTCAGGACTGTTGCCAGATCACAGAACAGTGTGTGAAGCATACAAAATGATAGAGCTGAGTATGCAGGAATGATACTCAGTTCAGAGAGAGGCTGCCACCTTTTTGCTGCAGTGATACAAGAATTGGCAAGGAGAGAAGGTGCAGCATCTTGGAGCTATTCACGAAGAGGAGAGAAAAAGGCATTGAATTAGCATTTAGTGTCTCTAGCTGCCAAACTGTCTCACTTAGGCTGAAAATCACTGCCAGGCTGTGCACTCTCAGCAGCGTGTTTTGGAGTGCAGGGAGGCTGGGGCGGAGCTGGGAAGCACCCACCATGTGGCAGGCTGTGAAAGTGGGAGTTGGATGCCAAGTGGTAACTTCTGCTGGATAGTTTAAGCAACTGGCTCATCTCTGGAAAGCTGCCTGGGATGTATATGGAGCTAAACTGAGTGACAGAATTCTAGTTGAAACTTCATCTTTCAGCTCTGTCCTGTCATTGAAGGAAAGACAAGATGTCCAAGAAGAGTCTGCTTCCTTTTTAAAAATTGCATTATCCTGATATCTAGGAATCAGAGATTGTGGTTGCATTGTATAGGGCAGACACAAGGAAGTGTAGATCATCAGTAAATAGCTTATTGATTAATACAGTTACTTTATCAGATTTGCAAAGCTGCATTGCCTTTTTTTTTTTTTTTTTTCTTCTTTTGCAATAGTGTATCAAAGGTTTCATGTTAGATAGCCGGGTATTTTTATTCTGTTTGCAAAAGCTGCTTAGTGAATCTTGTTTTGGTGCAGGCTGGTCTTATTTGGACTGTTATGTGAATGAATGTGTGTATCAAAGTACCCTGAAGAACATTGGAGTGTATATTAGCAGATTATTATCCTTAGAGTTGTTATGTGGATTTTTAGGTATGCTTTAATCTCTTGCTGCCTCTTCCCTGGAAGACTGACTTTTAAGTAGCAAAGCTGTTTAAAGCTTCTTAAGTTTTGGGTTTTGTTCTTTTTTAATTTAAAAGAAAAACACTATGTACACTTTTATCTCTTAACCATTGTTCACCACAGCTGCAAGTAACTGTTTACTCTCATAGTTTAAAATATAGCCATTGTGATAGGATCTTGTTCTACAGTGTTCGCTATGACTCTGGTGCTAATTTATTCAGTTAATCATTAAAAGAACAGTATTGCTGACCAGTAACAAAGCAGAGTTTGAGACTGAAAAGAAGCTGCTGCACAACCTAAGATGGAAACTAATATAGGAATAATGGCAATAGACCACCAGCTAGTTAAGAGTTGGCTTTTATGTCTGTTTACTCTTGGAAGTAAAGGGAGAGAGTAGTTTGGAAAGAGGAAGGAAAGTACTGCTTAACTCTCTACATGGTGTGAATGCAGTCCAACCCTTTCATTATGATATCTAACATTTAATGTTACATATTTATATAACATATGACAAATAATGTTAGAAATTCTTGTTTACTTGTATTTGCTTTAAAATGGAAGTGTTTATGGCACAAGCACATTGTTCTGACCTTCAATGTTAACATTAATTGCATTTCCCAGTACTTACTCTCTGAATCATAACTGAAAGACCTTTGATTTATGATAATATAAAGCATCTCTTTGTGTTTTGTGCTTTTTTTTTTCTTTTAACAACTAAAAAGTAAATAATACATAACACAGCTACATTTAGTAGTGATAGAACAGGATTCATCCTACTGAACAACAGTGAATACTGAGAGAAACCTGCATTATGTAAGTATGATTTTGTGGTTAAGGCCATGATTATCCATTTTGCAGCTGAGTTATCCAAGTATTTAGTATGGTCTGAAAAAGAACACTTCTTTTTCTGTGCTTAAATTTCCACAAGCCAGATGTGGTGGATGCTTCCTTTATCTTGTGCTTGACCATTTGTCAGTTCAGACTGAGAATGATCCAGTCTGGTATCAGCTGGAGTATCACCATATTCCCCAGTACAAGTGAGATTTTTTTAGCTTAGTGGAGGAACTAGAACCGTTCTGGTATGGTCATTCAGAGGTAGCCTACAAGGTTGACTTTTGCAGCCACTTAATCTGATTGATTCTAAAAGATGAGTTAGGGGTGCTGACTGGAGACACTTTT
Organism: Pycnonotus jocosus; assembly: GCA_013400435.1. Classification (NCBI taxonomy): domain Eukaryota; kingdom Metazoa; phylum Chordata; class Aves; order Passeriformes; family Pycnonotidae; genus Pycnonotus; species Pycnonotus jocosus. The sequence goes on along the minus strand of VWYP01006765.1, from coordinate 264,192 downwards.
GGGGACCAGCCTGGGGGAACTATCAAACATTTTCTTATCCTGAGAAGCTCAACTTTTTTCCCTCGCTTTTAATTTTGACTACAGTTTTCATGATTCAGCAAGCTCAGGACTGAGCAAAGTGCCAGACTGATGTTTGTAGGCAGCTCTGTCTTCTGTGTCCTTTCACTGTGTCTGCTGTCTGTAAGTGTGACCCTGCTTGACGAAGGTTAAAGGTATTATTCCTGCACATGCCATCTTTGGATCCTTTTTCCTCAGTTTGTTTTGTTGTGCATGTTTGTGATGTGTGGCCTGGTGCTGCTTGTGAGCTTGTTGTGTGGTGTCCTGTGTCGAGGTGCAGCTGCTGCGCTGTGCAGGGCCATGGCAGCCATCTCTGTCCCACTGCCTGGGTTAGAGTCTGGGTTCATCATTCCCAGCTGGTGCATGGCCCAAGCATTCAATGCAGGTTTTGGTTGTGTTGTAGTTGAAGAGTACAGGTGCTGTGCTTAGCTGCTGAAGGGGAAGGCGGCCAGGGGATGTCATGCCTAATTTTATTACCAGGATACAGAAGTTACTTCAGAAGTGTCAAATACAGATTAAATGCAGTCATTTTACCTGTGTTTCTTGGTACAGCTATTAGTAAGGAAATACTGGCTATCTCAGTCAACAATGTAATGTTTTTCTTCATGCCAAAGGCGCTGAAGGCTTTTAAAATTGCTCTTAAAGGGTGTTTCTCTTATATGCTGTTTGGTTACAGGATAATGAGATTTAGAAAACCTTTAAGAAGCAATTAGAAATAGAGGTGTGAACAGCTGTAAGTTTCTATCGATGCTGCAAAGTAAACATGCTGAAAGGAAGGCTGAACACTAATATGGAAATGGTCATGGGATGAGAAGGTTTACATAGATGCTTTCCCTTGCTAGCAGCAGACTGGAGGAGGCATGTAAAGACAGAGTAAGGGAATTACAGATCACCCCTTCTGTGTTCTCCAGTCTGAATCAATCAGCAGATTGAAGAGATCCCAGGGTGAGATGTTCCACGTGAACTGCTACGTTTTACCAGCCATCAATCAACTTACTCTTCAAGAACATGTCTAATCACTTTTTGAAGATATTTCTACTGTTGTTGCATGATACCATGGAAACTTAAAAACAAAGAAATTTAACTGGTCTTTACATGAAAAATTCTGCCACCTGATCCGAATTAGTAGTAGTAAGCGAAATAATTTATGAGAGACCAAACAGACATTTCCCATACAGCTTCTTCTATAAAGGATGCTATCATGTCCCTTGGTTATCTTTGGATGAAGTGAGACAAGTTTTACTTTTGGTACTATGGGGAGAAGTTGCAGGGGCTGAGGAAAGGCAGCCTTCAGCTCTGCATGCCATCAAAAAATAGCCTTTTGTGCATAGCTATGATAAATAACTGTTGGAGCAGATCAACAATTTTACTTCACTCCAGAAGATTCTCTCTACTCAAGGTTCAAGGGACAGCTGACACAGGGTAGTCATAAACCAGCTACTTATTGGTGAGCATAAGCATTATTAGGGACAATACCATGTCCTGTGTGTAGATTGTATCCTACATTCGTGATGCTGAGGCATAAGAATGCCAGCTATTCTTATCTCTTTTTCACAGTGATAGAATGATGGGACAATAACATTATTTCATCTATTAGGGAGAAGTACCCTAAAGGACCTGCAATCCTAACTATTACAGTCCCTTTTTCAGTAGACTCATGGAAACAGAGTATTCCTTCAGCTATGCCCATACTCTAATGGGAACTGGGATGTTTGCACATGTTTTGGTCTGTGTTTACAAAACTGTTTGTTTTGCATACAGGGACATTTGTTTTTGCTCCTGAAAAAATTGAATGCTTTGATACTCCAAACTCCTAACAATAGTTCCAGAAGAACATTCTTATTAAATAAGAGACTTGAAAAAGAATTTTTTGAGGTTAAATAAAATTTGCCTTTGGACTTACTATGTGGTCCTAAGAAGAAAATGGTGGTCATATTCTTAGAGGAAATCTTAAAGCACAGGTTTTCTCATTGTCCTTTTGATTCAGAAGGGAAGGACAATATTCTGAAGAAATGTAAACAGTTATTGGGAAGTTTATCAGGAAAAGTCTTACTAACTGCTTCAGTGTTTTCTAACTGTTCTAAGCTGTCTGAGGTACCTGGGGGCTAATTCCCACTATCTTGAAAGCTGGGATTGAGAACCCTGGACTTACTACAAGCTGCACCTTGCACCTTAACAATTTAGTTAAGGAAGCCCATCCATTTGTGGGGATCTTAGCATGTGCTAGCTGCCCCTTCACACTCTGGAAAGGGAAAAGTCTTTTGGCCAACTCTGCAGAGGAGGGAGACAACTGCTGCTATCTCCTGGCGTGATAAGCCCCAGTGAGAATGTCTTGAAGGAGGAGCAGGCGCACTGTAAGGAAACATAATCCTCTCGGTGTAGCATTATCTGGAATTAGTACGTAGTTTTAAAAATAATTCTACAAGGAAGAGAGCAATACTTTCACAAAGTGGGTGCAGCTTTTCTGCCAAACCTAGCTTTTCACTAGCAAATTATGTTTAAGAAATACTTTCTTTAAAATGTTTTGGGTTTTTTTTTTTTTTCTGATTTACACTTCATCCACAGTCAAACTTCTCTGTGGTTTTTATTTAGTTTCTGAGTCATACTTCTTCTTTCTCTTCTTAAATAACATCCTTCCTAATCTGGGAATAGCAGTACCAGTACTGTACCTGCCAGTTCCCCTCATCTCCATGACCTCTTGTTGCCCTACATTGCACAGACCTGCTGCCCTGCAGTGAGAGTCCAGGTGCATCTACAGCCTGGGAAGCAACAGCCTGCTGTCACACCTGTCTAAACAGGGCTGATTCCTGCCTGCTGTGGTAACATGCCCAAGTCCTGGGTCACCTTGGGGTAGTTGCTGAGGAGACTGTTTGGAATACCCTGCACTGAGCTGACTTCCTTGTTTTAGAAGGGAAGATGGTCTGCTGGTGTGGGTTGCTGCTCTGCAACACTGTGAGCAAGAACTGTGGTTTTCCTTACATTTCTACTTGTAGTATGTTCAGGAAGCCTACAAGCACAACCTCTGCACTTTGACTTTCGCCTCTGTGTCAGGACTCATCGTATAGTTAGGCACTTAGGCTAGGAGAGCAGTGCAAGATGAGAATCTGATAGGCTGGGTGAATGCAGTAAAAGTTTAGGATGGCAGGAGCATGTCCTGAAATGAAATGAGAGCTTGTTTTTTACTAAAGGTAATGTGGTATTGCAATTTGTTACTTCTGATCTTGGAGAATTTGAAATATATCCTTCAGAACAGTGGTCTTTATTGCTGGTTAGCCTAACCAAAGTATCTTAATGGGACAACCAAATGACAGTATGGACCTTAAGATAGGATATAATATATGAAAACGTTGAGTTCTTTTGATGGATATGAGCACTATAAAATTTGGTAGTACTTGATATAAGGCTTTGAGTTTTGCACTTTAAAGGTATTGGTATATTGATAGCCTATTAATACCTGTTTCTTTTACCTTTATGTAGCCAGAGAGTGGTGCTGTCATATTTAAATGAATCCAGTAGAAACAGAAAGTATTCCAGTACACCTTTTGGAAACTAATGAAAAGTGTCCATGGTACTACTTGGCTGAAACTGTAGCCTCATTTGAGCAAATGCTGCAGTCACTGAGCCACCACAGTTAGATTCACTGGCTAACTACCCAGTTTGCAGAGGACTTTTTGTTTTTTAGTGAGAGATATTAGATTATTAGCGATTTTTTTTGATGCAGAATCAGAATTGCTGAGCTTGTTTGAAATTTTCTCTTGATTCTCTTTTATTTTTAGGGGTTTTTTTTAAAATAGAAATGCAATAGTGACTGCATGCTGAAAGAACTTCCTTTGCTCATGGCATAAGAACATTTTTCCTGTGCTGTGTGTGCATTTTGAGTATGACCTAGAGCCTAGGAGTGATTCATGTTGCCTTTGTAATGGGAACCTGACTCACATACGTCATGATGAATCAGTTTCCTAGGCATGGTGGATACTGTTCTGTTTGGACATGGTACTCTGTGTAATCACACATTCATAGTCTGTTTTTCTGTGCTTATCCCATCAATTACTCAGACTGTAGACCTATATCTAAATTGTATTACTATTTATGTAAAGTAACATTCTGGAAAAACAGTATTTTGCCATTGGTTCGACTTAGTGTATGAATAGAAATTCTTGGGCTGCTTTTACAGAGCTTTGGGGTGTCCTTTTCTTTCCCTTGTGACCCTGTTACTTCTGGCTGCCTCAGTGGTAGCTTTGTTCTCACTTCACAGTGACTGCAAAGACAGATTTGTAAGTGGGAAAGTGTTGCAATATCAATAAGAGTTTTAAAAGCTTCACATTCAACTTGAATGTAGTAGGATGAAGTGGAAATGATGTGGGAAAGTTCAACTTAGGAAAAACTACCCATATTTTGGAGGGTTTCTTTAAGATTAAACTGACTTGACTCTTAAAATATCTTAGTGTGTTCAGAGGATTAAGAATGATTTATCCTCTCTCCCTATTGGCCTAATCACTGTTTCTGCATCCTCTTCAGCTGTTCTGAACACAAACTGTAGCTGTGTCCTTAGACTAGCATTTGAGGCTTGTCAATCTTAATTGCCTGAGGAGAAACAAGGAAAATAAATACTGGCTTAATAAAAAGCAGCAGTATTTGGTTCCAATGGCTGGGGATGACAGGATTGATTTCCCTAACACAGAGCCTGTTGCCAGAAGTGGATTTTTCAGAACTGGACCATTTCTTCCTATGATTGCAAGACTAAACATACAAGTTGTTCTACAGCATCCTGTGTGTGTGCTTAGGAGGTAGTATGGTATTGGCAAGGGGAAATGCAGGTGCTCTTCTTATAGCTAGTGAGTAATACTGATGGTGGTAGAACTGCTTCAGGAAGTAGAAATGCTTTTTTAGGTTTTAGGAGAACTTTAGGACAAAAAGGTTTTCTTTTTCTCTCAGCCAATGCGAACTTGCACTTTACCTGCAGTGGAGTCTGAAATCCAACATCCTACTGTATTATATGTCTCTATAGACAAACAGCTTTCTTATCAGTCTTGATAAGAGTCAAATAACCTCCTGCATTCAAAAGGCAATGTTCACAACGGACTTCTAATTTCAAAGCCAAGATCTTATATCCTGTGAAGACTATCATGTTGCGTCAGCTGAAATTGTTATTGGAAGACACAGCAGTAATCTGCTTCCACTGAATAGTAAATGCTCCAGCAGGAAATTTTATTTTACGTTCCAAAGATATCAGTTGCATAGCTGGCATTGTAACTTATTGGAAGAATTCTGAGTTTAACAGCTGATACATTTTTGGAAGTCATATACATCCCTTCAAGCTGATAAAATTCTAATGACTTACTGAAATAATAGCCTTTTTTTTTTTT
>VWYP01006765.1:229893-258748 GCA_013400435.1 Pycnonotus jocosus | reverse complement strand
TTTTTTTTTTTTTTTGGCCTGGATGTTATACAGACATCACAGCTGCTGTGACAGTCATCACAGTGAGTAATGAGTACGGAGTGCAGCCTTGCCCAGATGGTGGCACAGAAAACTGGAACTCCTCCCATACAAGCACTGACCACACCTGCCACACTCTGCATTTCTCAAAACTCAAGCTGTCTGGGCCAACAGTACCCGTAACCCATATGCAAACAGTTGAATGAAAATGCACTGGCTTTCCCCCATACCTTACTGCTTCTCAGCAGCTTTCCCTTTTCCAACTGTTTTCAGTCCAGGCTGATTTCCTGAGCTTAATGCTCTTTTTCTATCTAGCAGCATGAGCCAGACTCCCTTCCAGGCGTGTGTTTGTTCCTCCACAGCACCTCAACTCTTTTTAAATGTCTCCAGGGTATGGCTTGTTCAGATTGGCACAGTTCGACCAGCTGTGTGAGGGAGTGCTGTGCGTGTTGGTTCTGAGGTAGCTTCTGATGGCTTCATTTTCTGGACCCTATCTCTAATATCAGAAGAGACCATGAAGAGCATTTTCTATCCTCTCTGTACTCTTTTCCCATTTTTTGCCATCTGCTTCTGAGGCCATCACTTTTCCAGGCTGATGAATTATAACCTGCCCAGCTGATCCATATCTCTGTTCTTCCTTGTTGTCTTCTCTGAACCTTTCACTTGATGAAATAATGGGACTAGTCTGGACTGTACTTAAGGTCTGGAAAATCATGTTTTTATTCAGCAGCATAATATTGTTTCCTTTTGTTCACTGTTCTGTTCTTAATAACTGTATGTGTTTTTGCTGGTAGCCAAGCACTGAGCTGATGTTTTCATAATTCCAGTCCAGGCTTTACTGAAGTAATGGCTAGGAATACTCTCTTCCCCCTCTGAGATGAGAGAATTGGGTCATTTGTACAGTGGGGGTATGGGAGTAGTATCTGTTCTGAAGACAGTTTGGACCTAGTAATTTAAAAATAATCATCTAGACATTCTGCAGTCTTTTTAAAGTGGCTTGGTCACAGTATTCCTATAGATAATACCATGCAAATCTGCCATTGTTACAACATCTTACAGATTTTTTATAAATCTGCACTTTTAGTTTTATTGCTGTTGTTGAGGTTGTTAGAGTCCAGGAGTTGCAGTCAGTTACACTATACATTTGAATAAGAAAATAATTTTTTCTATGTCAGTCCTCATTCTGCTTTTTATTAGCTCTAGTGAATAACCCTTATTTGTACAATCCTGGAAATGTATGCTTGGCTGCGTTTGCTGGAAATATTAAGCATTTTATATTATGGAAATGCCTGCTGTGTAGTAGGCATGAATCTGAGACTGTGTTTTTTACAGGCGTATGTGATGGCTTTAAATTCTAGGGTGTTTCCTTCTAAAAGTATATATAAACTGCACCTTGATGGATGAGGGCTAGAAAGGAGCTTCCAGTACTGGCAGACTGTGTTGAGGCTGTCCTGTGTCACACTGAACTTGAAATCTTGGCAACTTTTCCCCCAAAACATTGGTAACTGGTCACAAGGTTGTTCCTGTGCTAGTGCTGTTCAGTGCAAGCAATATTGCAATGCTAAAGAGTTGTAGCCATATGAATGGTCCAGGATGTGGCAGGATAACAAACATAGAACAAAGTGCAAAATTTGTCATGAAATATTGGCATGATTAATGGGTATCTCTCTACGCATTGTTTGGAAATACATATAAATCTTGTATGTATAAATCCCTCTATTTAGAACAATTAAATGTGAAGTATATTACCGTACTTCTGTTAACTGTATGTTTTTCATGTGTTTCTGCTGTCAGGTTGCTATTTACTTGTCAAGCCTGGTTGAACTGGAAACAGAAATACCTTCTAAGTGGGGGGAGAAGGATTTCAAGACAGGGAAAGTAGTAGTGTAACATTTGGTGAGGATGAAGTAGCATTTGTGGGAGAGTAATGAAAGCAAAACATATACAAGAGGAAAAAGAACTTAAAATTAGCTAGAGGTGTGTAGGGAACCTTGATGGTATTGTTTGCTGCCAGGTTTGCAATGGCAGAGAAACATGTATGTTTGCACTGCATTGACTATCAGGGACTGTATGTTTCTCTTTCTTCCTTTTAGTTCACCATAACTCTTGAACCTATTGGCGGCAAAATTTAACAGGGAATGAGATATCTCAAATATATTTAGATTCCTGGATATTTCACAAAAATCAGTAGCTGGGTAAAAGAGAACAGCCTGACTAGTGCTCCCTGCTGAGAAAAAGCAGCTCCATCCTGGCTCCCAGTTGCCTCTGCTGGGCATCAGCCAGCCGGTGAATGAGCGTGCACATCCTGCACTGGCTGGACAGCCAGCACACATGGAGCTGTGGAATATCATCACCCGTTTGTCAATTGTCTGGCTGACCAGAGGGCTGGGGGATAAGTGTGTTAAAAAATCTAGGACAGTCTATAGGAAACCAGGCATCACATTTCCAGTAGCTCCTGTTATCTTAGTAGTAACCAAGATGTGATGTTTTGTCCCTTGTCAACTAATGTGCACTTAGAAAACTTCCAGATTTTTCAGCTTGAGAACCTTATGGTCAGGTCTCCCACATGATGGGAGAGCCTCTAAAGTACCTCTGGGGCTCTTGCTCTGGTTTTAATGAGGAGGAGTAATCACTGTGGTAATTGCAGTGATTTCAACCAATTGATGCATGTGCAATTCACTTTTCATAAAAGAAAATATTTATATAGACATGAAGTGATATGAAATATTTCCAGATTTTCTCCAACTCTTTATAGAGATACTGCCAAAGGAAAAGTGGAGAAAAAAATGCAGTGAATGTTGCCATTAGCACCTTTTTTGTTCGTTTTGTTTTGCTTTTTGATTGAGAGTGTATTTTCTTCAAATGGTTTTAGTGGATTCTTCTATTTTTTTATTTCTTAACGTATGCTATATTTTTACTTGAATGAATGAATAAAAATTTTGGCCAGCATATTTTTGAGGAAATATACTTTCCATTTTAGTTATGCTGCTGTAAGTTCTCCTTTTAGCCACTCTTTGTGGTGCCAAAGCACTTTCTTATTCTTTATTCATTTTAACCAGGTAAACCTATTTTATAGAAAAGTATATTGGTGATCATAAGATAATTTTAAGGAAGACTATGAAAGGGTAACCTCCAGAAGAACTGGAAGGGAACCAAGATCTGTGAGGATTTCCAAAGTGGTGGGCTACTCTGTTGTTACAGCTAAGGTCCAGGGGCTCACTGACCACTCCAAAACAACATGTATCTTCACTCTATGATGTTCCTATATTTGTGCTAAAGTACCAGTTTCTAAGTCAGCACAGTGCATGTTGCAGTTCCTGTTGAGTGGCTTGAATCAGGGAATGTGTCCTGTGCTTGCCAGGGTTGTGCTGAAGAGGAGTGAAAGTGCTGGTCACTGCAGAGGCCACGGGACTCCTGCCCCCGTCCCAGCCCCTGCTCTGGGGACAGTGCTTATTAGTCTGCTCTCAACTGGGACTGGGTAATGATGACATGGCTTATGGTGATCCTTATTGCTGTGGTCGTACAAGTGGTGTTGGTATCTGGGAAATTATGCTATTGATTGTCAGGTTTTATCAGCAGTGTTAGGCTATTAGGACTGAGACCTTGGGAATATCTGTGTAAATGCATGGGAAATCATTCCCTCAAATACCTTTAAAACTAGTGTGGTTATAAACAAGAGATTCTTCTGGCTTGCATGTTTATTCATGGTAGTTCTACTGAAATATACATAAGATTAAGTATTATGTGAAATATAAATGCAGTTAATTTAATGATAATGTCTTATGTTGCAAGATGAAAGGCATGATTAATCAAACATATATATGTATGATCAGGACTAAACATACTGGTGATTGATATAACTTGGGTGAGAAGCACTTTGTTGTCATGAATGTGCCATGCAGTGATATATTTCAAACTACAGAGTATTTTAAAATTTAAAAGCATCAAATTCTGCAGCACATTGACACCAGTAGATTGTAGTGGTTAATGATGCGACTCAAATAGTTTTACAGTGGAACGGGTGTATCTTTGATACTTCTAGGACTTCTATAAGTATGACTGTATCTTTCACAGTCAAGCTTGGCAAGTGTTTCGAAATTGCTGTAGGATGGAAAAAAAGTCTTGTCTTTAAAAGTGCTATAGTTGCCTATGTTTGCCCATTAATTTCCTGGTCAAAACAGCATGTAGCAAAGCAAAGAATCTGTTAGTAGCATCTTCTAGCAAAGAGATTAAATCTATAGAAATTGATGGATTGTAATAGGGTTAAAATGTTTTTGGTGATGAACTACTCTACACATCCACCACGAGTCAGTGTCTGGTCTTTCCTTCAAACAAATGAACAAAAGACAAGCGGTATATATAGTGTGTTGTCATCTCTGCACTTTAGGAGCTTCTTGGAGATTTACTTGATAGTACTGTGTTCAGTGTTACTGATAAATAAAGGTGCTGCAGCATTGAAGATGGTTTTAGGTGAGGATAAGTGTTAAGAAGAAACTATAGAAACCTCAAATTAAAAACAATTAGGTGCTTTTTTCAACAACAGAAAAGATGTCTTCATGCTCATAATCACATTCACACTTGGCTGGCGGCATTGTATTGTCAAATACCTGTTAGTCTGATTTGGCTAGATTGTCTGTATTTGCTTTTAAAATATTTTTGATGTTTCACACTGGTTTTGATTGTCACCATGAATTTAATTAAATTATGTGAAATTGCACTATGTAGTAGGCTTTAAAATTCTTAAATCATAAAATTATAATATTGAGTGGAGGTAAAAAATATGAATAAAGGTATTCTGGATAGAAGCTGCTCTAGGCTGACTCTAGAAGTTATGATGTGTAATTATCCTAATTTGAAACAGTAGCAGGAAAACAAAGGGCATTACTGGACAGGGATGTGGAAAGGTGTTTTTGTTTGTTTGTTTGTTTGTTTTTTTTATTAGGCCAGCAGAAAAAGTTTAACTGAAAGCAACAGAAAATCCATGAAACTGGTAAATATGTTTGATATTTGTGATGAGATACTGATAAAGGGTATTTGCTGTGTACTGCAATGTTGTCCACTTTGCTCTGACTCCTGTTTTGATTTACAAGTTTGTAAGAGACTATCTCTTTGTGCATAGTGGGGAGTAGAGTAGAAATGTGATGGCTTTGAAGTTTCTCTAACAGTTGAGCAGGGCCTAACAAAATGAACCACAAACTATTTAAAATCTTTAAGGAATGATGTTATTAAGCAGTAAAGAACAAATACTTTTAATGAGAAATTTGAAATTGGTATTCAAATTAGAGTAAAGTGAAGCTGTTAAAAAACCTGTGGTCTTCTCTTTGATTTCCTATTAGAAACAGCAGGAAAAATGCTATTAGAAATGGCTGGAAGAAATATGTTACCAACCTCCACTACTTCACTGATGTAAAGCGAATAGGAAATAGCAAAGCAGATGCAAACTTTCTAGGCTTTCCTACACGCAGAGGCAGAGGTCATTGAACTGGGGCTTTTGAGGTGATACCTTGGGTCACTCTTTAGCAACATCCTTGCATAAACAAGTTCTTCAATTTGTCTCTGGCACAAATATGCAAATAAGTTTTTTGCTAAAATGTTGTTACTATATTTAACAGCACTAATGACAAGATAGAGGGACATTAAATGGCCTGATACACTGTTTATCCTGTATATTTGAAAGATCAATTCTTTTCTGAACTTCAGAGAGGTTTCACTTAACATGAGCAGCAGGAGAAGAGATACACAGAAGAAGATATATACAGCAGGAAGCTAAAACCTCACGAAACTAAATCCACCAATCCCCACAACAACAGAAAACCCCCCAATACAATCCAAACAATCCCTCTATGAAAGGAAGGATAGGATCACCCTGTGTCATAAAGCTGTGTTTCCTCTATTTTAAAGGTATTTTACCAATCAAGTTTTAGATTGTTTTGCTTCTTTTAACCTTTTTTGACCTGGAAGAAATAAATCTTCGTTGGCACTGCAGTTTTAGGAGACATATTATAAATTGCATCGACAGTATTTTATCTTTTAAGATAATGTAATTTTAGATGAACCTAAGGAATGACGGTCAACCATATAATTGGCATTGTGTGCAAGGCGGAATATATAGGCTAAAGGTTACCATGAGGTCTGCAGCTATAATTGCCATTGACCAAAACAGACTTTTCATTTAATCAGGCCCCTGAGAAATAATGTTGCAAGGTTAAAGGTTACCATTTTTCAAGAAAGATGTCAATAAGGAATGAAGACTGCTTACAGTTTACAGGCTGTCTTGTCTCTGCTGTGCTTGAAGAAAGAGTTAAACCCTTTAATATGAAAAAGAACTGTACTCAATACTCATTCCTACAAAAAGCTCACCACCCTCAACCTCCCCCTGTCAAAATTCTGGAGGTGGGAAGTGAAGACATTCAAGTGGCTTTTAAAAGTCTTTACTGCTTGGTCACGTTTTAATGATTTAAATTTTTTTTTTTAATGTAAACTTCTAAAGAACTGATGGGGAAAAAAATGCTGGAAGTGCTGTAGTATCCCTTGATATAGTGGCAGGTAAGATTGTTGGAGATACTAAATTCACAGCTGTATGAATTTGTGAAGAGAGAGATTGTGGCCGCTTTAGGATTTATTTAAGTCTTTAACAAAGGCTTTATTGCTCAAAAATATGCTTCCTTCCTTTCATGATGGGTTCACATTTGGTTATGATGAGAAAATTCCGAGGAACTATTTACTAGGTACTTTCTAGTGCTGAGGGAAATGCTTGATTGATTACTTGAGGCTAGGATACATAAGCATGAGAAAATGCTCTGACCAGTGCCCCGTGCTGCCTGAGCATAGAAATACAGTTAAAATTGTGTACATAGGGAGTTACTTCCAGTTTTGAATACAGGGCATTAGGAAGGAGAAATGTGAGGTCCTTCCACATTTATGTATCCACAGGCTCGGTGCAAATAGGATGTCTGAAACTTTTGCTAATGAACTGAAAACCTTTTAAGTGGCTCCTAGACAATTTTGTGGCATGACTTGACTCATAAAATGGACAAATCTAAATATTATCTAAAATAAGACTACATCTTTTCTTGATGACTGTGATGGTTATGTAAAACTGGAAAACACAGCAAAGAGAGGAGGCACGTTAGCACAGTATGCTGAAAAGCCTTCCTGCTCCTTCCAAGGAAGGTGAATGATCAGGATGCTGGAGCAGCTGAGTAAGTCCTAGACTCTGGTGTCCCCCTTGCTCTGTTCAGATGCCTGTCCTCCAGCAGACAGGGGTTGTGCCATGCCACCATGTGAAAAGCACAGGGCCACTGCAGGAACACCAGGCCTCTTCTTTTTTCCCACTGGTTGGAAATCTACATCTGCTCTTTGTTGTTCCTGTCACCTTTCCTTTCATGTCACCTCCTTCACCTCCTTCCATCTGTGGTTTTGCCCACTTTCTGTAGCAGGATAATCTAACACCTAGATAGCGTGGGACAACAGTTAGCTCTACTGGTTCATGCAGCAATTAGCACAGAGGCCTCAGATTAGTGTAACAGCTGCTATCTTGGTGAAGAGCTTCACTGTGGATATCCAGAACTAAAAGCAAAGTCTCTGTGCAGATCTCAAGTTAAGTGCAGTAGCTGTCAGGCTCAAATTCATGTCACATCACAGTTGAGTGAAGGGCTGCATTCCTGAAGCAAACACAACAGTACTGGCACCAAAGGAGGTGCTAGAAGGGGCCTATGAAGGAAAGCTCAAGTACTGCAAATATATTTATCTGCAATGTGGGAGAAGTGTGAATCCTTGCACTTTAATATCTGAAAATGTATATGTTAGCCATACGAAATCTTTTTGTATCTAATTTGATTAGCATCTCAGTGATTGTCAAATTGCTTTCCTTTACCCCCATCTGATTTTCAAATCAACTGCAAGATTCAGGATGTGATAGGGAAGATCTTAAATGTTCGCAATGAGCTCAGCTTTTCAACTTTCAGCAAGCTAGAAACACATATGTAAGACAAAACATGGAAGTCCTACAAATTATCAGTGAATGCCTGTGTTCTCTTTTGCAGGAAGTATGCTTTGGCCAACACATCCCTCTCCTCTCAGTACAAAGTTCCTCAGCAGTCTTGCTGGACAGTTTGAAAGTGATTACCTTGGTAACGCCACTTCCTGCAGCCAAGAAAACTTCAGGCAGCTTGTCTTAGTATTGCCTTTGTGCTCAGTGCTCTTAACAATTATAGTGTAAGTCCCTAATTATTCTGCTTCACAACAACTTTCCTCCTCCCCTGCTGGAGCACTTTAAAGGGTGCAGCAAAGTAGAGTAAAGCCGGAATTTACATTTCTGAAATGTGTTCAAAAGAAGGTCTTGATAACAAGCTAAAATGCTTTATGGAAGAAAAAAAGTTTTGATTATCAATTTTCTGCTGCTACATCTTCCTGTTTTACACTAGTGCACACACACGCGCGCACACACACACACACACATTTTCTCTTTTTCTTTAGATCTCAGATGGAAATGTCAATATGATGCCAATTAAGAGTATAATGCTAGAACTACTAGACCCGAAAAGGGTGTGGCTAAGAGGGAACAAGAGAGTCATTGCCAGCTTTTGTTTTCTGAGTTCCTCTTGTGGTCTGGTTTTCAGGTATAGAGCATCCAAAACGGTATGGAAAAGAAACAGTACCTACCTGATGTTTCTGAAAATTGGCTGTTAGTTATTCTGCTGCATTCTGTTCCACATACTGCTGTCCTGGTTGTCTTAGGACAATGCATATCTTGCAGTGAGTCTTACAAGTATTTACTTATTTCAGACTTGTAACGTTATGGTTTCAAAAGGAGAGCTGTGAAGGTGAGAAGATGGCAGTTTGTGATCTTTACCTTGGAGGCAACAGCAGGATGCTCCTAACTTGGTGCTGTCTTACCCTGCTTCAAGAATTGACATCAGACAGCTTCTTAAGTTAAATTTGAGACTATGGTAGTCACTTTGCAGTGGAATTTAAGGACTTGTTGTATCAATAAAAACAAACCACACACTGAAGAAGCTCTTGCAACTGAGGAAAATGCTTCTGTGCATTATAGGCCACATTTCAATGGTTATAGTAGAACAAAGCTTTGTGTTTTGGAATCTATCGGACATATTCCTTGTGGAGAAGAACTTTGGTTACCATGAGATTGTACTGTTTGCATAGGTAGTGCCTAGTATAATGACTAAAATATGTTCGTTTTTGTTAGAAAAACATCTTGCTTATCTTTTTTCTTTATATTATTAGGAAGGCATATGTCTCTGTTAGGGAAACAAAGTTACTATTACCTGCTTCTTTTGTTGTTGATGGAAATTTCTTATTCAATAGTGACGTGTCAAGTATGAATGTAAGACTTCTGCTATTCTGCAACAGCTATCCACAATATATGCCAGTGATAGTGAGGCCAAATTAATCTGCTGCATGCTGGTCAATATTTGCAATTATTTAGAGAGTTTCAGTGATGGACATTTATATAAATAGTGGTTCATTGTCCCTTAAGTGGATATTACCTCCTGAGAGACATAATCTCCCAGGGGAAAAAAACAATCATGGCAAACCTATCATCAGTCCACAGACTGAAGGACATTCATTTTCTTTTTGTTTCACTGTGAATACCTATTTTGTGTTTCTGACACTGATTTTTTTTCACTTGCTTTAATGTACGATTGCCATTGTCTCGTTTGTGCTGTTTTTCAGCAGAGTGTGGGGTAGGTAGTTGCATTTCACACATCAGGTTCTTTATACAAAGCAGAAAGAGACAGACATATGTATATACATCTTTTGTGTGCACAGTAGCTATTGGAAATTAATAATTTTCTTTTTTTTTTTCCCTGTGAAATGTAAAGTCCCATTTAAAAATCAGGAGTACACAGTTTAAATGGTAAGATACTAAACATTCCTATGAAATTCAAGAACTTGTATGGACTTGTAAACCACAATTGTGAATCCAGTTGTTATCCTATTCAGATATGGTATGAAAGGGCTGCCAGTATGTTGAGTTCATCCTTAGTAGCTTCTCTGTCTTCTCAGGTCTTCTGCCAAACTGACAAGAGCTGTCTGGGCTCTTTCTGTTCTCTAACCCAGGCATCTGTAAATCACCAGGCTGTTCAGTGGTGAAACCTGCTTACATAGCACAGCAATAGGTGATGCATTTTTGTATGTGATCATTTATTTAAGAAAGAACAATATTCGATTAACAGTGTCTTACTGTGCACTTCAGAAAATTTATCTTTACACTGCTTTGCTAGATTTCTGATAGGTTTAACCCTATGCTGGTCAACTAATATACTTCATGTAAAATAAGTAGTAGGTTCACATTTCCTAAGTGTTTCTTGGAAAACATAACCAAATATATGTCTTTGCTCCTCAGTACTTCTGTGAGTCCAAAACCAGGTTTGTATCTGGCTCTCCCAGTCTTTCATTTTTAAAATTAGTTGTGCTGAAACTTCTTAAAAGAACTTCCGTCTACACAAATGGATTTTATTTATAGAAGAGTGGAGTTGGTTCTCCTGCAGGAAGGACAAATTTCTTCTTTCAGAAACAAACATATAAGCAAACTAAAACAAGGAAAAGGTCTATTTTGTCTGTCCTTACTAATTAAAAAATGGAAAGTCAAAAGATGGGCAGGGGAAGAGAGATAACAATTTGATTTTCTGTTTGGCTTCAGTTTCTGTTTTTCTGGCTCAGTGTTATGAAATCTTCTTCCTGTGCCCCTAGTGTCACGAAAGAGCAGAGGGAGAAATCTTGAGGTCACAGAAAACTATGGAAATGGTATTAACTTCAAGCAGCAATGAGCAAGTGATTTACAATGCTCAGGAGAGAGACTGACCTGTTAGCCCAGAAAAGCAGAGAGAGGGAAGAACTTTCATGGCTGTTTGAAAAAATTGTCCTGTAACCATCCTTTTTCTTTTGTGTTGGGAATGGTTCAAGCTTTAGGAAAATGAATTGCCTCCTGACAAGCTTGCCTGTCAGTCTGTAATGCCAGTAACATCCAGCCCTGGGGCAGCTCATCCTCAGCTGTGTGTACTTGCCATGCTGGGCTACAGGCCTTCCTTGCCAGCCTGGGGCTCAATACGTGGGCAAGGCTCTCATGGAGCAGGACATTGCTGTTATTTGTGCCTGCTTGATTTGCCACGTAACACGTTGTGGATATGTGGGTCACTTCTTTCACTCTAGCTTGTTCTTTTCCCTCAACTTCCACAACTTCAAGATGCCTGAGGATTTCACAAATACATTGTATGAGGGAAAAATACTCCTCTGTGGATAGAAGATTTATGTCAAAGTCATAATTTCTGTACCTTATCATGCTTGAGTGTCATTTGCAATTTTACTTATGTTTAGTAACAGAAGAGTCCTTAAAAAGAAAAAAAAAAAGTAGAGTTAGTGGTGGTTTGTTTTTGTATACATGTCTCTGTGTGTGTAATTAGTTTTGTTTAAAACTACTCAGGAAATTATTATTAAACAAAATTTAAACCAAAGCAAAACATGTTTGTGACTTGATTATATACAGAAGCCTCCAGAGCACAGCAGAAAGTGGCAGAATAAATAGACAAGAATGAGACTGGATTGATAAATAGCAGTATTTGAAAGAATAGTAGTTTACAATTGTGTTTGTGTGGCTAGGTTTTGATAGCTGAGGAATACAGGAGTAGCTTCTGTGAGAAGCTGCTAAAAACTTCCCCCATGTCCGACAGAGCCAATGCCAACTGGCTCCAGGATGGACCTGTGGCCGGCCATGGCTGCAGCAGTCAGGAATGATAGTAACGCCTCTGTGACATTATTTTTAAGAAGGAAAAAGGAGTTATTGCACAGATGTAATTGCGGCCAGAGAAGGGCAGAGTGAGAATATATGAGAGGAACAGATGAGACACCAGGGTCAGTGGCAAAGGAGGGGCAGGAGATGCTCCAAGCTCCAGAGCTGAGATTCCCCTGCAGCCTGTGGTGCACACTGTGGTGAAGCAGCTGTGCCCCTACAGCTAATGGAGATCCACAGAGATGCAGAGATCCACCTGCAGCCCATGGAAGAACCCCATGCCAGAGCAGGTGGATGCCCAAGAAAGGGCAGTGAACTTGTGGGAAAACCCATGCTGGAACAGGCTCCTCACAGGGACCTGCAGACCCATGGAGAGAGGAGCCCACATTGAAGCTGGTTTCTTGGTAGGATTTGTGACCTTGTGAGAGACCAGTGCTGGAGCAGGCTGTTCTTGAAGGCCTGCACCTCATGGAATAGGGACCCACACTGCAGCAGTATGTGGAGAATGGTTGCCTGTGGGATGGACTCACATCAGAGGAGTTCATAGAGAACTGTCTCCCGTGGAAGGGACCCCATGCTGGAGCAGGGGAAGGACTCCTCTCCCTGAGCAGTGGCAGAAACAATGTGTGATGAACTGATCATAACACACATTCCCTGTCTACCTGCACTGCTGGAAGGGAGGAAGCAGAGCTTGGGAAGGAGACAGGGATGAGAGATGGTGGTTTTAAGATTTATTTTACTACTCACTATCCTGCTCTGATTTTGTTAGTAATAAATTCCCAAATTTTAGTCTGTTTTTTCCATGATGGCATTTGGTGAGTGAGCTCTCTCTGGACTTCATGTCAAGCCATGACCCCTTCACTACATTTTCTCTCCCCTATCCAGTTGCAGTGGGGAGTGACAGAATGGCATTGATGGGTGCCTAGCATCCAGCTGGGGTCCACCTACTACAACGCTTAAGAACTGTGTTGTGCACATAGGACTGGGCTTTTTTGTGGTGCTCCCATGATATTTATGCTTGGCCATATGAGACTGTCAGTATCTTGGTATTGGGAGCACTAGTGCCTCTCAGCAACCTTACAAGTGGACAGTGTGCTATCCCTCATGACTGCTGAGGGACAGGAGAATGTAGTTTGTTCAAGGTTATGCAGGAAGTCCAGCTATTCAATTCCTGTGACAAAAGCACTGGTGTTAATGTTCTATTGCAGTGCTGGTGGATTCCTCTAACAGCCAACTCTGGGGCAACGAATATACAGCAAAATAGCTCTGCAGGTTTCCAGACTTTTGGAGAGTGAAATGGTACATTTAGAAGGACTCCTGCAGAAGGTGTCTGTTCCAGTTCATAGCAACAGGTAGGTCTAGAGGATGAATCAGCCTGCAATACACAGCCGTGGGACTCTCTGGAGTTAAGTTAATAGCTTCAGTCCCTGAATGTCTATTTCCTAATCCACTCCCAGCTCATCTGCAAGAACTCTTGTTGCCACTGCAGCAGAAAAGATTGTCCTGTTCAGTGCTGTAGTTACCATTATCACTTTACATCTTTACACAAAAAGTCTGTGGGTCTTGTTTCAGAAATCCCTCTTGTACAGCAGGTAAAATGTAACCGTTTTTAGAACAGTTATGGTTGAAACAATGAATATTAAAATGTTTTGGAAACTGGACTAATAACTTGACTTTTCTCTTTATGTTTATTTTTTACTCTCTATTAACACCAAGAAATTCACATTGCAACATGTCGATTCATGACTTATTCTAGGTTATATCCTCTATTGGGTTGTGGCCCTAGATGAGGCAGAGGTGTCTTATAAATGGCTTTTATGAATAAATTAAATACCTTGAAGGCCATATTCCTATGCTTCACCAGTGGGTTGGGTTGGTTGTTTGTGTTGTTGCTGCTGCTTTTGTTGTTGTTTGTTCCATTTGCCCTCCATCTTTCATACTAAAGGAGATGCCAATGACAAATAGTTTTGGACAGTATTCTGTTTCTGCTTGAATGTCAATAATATTTCTCTGCAGTGCAGCCTCGGGGATTGTCATATCCCCCACTCAGTGGCTTGCAAGGAATGCATTGGATAATGACAAGCTGCAGTGTGCTGTGCTCAGAGAGCTAATGAGGTGCTTTGTTCTTGAGCGTCAGTAGATATTTCACCTACACCTTTCACGTACAGGAGTTTTAACTGACATTGTATGCATTTAAAAGGAAGTGAATTTCTGACACAAGTGTGGGTACTACACTGACCGTAATGATTTCATTATGTTCTCCAAACTCAGCATCAGGCTGTCCTCAGGAGAAATGGAGGTTTTGAATGTAAGGTAGGGAATTACCAAAGGAGATTGAGGATGCCCTTCTGAAAAGGGGTCCTAAAGATGCTGTGACTGGTTAGAAGGATCAAGGGTATGATATGTGCTCAGACATGTCTTTATAATCCTTTCCCTGACACTAAGTACCTCTACAGAATGCTAAGGCTTCATTTCTACATCATGAATGTTATGATACAGTAAATTGCAGGAAATAAAATTTCAATCTTGTCCTTTTCTGCTTTTGCTATATATTTAAAAAAAATGTAATAGAAATAGTGATACATAACCTTAATTTTTAAAAAGGGGGGCGAAAGGAAGACAATGGGGACTACGGGATAGACAGCCTTTCCTCAGTGCCCAGTAAGATCATGGAGCAGATTCTCGTGAAAACTGCATTAAGGCACATGGAAAGTAAGGAGGTGATTGGTGACAGGTGTGACATGGTTTCACTAAAGGCAAGTCATACCTGCCAAATTTGGTGGCCTCTACAGTGGGGTAACAGCATCATTGAGTAAGAGAGATGAGACTGATGTCATTGATCTGAACTTGTGCAAGACATTTGACACTGTCCTGCAAGACATCCTTGTCTCTAAACTGCAGAGGCGTCACTATGTGGATAAGAAATTGTCTGGATGATTGCGCTCAATGAATGGTCAGTGGCTCGATGTCCAAATGGAGTCAGTGATGACTGGTGTTCCTTAGGGGTTGGTATTTTGGTATTGTGATTTAACATCTCCATTGGTGACATGGGTAGTATGCACCCTCAGCAGGTCTGCTGACATCAAGCTGTGTGGTGCAGCTGACACACTGGAGAGAAAGGATGCCATCCAGAGAGACTTATCTTCTCTTCATCTTCCTGTGCAGCTCAGCCTATTGGATAGCTTTGCCTTTGCCAGAAGTTCTTGAGAAAAAACTGTCTGCAGAGTTCTTGAGCTCTGGAGCAAGGCTGGGTAGGTTCTTTTGACAATGCTTCACAATCCCAAGAAAAATCTTAACAATGTAAAACTTTCTTTGTGTGTCTGAGTCAAACTGCAGCATTGCCTCCCTTCAGATGGATACAAACGACATGGACTTCTTTATTTGCACTGCTGTATGTCCTCATCACCCCTTTTCTTCCCTGTGGGAGTCAAGTGGTGGAAATAAAAGGTGCTGCCTGAAGTACAGGTGCTCTGAAAGAAGAGTTGTGGTTTTTGTGTTACAACCATGATAAATGTTACAGTCTTTCTTTTTAGCTCCTGCAGCTGTTCCTTCCTCCTGTTCCTCTGTTGTGCTGCCATAGATTGCTTTCTCTTACCAGAGAGTAAACTAAATCCAGTGTTAATAACATGAGTAGTACTACTGCTTGGATATAGAACAAGTAGGAGATAAGGAATGTAGACTGGGGGGCTTCAGCCTTCCTGTGAATGTCTGCACTGAAACGGAATTACAGAATTTGTTAGTTGCTTGGAAAACGTCCCTTGTGTCTGTTTGTTGCTGCTTGCCTTTATTATCAAGATCTGCTTTTGGAAATCAATGCTAGCGTGGTATTTCAAGATGATCTAGTATCCATAGGTAGACTATGATTTTGCTTCAGCTATGTTGCAGACACATTAGTGCAGATTAAATAGAAGAAGATAAAAGGCAAGTTGATGCAATCATATTTTCAGGACAATAGAAGTGAGAGTGATCAAAGATAAGAACATGGCTGGGTCACTCTGCTGGAGTACTCCTCTCACTCTCTTCACTTGAGCTGCTCTTAGCAGTTTTCCAGGCTCTTTGGAGCAAGAATTGGAAGCATGCCCAAGGAAGGTGTTGTGCCATTACACATTAATTTTTATTTACTACTCGACAGCTAAGAAGTGAAGAGCAGACCTTGTACTTTAATATGTGGGTGACTTACCACACACCACTATAAAGTCCTCTCATCAGAAGGAGTTAGACTTCAGCTAGTCCTGAGGTCTGAGATTCTGAATGCTTCTTTGGTACATGACTGATCTTTCGAAGCCTTTGAAGCTACTAAAGCTGAAAGCACCATCAAACTTCCAAATTGTAGGATGTGTATAATGACCCATTAGAGAAAATAAGAAGGTTAGGGAGTAACAGGGAAATGTCTGAGATATACAACTGCTCCTTCTTGAACAAATGCTGTTACACTGCACAATCTCAGTTTTCTTCCCTGCCAAGGATGGGGTTATTACCTTCATCTATAGAATGCCTGAAGGCTGACATCTGAAGGGGACTGTGGAAATATTTGGATTAATTACTATTTATCATGATGTTACTATTATGGCTACCACTGCTATAATCTGATGTAGATTCACCTATATAATGAAATAATTTTCTTGTCAGTGGAGATTTGAGTTGCAGCTTAAATCTGTTGAGACAATGTAGAAACTTTCTTGTGACTTGCTGTAGCACAAACCCATTGCTGTCCTAGATTTTAGTGAGAATTGCTTAGTGAAGGGATGCACTCTAAATTTGAATAGCTGATCTATTTGTTTGGTTTTTGTTTTTGTTTTGTTTTGTTTTTTAAACATTGAAAGCTTGGATGTACACAGGTTTCAATATTTTTTTTAACAACAAAATTGAGTCTACTTAATGATCTATACCTATAGTCAAGACCATAGACCATTCAGCAGGTATGGGAGACATTAGTAAATCACTTGATGACATGAAATGGCAAATATTGCAACTTGAAAGAGAGACTCAAGACAAACCTTGGGGCTAAGATGAAACTTGTTGTTTACTCAGACATTTCCTTACAGAAACTGTGGAAGCCAGTAGTTTTTGCAAGAAGGAAAGGATTGATGGTCAAAGGTGAAATGACACTGGGGAAAGGTGAACTGCTGCTTGATTTACGATAGCCACCCAGAGCACACTGAGCACCAAGGGCTCTGAAGTATCATGCTTCTGGCATAAGATATGGAAAAGGGTGGCTAGTCTGTTTTTGATCCAGACATTAGGTTTTTTTAAAAGTGACCCACAATATTGTCATTTTGCTCTGTCCAGGGGGACAGTTTGCTTGAGGATTGTTTTCAATAAAGGCTCTAATGCTGAGGGAGAAAAATCACCCCCCTTCTCATATGAGATGCAGTAGATTGGTTTTGTCACAGTTTGATTTTTTTTTTTTTAATGTTGGTTTTCATTATTACTCTGCTTAGTTATTTTGTATGTTGTTTGGAGATGTTAATGAATCATAGCAGCATGGTAGTTTCAGATGAGTTTGGTGAGGCATCCAGCATGTTAGTGCCTGTGAGCTGCCTGCCTGTGCTTCAGCCAGCCACAGGATCACACCAGTCTTGCACAGGAATAAATAGCTTTACCTTCCCCTGTCTTACATATCTGCTGAGTGGGTCAGTCTGGCTTCTTTCTTTCCTTGGCTTCCTTCCTTCCTTACAGCTTTCACTCTGCTGTGCCTTTAAAATGCACCAGAGAGGATATAATACCAGTTTTACAGAACGAAAGGAGAAGAGATGAAATTATTTGACCATCTTCAGGAAATAAGTAAAGCAAGAGGCAGAAAACAAATCCATTAATTCCCACATACAGTCAGCACCATCCCCACCCTGACATCTTCTCTCTCAGAGTTTTACCATTTTTTCCCCATAGACATTTGAACAGTTTCAGGACTTTGAGCTTCCTTCTGTACTGCTTGACCTCAGTGTTTTCCTGTAGTAACCAGAGTGGTTTGAGATACCTAGGTCTTTTGAGCTTTAGCTGCCTTTTTTTCCTTTGTTTAGCTAGAATTTTAATACCAGCCAAACTGTGTCAGAATTGTTATTTACCATGACTACTTCCAACTATCTTCAGCTGCTTTCTTGCAGGCTAATAGAGGTGCTTGAGAGCAAAGTCTAGTAACAGGGTTTCCTTTTCAGGGTAGATTCAATTCTTGCTCTTAACCTGTTCACCTCCTCAAAAGCTGTATCTGTGAATCCACACTTCCAGTTTAGGATTAAGGACTTCAGAGGTTACTTCTGTTACACTGGATGATAATGAAAAGCTTTCATTGCACAGGTTACCAAAAGTGTATTTAGCAAATGTCCCTTTGTAAAAGCAGCTCAAAATGGACAGCAGTGATACGGGAAAAGGAGTCTTCCATCTGTAGATGGCTTCTAGACCATGCATTGGTCAATGTTTTTGTGGAAGAATTACTTGAAGGTGGCAAATAGTTTTTGGTTTTTTTTTTCCTCCTGAACAATGTCTAGAAAATAAACAGTATAAATTCCCAGAAAGTAGGAGTGGATTAGATTCACCAAGTTCAGAACTTTGGTCTTTATGTGCGCTTGTTCCACAGTTGCATGCATTTTGAATGTGAGTGCCTGACATCCCTAACTCAAATGAAATGCTACAACTAACAATCAGAGCATGCAGCAGTCAAGAAACTAACAGGCTGAAGTGCAGCTATCATAACCTCAGAGCCTGTCACTTTGAGCAGAAAATAGGCACCTAAGGCTAGAAATTGCCTGATCAACCTGGCATCTGTGCTGATACACACGCATGACTCTAAATGCTGCGGTGCAGCATTTTATAGCCACTTTTTTGGCAATTTCTAATAATCTAAACTTGTGAAAGAATTTCTATATTTGGATGTTAGCTACACAGTGCAGTGATACAATTTGGGTTTGGATTTATTTTTAATATCATTTTTGGCTCAGTTAAATGCTGTCGTCTACTTCAGACTCTACTTGTGTGAATTAGTGTACCTTTTTAATGCATAAAAATGGCTTCATAGTTAAATGTTTACCTTCCATGTAAATCTCGTACTTGTCTCTTTTAGTGGTTGTTGTTCTGAGGGCAGATGAAAAAGGCAATAATGAAGTCTCCATTTTATGTTCAGCTAGTTGTCCAAAACACTTTGCTTTGTCTAAAAGCTTCATGCTTTTCACTAGCAAGATCCCTCAATCATAATTTGATCTTTAGAATGATTTCCAAGAATTACTTTACAGGTGACTCTTGAATGTCATTTAAGAGATCTCTCCATCAATCTTAACTGATACTCATAATCTGAAAAAAAAAGACAATTGAAGAGCTCTTTTACATTTCATGGCATAAATGTGACCTAAATCATTCTTTTGGTGTTTATGGTGTGGGTTTTTTGTTTGGTTTGTATCTTTTTAATCCTTTGCTAAAGTTAAGCTGAAGCAGTATAAACAAGGTTTCTGGGTAATGCAGTGAAGTTCAGTGTTTTACTGCAGTGATTAAGATAGAGTGTTCTATCATGCCAGACTGTATCATGCACTGATTTCCTTTCATTCCCAGATGTGAATTCTTACCATTTGCCTCTTCCACCCACTCCAATTATCTCAGCTAAAGTAAAGTTTCTAGAATCAACCATATTGTTTCATGATTGTTCTAAAGAAAAATCAGAGTCTCCCTTCTTGCATGTTTGGGGCACCTCAAATAAATAGCAGGTCAAATTACTAATCTATTAGCTCTTTGTCTGCCATGGTATGCACAGTTAGTCATGAAATATTCATGCAATTCAGAAGAAAGCTTGGGGGGGGCGGGTGCAGGGGGGAAGGCAGCTTCTGAAATAAAACCACAGTATCCTAAGGTCAATGAGCTTGCTGCTTTTAGATTCAAGCGCAGGTCAAACCTTTCATTCTAGAAACTTTGTCCAAGAATTATTTACTTTCAGCTGTCGAGCTTGTTAAATGATTACCTAAGTCTATAGTGTGCTTTTTTTTTCTTCACGGGAAAGCTTTTATAAATGACTTTTTCCCCTAAAGGATTACATTTTTACAGTACATGGTTCTCTATATATAAGCTTTTCACAGAAGTCCTAATCCGACTTCCAATTAATTCCATTGGTAGCTCCTGTTGACTTCAGTCAGAACAGCAGAGTGACTGTCTGCCTTCATGCATTTGAAGAAAGTCCATTCAGCAATATAAAGCGCATTTGATGACACACAAGATTACCATGTCTAAAAGAATATGAAGTTGCATATGCACATAAATCCAAGATGTACAGTAGTTGGGCTTCCTACCCCATCTTCTCACTTAGCCTTGGAGAGTGAGCAAATGCATTATAAAAGAGGAGATAATGTAAATTCTGAATAAAAAAGAAAAAAACACCCTGTGTTATATCTTTGGAAGACCTCTACTAATATTATGTTAATTATTATTGTATCACAGTACATTCTTATGTGTACTAGTGATACTCTTTCTGTTCTAGTACTTTCTCATCAGTGTGAAAAATTTATGAGGGAAGGGTTCAGTTTGAGGGTGATTTTTCCTCTTTAAGTACATGAATGTGTTAGGGAAGCTGAGAAGAATCCAGCTTGTAATCTGAAGCAAAAGGTGACAAGGTTGACTCCAAGGTTGGTTGAGACAAATTAATTCCACAGATTCAGGCTGATGCTTGTAGAAGCTCGTGTCTTTTTCCATTATGCCAGATGAACAAAGCGTTGCCTGTAATTTTTATTTCACCACCTCATTTATTTTGATTAATCTGGTTAAAAGTTTTGGAAACCTTGCAAATTACCACCTGAGATTCTGATTTTATATTTATTTGTTTCTATATTTATATAAATATACTTATAAGTATATTTAAATATATTTATTGATTTTCTATTTATATTATGTTGTGATCCACAATGCAATGACTTGTAGCCACTTGCAGGTGTTTAAACATGTCTTAATTTTTGACACAATTCAAGACAGAAATTGCTTTCTTATTCAGATTGGAGACTCAGACTAATTAGAAACACTGATTGAGGATATATAAAATTGTGGAGTCATAGGGTATTGGCTAGAAAGAACATTTAGTCCAATATCTCTCTCAAGGCAGAATAATCCTGGGCCTGCTGTAGTTTTGTCTAAGTGTATTCTGAAAACCTCCAAGGATGACAATTTCTTCAAACCTATTCCAGGTTCTTCAGGGTGGCTTCTTGCTGGAGATATTTCCCCCCAAATATCCACCTGAATCTCCCAAGCCTCAATTTCCAGTTGCAGTTTGTTTTCCCATGTTACACCATTTATTACTAAGTTAAGAGTTTAACTCCATAACGCTCTTGAAATATCTGTTACGCTCCTAGAACCTTCTACTGCCTCTAGATAAGCCTAGACTAAACACATCAGAAAGAGCAAAATATTCCATAGGCAAATTTTACTGTAGTAGAAAATATATTCTGTGGCACATGCCACATATAACCATCACCAGTGGCTGATGTTGATGAATCATAGTAGAATAGAAGCATGATCCATAGCACATGAAATTTCCACTGGCTGCCAGCCAGCTTTTTTCTTGAACAATTTAATGCTCCACCCTGTAGCAGGATACCCTGCCCAGCAGCAGGATCAGGAAGTGAGACATGGTTTTGTTTTTTGTAAAAGAGCCTTCACTGGCATGAAAAGAAAACTTGTCTAAATTCAGCTAACTTTGTTCATCCTCCAGCGGAACTGACACATTCCCATAACCTGTTCATTTTTAGTTGATGATATGTGCAGCCCTTCAGTCTCGCTCCCAGTCAGAGATGGAAGAGCTATGGGGAAATGGAGTCTGGTGTTGGATCTACCTACCGAGTTTGTTATTCCTAAAAAATCACATTAAACACCTTCACATTACCCATTTGCCTATAGCACCTACATTGTTGTTGCTGTGACATTCATGGCAAAGTAGAAAGTAGTTCAGTAAAGTCACCAAAACTCTAGTTTAAAAAGATTTGTCACATAACATGTCACATCACCACACCAGTGTAATTTTTTTTGTTGTACTGTAAATCCCAAAGAGGTAAATGCAATGAAAATTTAGATATTCTGAAGTGTTAAATTTATCTCAAAATGCTGAAATGAAAAAAAAATTGCAGTATGTCTTGGTCTTAGAAAGCTGATGCTAGTGTTTTATTTAGATACTGCTTTTTTCATGCAACAGAGTTGTTCCTTTCTTGTACCATTCCATTGACTGTGCTTTGCAGTAAAGCATTTATGATATTGTGTCATGCAATTTAGGACTTTTAATGAGAAATGTAGTTTTTGTTGTGAGGATATGGAAAAACCCACGGTACACTTTAGAAAGATTATTTTGTATGTGATTATACAAACAATTTCCTTCAAGAAGAAGCAGGCTTAGGAGATTGTTAGAGAGTCTATTTTGTATCTGAATTGACTCATAAACTGAACTGCCATTGACTTTAAAAGTGCT
The DNA here is from genome assembly GCA_013400435.1 of Pycnonotus jocosus. Classification (NCBI taxonomy): domain Eukaryota; kingdom Metazoa; phylum Chordata; class Aves; order Passeriformes; family Pycnonotidae; genus Pycnonotus; species Pycnonotus jocosus. The sequence continues at coordinate 236,555 of VWYP01006765.1, read as the reverse complement.
GTGCATGCTGTTTCTTTGCAGTCTTGTGCTGTGATAATGAAATAAAGATGAGGTGCCGTGCAGCCCATTGAGGTCAAAATGCCCAATGCTGTTCTCAGTTTCACATGATATTGGATAATGGCTGCATCAATCCCTGCCATTGGGGAGGTTGTGGGGAGACCTGCATGGCAGTTCCTGTGGGAGCCTGCAAGGCTCAACTCATTGCAGAGTGGGACACTCCTTCCCTGGATGCTACTACTGGTGCAATGAGTCCCAGGCCCTTGCGTGGACTGTCTGGATAGACCTGGATTGACCTGGATAGATCCTGCTAGTAAAAGATTGCAGATTGAAACACGAATTATGCAGTTGTGTCACACAGTGAGCTCTGAAACAAGGATTGTTTGGGATATTGCCTGACAAGCATATCCTGCAAAGCCAAGATGAGGTGCTGCCTTCTCTTCTGTGCTAGCTTTTATTCTATACTTAGCTGTATAGAAAGCCATCTCCACTTGGCTTGGAATAAGTTCTGTTTAAGTCATTTGGAGATATGTTGCTATGGGATGCAGACTCCTGACTCCCATCAGAGGCACTGGGAGAATTACTGGTGCAAATGCATAGAAATTTTTTTCTTTATTACCATAAATAAATAGAAACCCACCATGTATTGTCAGGGATTTGTGTGTTAATCATCACGTGTCTCAGATGAATCTGGTGACATATCTATAAAGAAGTATTAAACCTACAGATGAAGACAAGAGCACAGTTGATTAATGATTGTAATGATTCTTTTCATTTGTAGTTGGGATCTGGAAAGGGCACACTGGTAGAAAATTTATGTAATACTCTTATACCTCCTTTCCTTGTCTTAGATGATTTTTCTCTGTTAAGAGGTGAGAATAGCAAAATATTAAACTTGCAATATAGGTCTATATTCAATGCTTAATGTTATTACAGAATATTTAGAAATTGGTCTTTGTTCTTTATTGTTTCAATGGTCAAGCCTAAAATCAAAGCTCTGCACTAGAGATGAGAGATATGACTTACTTTCCCAGCTTTTCTACTGATTTTCAGATTTCTGATACTGCTGAGGTCTTTGCAGTTTTGCCGTCTGTAAGACAAGAATAATGATGGTGGTTATCTTGGCAAGGTATTTTGATAATAATGAACATAAAGAGTTATTGAGAGCTGGATTTTTATTTTCAGATAACTATTACATTCAAATTATATTTATTTGTCACTGAATTAATACATTATATTTGTAAATTTTGCAATTTTTCTTTCTCTTCTGATGGAATAATTTTCATTTACAATTTTCAAAAGGTATTTAATTTTAGTGATTAGAATACTCTTTTGGTTTTGTTTTCTCTTTTAAAATTTGCCTCTGGTGGATTCTAGTCAGTACATGTTTTCCTCTACTCATGCTTTTTTTTAAGGAATAACAATGGAGACAGCAGGTGTGGTGATTGATTCTGGTGATTGATTGACTAGTTAAGTGCTGATGTCTCTAGGAGGAGTTAAGGCCATTTTTATAAAATTGAAAATGAAAGAAAATTATAAGGGGTGAATTTTTTTTTAGTGATTGAGACAGCTTTTGCTTTGTATTGTTAGAAAATGAATTTCCTGCACAGTAGCAATTAGATTTCTTGAATTATATTATCATTCTATTCAGTTTAATATTATAGTTGTCACTTACATAATGAGCCTTCTGTGTGCAGCTTTGATACACTGAGCCTTGCTATTTCATACAGGGAACATGAAAGAAATAAGAATCTACCTCTAGATTTCCCTGCATGCCCAGTAGTCTGCACAGTATGTTTTCAGATCCAAAGAATGACATCGGCATGGTTTCTAAATGGTAAAAGACATCCTTACTGCTGACTACCAGGGAGCAACACCAGCTCTCTGGTGGCATGTTCTTGTTTTTGCTGCTTTATCTCTTCTTAGAAATTCCCACATCCACACTGACCCATACTGGGAAATATCAGTAGTTTTATGCTTTTATTTGCTCAGATATGTTTGTGCTTTGGTGTTTAATTTTTTAACTTAGATTGTAGACAAAATATGAATCTATTTCTGTAGCATGAAGATATATGGTCACAATATGAAAAAAGGGCCATGAGACAGGCTATTATAAGGTAAATGAGAGAGTAGGTTTAGCAAGTATCTAGTTAGTGCTGTGCTACCTTTGCCTTTAATTTACCTTTCCTTTAGGGGAAGCCTCAGATTTGCTGCAGTTAGGAGTTTTTTTTAGCCTCTCAGCCATGTCACGCCATTGAAGGGAAATAAGTCAGTTCCAAATTGGTGCAGGCAGATAGCCCAATTTAATCTCAAAACCGGATGGAGCTGTGTGCTGTGATACACATGAATATCCAGGAGAGCTGGGATCAGGGAACTGAAACTACATTAGCAGGATTAGAAGCCTTTTGGAAAGTGCTTTTCTGGAGCAGAGCATGTTTGGTGCAGATGAATAATGCCAGTGCCACTTGGAAAATTATGAAGAACAAACCTGTAGATAGGACCAACCCAAGTCCCATACCATTTATAAACTGTCGAGGAGTATACCAACTGGAAGTAAAATGATCCCTTGTTCCATACTCCAGACATTTGACAAAAAAAAAGGAAAAAAAAGTTCCCACAAATGTCAAAGCAAATTTAGTAGTAAATTTGCAATGTAGTAGTTTCACAGAAAACTTCTTTGATAAAAGAAGTGAAAATTATGTACTCTGCGTGAATTACTACTACAATGCTTTCAGCAAGTGTATCCCCAGTCAGATGCACTAAGAGAGATGTACATTTGTGTGTTTATACTTATTTTTAACCATCCTTTAACTTGAAATATTACTATTTCTGTCCACTTTAGTAGAATAATGGCATATTTTAGCATATGCATATTTAAGATTTAGGTTGTTTCTGATCTGCTTCCCACAAAATAAACAAACCAGTTTCCTTGGTTTGGGGTTTTTTGGCCATTATGCCATGCTTGCTCAAGGTAATCAGCAATATCCGTGTCTGAAATGGGTTCCTGACAATAGCTCGCTTCCCAGCCAGCTCCAATTTAGGCAGGACTTTGGTATGTTTCCTGTTATGACAGTGCCTGGTTATTTCCTTCTTGTGCTCATTAGGTCTTGCTTGCTTAATGAAATTATGCTCTTTAGAGACTCCAAAATGATTACCAGTCTCTATCTGGTATTGTTCTGGCTGATCCACAGAGTTTCCAAATGAAATTGTGCCAATTTTGTATGTCTGCAGTGATGCAGACCCGGCTGGCCAATGGAGCACCCAAAAACCTGGCGTGTCTTCCCTCTGCAGCAGGGGCTCTGTGGGAAAATGGTGATGTGGAGACCTGATGGATGGGAGGACTTTGTTGCCTAGCAATTGTCTGAGGGTCTCTTCCCTGTTTGTGTGGTGGGAAGTTGGAAGAACACTTCCCGAAGCAGCTGTGCGTGGCAACTGGCATGTACCCTTGCAGGCACATGGCCTTTCACCAGGGGACACCTTTTTTCCAGTCAGGAGTCCAGTAGTGCTTTGCAGACTTCAGGCACCCACTTGCCCTCCACAAGCTTACCTTGGTTGGTTTCTTCCTCATGCACTAGCCAGATAAAGATGAAGGGTGGGTTCAGCTGCAGCATGAGGGATTTCAGGAAAATCAGGCACTTAGTTTGAGGTTTTGCTTGGGCATTAAAAATAATGGTGTTTGTGCTTGAGGAAATAAGCTTGTTGGCTTCAAAGGCATCTACTTAGTCACATTATCTGCAAAATGATTTCTGTGTTTGCATGAAGAGCACGTGACTTCTTGGAAAGTTGCAGTATTTTTAATAGAGAGCAGGACAGTGTATAAACAAAAGCAGTAATTGAAAAGTCCATGGCTTACCTGCCAAATCAAATCAGATATTTTTTCAGCCATCATCCAATAACTATTGGTAGATGTGCTAATGCCTGATGGAGGGGCACTGTCCTCATGGACGTGAGTGATAGTGAACCACAAATGGAAACAAGAGCAAAATGTCCTTCCATAAGTGTGGTGCAGAAGTGATTTTCAAATAAAAAGGCCATTTTGTTAAATCAGCTAGTCTGGATTTAATGTTTCACAGTAACTTCTTGTTTAGCAGCAGATTCTTTTTATGCTAAAATCATTGCTTCATTCCTGACTCCTAGCCTTATATGAAAAACCTTTCCATTTCTCTTACTCGCCTTGCAGCAGAAGCACTTCATTTTAGGTTTTTAAATAAATGTCAGTTAAAATGAGTGTTTAATAAAATAAAAAGGACGTGTGTTTCTCAGCTGTTAAAGATCAAGCTCCATTTGGCTGAAAAACTTTTCAGACATTGCTTAGTAAAACATACTTTATTTTTATAAAGGCATCTGGTATTTCTGGACACAACATTCTCTGCTAAATCTAGCTGCCAGGTTTTTTTACTGGTCTTTTTATTGTCTTTTAAGACTTGCTAAGCTAGTGCCTAACCTTGATTTATGTCAGTAATGAAACCTAGTGGTTTGGAGCAATGTATAATCAGTCACTTTTTCATACATCCCATGACTAGCCATTATCTATCTTAACTTACTTCCATCATAGATTTCTGAAGCAGTAAATCTCCTGAATGGTCTCTTTTTGAGCAGGTGTTGCTTTTACAATTTTATCCTTGTTAGCAATTAATAATTTTTTACAGTTCTTTCTATAGGTAACAATAGGGTGCATGTTTCTCTCATTCAGAGTTTTGTATATGTATATCCAAGGAAGGAAAAAGGACACGCTTCAATTTTTAAAATATGTTGTATGTTCTGCTTTAGCTCACTGCTAACAAGGAATGATCTTGTAAATTCTGTACCCTACATGCAAGGAGCAATGAAAACAAAAAGACAAAAATCTGTTACTCTGTAGGATGGTGCTAAATGATAGATCTTTTCAGACAGAAGCATGGTTCTTTTGGTAATAAGACTGCAGTCTCTTTTTTCCTTTGATCTTCATAAAAAAATTAAGAACTCAGTGATGAATCAGTTTTGCATAAATTAAATTATATGGTGCTAAGTAACATTAAGAAAATTGTATTTAGTTGGGTTGGGTTTTTTTACATGCTTGTGAAAATTAGACTGTTGTTCAGGTCCTTTGTAATTATTTTAGAAGTTAAAACCATTCATATCTGGAAAATAGAGAAGTCCTGCAAGATTTGTGTGTCTCTTTAGTTGCCTATACATAAAACACTTTGAATTATTGGCATTTGGAGTGGGTGACTCAGGATTTGAAATCACAAGGTTAGCATAAAAACCTGTACATTTAAGAAGCTTTTTTTTGTTCACAGCCCTCATAAAGCACCTCTTGAGACGTGTGCCAGATCAGTGCATTGCTGGGTCTGTCTTATAGTCTTAGACTTCCCAAGACTGCTCTTGCTTGTTTTCCTATGTTTGGTGAGTGACCTTTCAAAAGAGCTTTATGAATCCTGTGTTGTTTCATCACTGCTTAAAGGATCTTCATGGTCTGGCTGTGTATTTCATGACTGCCGAACACCTTCTCCCTAGGTTCTTGCCTCCTTGTGCCCTTCACCTCTCAGAAGTTGTGCTTTACCCTGCAGCCCTCTGGAGATGCATATCATGGAGCCTGAAACATTTACAAAGTCTTTTGTCTGCAGTTGTTACAAGAAACCATGGTAGACAGGAGTATTCTCATGCAATTCTCTATTTCAGTATCCTCAGCACTCTTGAGCTTTCTCAGGCTAAGATCACTCTGCTGTTATGACTTGCTTCTTGTTTTTTTTCTGTGGTTGCAATCTGAGTCATGAAACAAGCCTGTGGACCTCACCTATTTTCTGATCTGAACTTCCTTAAAATTAGCCTATGAGACTACTAGACTAAACTTCATGTGATAGCCACGTGCCCAGCATGCTTGTTGAGTTGCTGAGATACTTCATCAGGACACTGCTTAACTATCCCTTACCTGAAATTCACACCCAAAACCTTGACTGGTCCTGGATGTCAGTAGATTAACTAACAGATGATCTGTTTCAAGTGACTTGCAAGTCTTGGAGGACACTTTTATAAACAGCTGCAGTTGGGCTCAAACCTGTATCATGCCTTTCGTCTTGCACTTCTGTAGACACCCACTACTCCTGCATGCTCTGAGTTAGACAAAGGAGAAAAAGAAATAATGAATTGAAGCTGCTGCTTAAGGTATTGTATTCTGAGTTCAGTTTTCTGACTTCTCACTGCAAGTGTACGGAATCATTTGCTTGGCACAACAGCAGAGGGGAAAGTAGTTTGAGAAGATGATGAGCTGCCAGCTGAGCCCAGGGAGAAGGAACTGCACATTCTGTGTACACCATTAAGCATACTAGCAGACACACTGGGAATAGCTGGGGAGAACAAAATCACCCAACAGTAAAGCTGCATTCCTAGTGCTGTCTAATACCAACTGGAGAAAGTTCTATTAGTATCACCATGTATTATATGTTATTGGTTTCAAAAGCACACTTTAAAATGAGCTTAAACCCACGGGAAATAAAAGGTATTAAGAACAATTCTAATGAACCTTCCTAAAGACTGTCCTTTCTTTTGTGTAATTCACTTTCTTTCTTAGAACCTGGTAAAGTCCCTGGATTTGTTCTTGGGTTTTTTTGTTTAGTTTGGTTGGGGTTTTTTTTTCCCTTCTTCTTTTTTTTTTTTTTTTTTTTTTTTTTTTTTTTGTGTGAAAA
>VWYP01006765.1:143245-225326 GCA_013400435.1 Pycnonotus jocosus | reverse complement strand
CCCCCCGCCTTTTTTTTTGGTGATACTTCAATTACTCTTAAATGTAGGTCACTGATTTTGGCAAACTTGGATGTGGGTTTTGAAACTTAAAAATTCTGCACAGCTTGCTCACCAGGCTGTGCTGGGTTCACTTGAGTGCATGGAGGAGTTGGATAGTCCAGCAAATCTGAGGAGGGGCAGGAGGGAGTCTCCTGGTGTGGCAAATGCGAGGGAAGTGTGGATGGTGTTCCAGCTGGCCTGCTGCAACTGAAAGCAACCTACAGCAGCTGAAATGTTGTTCTCTCCTTTTCTGCTTGTGTCAAGAAATTGAGATGTTTCTGTTTCGTTTTCTATACCTGACAGTTTGTGAGGTCAGCACAGAGTGCTGCTGTGCTAGTGCTGTGTTCAGATACGCAGGTCTGCAGCAACAAATCTCCTTGTTGCACATATAGTTCTTGATGCTGATTTTATGCCTGAGATAAACACTATGCACGAGACTGGGAGCTGTCACTCTCTGAATTTTCTGATCTTTGTGTAATTAAATTCTTTGCTGTGATATTGTATTAGCTGTGGCAGGCAGGCATAGCCTTGAATGTGTAAGGATCTCTTGTCAGGTCACCACATATTGTAGATTAAGTCTCCAGGATACTTATGGCATCAGGATGTAGGTTTTTCTGGAGTACAGTAAGAAATGGGATTAATAGGCTGGGATTATGCCACTAAGCTGGTGCTGGAAAGGCCACTTTGTTTTCCTCCATCCCAAATGGGTTAAGCTTTTCTAATTTAAATATTTCCTAATTTAAAATTAATGGCTTGTCTGGATTATTTTCCATCTTTTATATCAGAGTATAGCAAAAGAATATAATGGATTTTTAAAAAAAATATTTTTTTTTTTTTTTTTCTGTTAGAAGGGTGGTTTCATGCTCACACCTCAAGAATGGGATACAAGTAGGGACGGGCAGGCATACACTGTCTGTACACGTTACACTATCCAGCTTTTCAGGAGCCCTGCTATCCCCCTGCGGGAGAGTGGGTGCTGAGCAGAGGCTGTGTCAGCTGCTTGGAGCTGCCGGGCACGCTTGTGAGCCCACGGCTATTTCAGCAGAGTTGACATAATTCTTATGAAGCTCCAGTAGTCATGTTTTGGGAATAGGAACTTGCAAACAGCTTTTTACTGGAAACCATGACTACTAAGTGGGAGCTTTGTGATACAAATTCAGAAAATACCTCTGTGCAAAAGACTTCTTGGAAGCTCATGCAAAAGATTGCAGAAGATCTTTATTACCTATTCTAAGATTATCAAATATGTTTGGCTCCAGGAGATAATTTCTGTTCTTCACTTCAACTTTAAGCTGTAATGTTCATTTGCTGTCTGACATGAGAGTTGGATTTCTGCTTTATTGAGCACATGTAGAGCATGAGGGCACAGCCACAGAAGGGATAGCCTTTGGCTATTAAAACCCAAGCATACTTAGTGTGTTTGTTTGGCTTTGCCAAAGCTGTATACAATAGCTTTCTCAGAGTATGTAACCTGAAGGGGCTTTCCTACATCATGCTGGCTGCTGTTTTGATTTGGAAGGAATGGAAACATCAACACGCTTTCTAATTTCCTCTGCTCTGGTTTTCTTTAATATAATTAGCTTACTAAGCAGTAGAAGATAGGGTCATTAGCAGCAACTCCATTCTTTGTCTTGACATGTTAGCTGTCCACTTTTCCTTCAAAATGATCCTTAAAAATCCAGTTCATTTTAAACTATACTATAAGGGCACATTCAAATTTGTGTTTTTCTTCCCTGTTTCTGCATTGGTGCTTTGTTTGAGTCCGGAGAGGCTCAGGTGGTGACTGCTTTTGTGCAAGATATTGTCTTCTCAGAGACCCGTGATATTGTTTACATACGAGGGAGGAATAAATACGTATATTCATACACAAAGAGGGAAATATAGATTCTTAAAAAAGCTTAGGGGATCAGGAGTGATTGGCTCCAATTCCTAGAGCCTCAGCAAATGAGGTGAATGAATAATTAAGTAATGGCAATATATGAGAAACACCTGGAAATGAACACCTGTGTGATTTGTCCCTCTGTTGTGTCAAACGAGAGAGATAGATTAGCTGGTAATTTGTATGAAAGTAAGCACCACTGGGCCCAGTATACATCAGAGTAAACAGGCTTTTTCTACCTAATTTTGCTTATTGATCCCTGCAACTGCACCAGCATTTTGGGGAATGGATTTTGTTTCCAATCAGGTTTTTCTTTCTGTGTATACTTTTCATTGTTTTTTCTTTGACAACCAAAAAACACATGAAAGATTAAAGAAAAAGTACCAGTTAGGACTTGTCAAATACCTTTTCCATTCTGTCAGATGTTTTATGAACTGAACTATCTATGTAACTGAGTTAATTTTCATTATAAATACAGCAGTTGTGTTTATCTGGGAAATACTGTGGTTAAAAATGACTCATGTATACCTGACAGAACTATTCCACAGTAAACATTTGTTTTCCTTATAAGATAAATTCCAATAGGAGAGTTCTCACTTCAGTCTCTGACTAGAATTTCAGACAGATTGTCTGTTTCAAAATCAGAAACCATTTGAGTCCCCTACATTTTTAGAATATTTCTTTTTTGATAATAGCCACCTTATAATGGAGTTTCTGGACTCTTTGACATAATCTTTTCTGTGTAAGATAGAAATTACCACATCCAAGTGATTTTATTTTTCTATCCAAATAGTAATAGAACATTTACATCTTCTATATTACAAACATTTGCTGAAAATGCCATGTTTATGTAATTAAACAGAGAAATTCTTTGGCATTGTATATTAGGAGACAAAAGGATGTATTATATGCCTTCTTATTTTGAAGGTACTCTGCATAGTGCTGTCTATATGCTGTAAATTAAAGAAGGCCTGCATGTTTCTGTTCTGTTATAGATCCTAAGTGCAAGAACAGGATGCATTTACTCAGGAAAAAATGATAAAGAAAATTTCAGTCTAAATTTGAAGCTTCGAGTGTGGTGTTCTTTGAACTTGATATAAATTGATTCATAATAGTAGCATAGTTGTCAGAGGTAAGGTCTGAATCTGGCTATCGTTCTTCATTATTCACCTCTGATAGAGAAGTCCAGAATGCCTATGCCTATATATTTATGGATTTATTTTAATGATTAAGGCTTTTATTCTACATTATAAAAGCTTACATTGTCTTGCATTGAAAACTGTGGTGACTATTTTTAATTTCCTGCTATAATCTATGTAAAACATTGATTTTGCAAGCAACGATCCTTTTGGAACATAGGAAAAACAACCAGAGTCTTGGTAACAATCTTCTTACTTTTTTTCCCCCATTACAAATGTAGTGCAGATTTACAGAGCTGTTTTACTGACTGACGAAAGCAAATATTTTCCTAGGAATTGCATCTCTTCCTATCCTGGCAGCAGCTGCCCTTGTTCTTTAATCTCTTTGTATAAATTAAGGTAACATTTCATCTTCATTAGATAAATAATATAATCTGTATATCTCCAGAGCTGGAACCACATGTGGCTGTACTGAACTTCTGCAGTACTTTTCACCTAAAAACAAGGTCAAAGCTTGGATTTCTGCAATATCTGTAAGGTGGTGCTTAAGAAGGATTTTCTCAGAACTGTGGTGGGAATCTCCCTAGGAATTTCAATGTGAGTGAGAAGAGACAGGCTAGAAACAAGGTAAAGAGATGTCCATACACATGCTTACATAGCTAATGGTTAAACAAAGAAATTGATAACAAGTGACTTAGAAAGCATATAGTTGCAATTTGTTGTGATATTTAAGGTATAAAAGCAGAAACAGTCTAAAGGAACTCTGAAGGTTGTTTGTCCCCATTTCCTTTAGTCTTTCAAAGTTGCCTCCTTGTTTTGCAGAAGCTGAGAGGAGGAGCTCAGGCACAACTGCTGGTGTGAAGGAACTGCTGATGAAGGGAAGGATGGCGGTGTGTGGTGAGAGGAGAGCACCATTCTCTACCCTTGGTGTGGGCAGTGTCTGGTCCATGTCCATGTCTGCTGAGATGCCTTAAGCACTATCCTTCTGCAGGTCTAGTAGAGATGCCAGTGAATCTCTTGTAAGGAAAAGATGGCAATGAGTGACTTTTCAACTCTTCCTAATGTGTGCTGCATGCAGCAGTTGATGCATGTCCACAATGTGTATTCTTGCAATACCTTCTTGCTACCACAATTATTTTTTTCCTGTGAGTTACGTAGGGAGAGGTTAATAACCTCTGTTGTACATACTTTTATTAGAACAGCTTTCATGTTTCAACCTTTTTCATCCAAAAATAAGTATTTTACTTGAGCATCTGGATAAAACTGCTTTTCAGACTTCCCAGACATCCTCTAATTTTATTCCAGCAGTAGCAAGAGGAAGTATTCTGTTATTCTTCTTCACAGATTTGTAGAATGCAAGTATCAGGCAGATATGTGATAATGAGTTACAGCAGTCTGACTCCAACATTGCTGATAGTTTGGTACAATTAAGTCAGGCCTAATCTTAAAATAGGCCTAAATCCTGAATAAATATAGCATTAGGATGGCAATGAATAATTCCTGCTTTTAAAAAACAGTAATTGAATGCACAAATATTAAAGGCAAACCACATGGGGGCCCAGTATGTAAGATTTCTAATCTACTTACCAAGATCATTTTATATGGCTAGATTCAATTAAAAAAGATAAATACATTCAGTTTTCTCAGTGGAAACCTGTACATACTTTATATTCAATCTAACTCATAGGGTGTAATTTTAAGCATCACTGTGGCAGTGATTTGAAATTTTTTTTGACCCTCCCAAAAATGAATTTATTGCATTAATAAGAGTTGTGGAAGACCTGTCAAATCTTACGAGGCAGTTTGACATTTTTCACTCTAAGGTGTCTGCCCTTCTCTGTCTTTGCATCTTTTGTCAGGGCTGAAGGGAAATGTGTATTTCTGCCTTCCTTCTCTCATCCCCAGATTCCTGCATTTACTTACGCTGCTGGTGAAGGGCTGGGAAGGTGGGGTTAGCAAAGTTCTAAAAGAGCAGCTGCTGCAAGACACTCAGAGCTCATCTATCAGTGTCCAGAAATTTGTAGACAATATTTGCTTGTCATGACCTGTCTGGCAATTGGGTTAGATTTGAGTCCAGGAGATAGTAAGAAGATTCCCAAAACTCTCATACAGATTTAGATTCTGGGTTCTTTGCATGATGTGGGTTGATGCTCTGGTCTAAAGTGGAAATTTGTTTGCAAAATTTCTGTATGATTACCCATTTGTCTATATGAATGAGTGGAGTGAGACCATGCTATTAATCATTTAGGACTGCCACTACTAAGGCTCCGAGGAACTATTTAATATGATGGTATCACTTAGACTATAGCTTTGTCTGACCTGCTGTTAGGATTGGATCGAGTGATATGTATTGCTAAAGCCAGAAGCTAGATGACTGACCAACATTTCCTGAAACAGTTGTGATTTGTGCAAGGAACTAACCATATACGGTCCTTTATTATCAGCATAGAAAGAACTGACCAGAAAAGTTTGCTGTAAATCTCAGCTTAAATTTTGCATGTCGTTTAAAAAGGTCATTGTGCCCGAGGCTCCTTGTTTTCCACTTAATCGAGTACCACTTCCATGGCCCAGTTGCATTTCAGCAAACATCGTTCCAGTGTGCTGTGACACACCCAGTGAATTTGCACAATGCGTGCTTGAAGGAAGCCCTGATCTTTTTACATGTGAGGACAATGATTCAAGTGTTTAAAATTATCGGAATGTTCTGCATATCAATTCAGCATTGTTGTAATGCCTGAGTCTTTCTAAATGTGAAATTAGTAGATTTAAGACCCAGAGCTCCCCTGGAGTGTCCCCATAGATAGATTGTGGGTCACAATAACATGAGACAACCTAATTACCATAGTCATTGAAGGGAGTGAATGCACAGTAGGAACTGGATTATGAATGCTCAATTCCAAGGAATCCATTCCCTGAATAGTTGCTGCTGGGTCTTTTGCAGGCACGCAGGGTTTTTTATCTGTTTAGGTACAAATTTGTTGTACAACCATTGTGACAATATTATTACTTTAAAGTATCTGCAAAGCTGTGAAAAATTAATCAGCAAATACAAAAAATATATATGCAAATGCGTAATTATTTTTTTTCTTTTCATGCTGGATTGGGGCAGGCGGTGGGGGTGTGCGTGTGGTGGAATCTGCTGATTCTAGTTTAGATTGTCATGCATGACTCCTCTATCCCATTTGTATTTGTTTTTTGTATTCTATAGGACATTACAAATGTGGGGATGGTACCAGTCAGAAAATCAAGAAAACTTGAGGAATTTAGATTTTAACTGCATAGCTGAAGACTTTTATTTTTGTTTCCTTCTTATTTTTTTAAAATTTTTTTGTTTGTAATTAAAGATAATAGCTGCAACACTGTTCCCATCATTAAAAGAATGGGATCCTGCTTCAAGCTGGGGAACAGGCACCTTTCTGACTTCAAAAACAGTACCCAGGTTCAGTTAGGGAACTGGAGTTCAATGTAGTTGCTCTCTAGGAATGTTGTTGTATTCTCTGTTTATGGCCTACATTACTGAGTTCTAAAACTGGACTCAGCACTATCTTACTCTCCAACAATAACTGATGTTGCAGTGCTCATTCTTCTCTTTATATTAAAGTTTAAAAATTTAGAAACTCTTGGGCAGGTTCTGCTTGGCAGCACCCAAGGAAGGTGGGGAAAAAAAGTCAGATGGTCCACATGCTTTCTACAATACGTCCAAGCTTTCTTCTTGTCACAACATGAACATGCATGGGAGCACTTTCAACTCATCTTCCGAAGGACCAATTTATGTCATGTGGAGAGAGGCTTAAGTGAAAGGAGAATAAAGCAGATTTTTGTGTCACTGTATTGGGTATATATTGCTAGAAAATCTTCAATGTAGATGGTGCCCTAGAGAGTTTAGGTCTCCATCCACACTTGTTCCCCTGTAGCTCCAGCGGCTGAGTTGGGCAAGTTTGGCAGTAAGCTTTTTATGAAAAACTTAACACCTTGAAAGCTTTCATCTTAAATTTGTTTGGTTACAAAACTGACTGGGACAAGAAGCTGGAAATGTTGATTTTGTTCTGTCATGTACCATTTCACCCCTTTCAAATACTGTATTGAAATAGTTACACAGAGGCTGGTCTAAGTACCTGCATTTTTGTGGGTCACAAAATAACAACAGAATGACAGAATGACAGAATTTTGTTCCAAGTATCATTGTTCAGTGTTGTGACTCGGTTCACTTCTACAGCAGGACAAGAGCTGCCTACCTACACTTACCAAATGGAAATGGTTTCCACTCTGTATTTACTGTACAGTTTAAGACCAGAAGCTGTGCCCAGAAGTTAAGTGAATTTGGAATGTCAGTTCTGCTAGCTGTCCAAATACGTTTTATGGCAAAGCTTAGAGAATTTTAAAGATGGCTTGCACCAGCTCTAAAAGAATGAACCCAGGAAAAATATCTGTGGACTGCATTTTTTGTTTGTTTGTTTGATTTGTTGTGATTTTGGATTTTTTAAAAAAATAATTTTAGAAAACTACATCCTAATAAATAATCCACTCTTAAAGCAGTGAAAAGATTTTATTTAATGCTGTTTTTTAAAATAATAATCTGATTTACTAGTTAGTAGCATTTTAACTCCTAATATTAATCATCATTTTGGTGAGGGCACATTTTTCAGATAAATTATTTTGTTAGAGTAAGAATTTATTTATTTAAGAATAGGGCTAACACATATAATACAGTAACACTGAAGGGATGGTGTGTCTTCAACATATACAGGTGCTTAAATATGCAGACAGATAAAAAAGGTACATTTTACAAGGTGCCTGATTGTTTGAGCATCTAACTTTGATTTTAAAGTTACCTTGTTTTCAGTGGTAATTAAGCTCTTTCCCTGTTTCAGTCCCAAAGAATATCTCGAAAGAATGTATCAGCTTACTTATGCACATAAAGATCCCTGAAAATATCATTTTTTCTGAGGACACATCTTCACAAGGAAGCAAAGCTGTTGCTGCTGGTATGTTTACCGTCATGAGTCTCATTGAATTGATTTTTGAATACAGCTTCACAGGTTGTGGCAAGAGTACTAGAAATAATTTTGTTCCATTATAGAATTTTTCCACATCAACTGCACTTAATGTTTCACATCGGTGTGATAAAAAAGGATCAATTCCTCAAATTAGATCTTAAAGAAAGAAATCAAAATATATATTTCAGGACTTCAAGGGAGATCTCTTTATTTTTTAGACTTCTGAGCTACAAAACTGCATCTGGTCTGTAAGGCTGGGAGAATATTTGAGGCAGGGAATAAAGCAGGAATATTTTCATCTTGAAGCCAGCACTTCAGGTAGTAGTAGGTAATGCCCCTGTATCAGTGGGTGGGGGCCTGAGTTGGTTTTCCGAGGGCTCTGCGAAACGAGACGGGCTCAGCCCCAGCCCTTGGGGACAAAGCTGTCATTATTTGATGGAGATTTAATGGTGCTTTATGAAATGAAAGTTGTGGAGGTCTGCATGGCTGTAGTCTTTGCTTTCACTGCATATTAACCACAGGATGAGTAATTGAATGCTCATCCATGTGTGATCATCTGCACTGCCACAAGCTCATTATCAGCATTAATGTGCTGAAGTCACTCAAGATTCCATAACGGTGCTGTATGTGGTCACTGCAAGAGATGTTGCTCTCTTTGTCATTGTCTCAAGATTCCAGCCAGCAGTTCCCAGTAGCTGTTAGAAAATCTCAGTTTATAGAATTATCATAATTCCTTTCTGTTCTTATAAATGTGCAAGCTAGAATCCAAAATCTTCCAAGAACTTGCATGCTTGTATGACCCAGCAGCTGCCTGCTGGTTGGATGCTGTGGCTCTAATTTGTTTTTATTTTATTTAGGCAGAGAGCTGTGTGCAGCTGGTTAAGCATTGCATAGAATGAGATTATAGAGACAGAGCAGAGGAATAAAAACCAGAATACTTCATGTGTTATCTCAGGTCTGTGGAAGGCGTCTGGGGCCTTCATTGTATCCCGACATCAGGAGATACTTGGTTATTCAATTTCTGCTGCATTTTTTTCAGGGTTTTCCATTAAACTCCAAGAGCTGTATCTGCTTTGTCCCATGGTGCTAGCAAAGGTATGTATGTGGGTGAACACACCTAGTACCAACAGTGAAAACCAGTAGTGAAGACAAAAAGGATATGGCAAAGTGTGGGGCTGCCATGGGGAGAGGCAGCCGCTCCCACCTCTGTGAGGACAGGTTGTCTATAACGTACTCTTGGGAGTTAAGAAAAACTTTTACTGATGTTTTCTATAGTGTTCTGGATCTCTACAAAACCCAGTCATACTTGCTAATGCACTAGTCTGGGAAATCAGTGATTTTTGAGATCAGCTGACCCACTTTGCTGAGCAATTTCTTGAATGTCCTCATTGCATCACTCCTTGATACCATGTTGGAGATCCTGTGACACAATTTCTACGCTACCAGTTTCCTGCCAGTGGCATTTTTATCCTTGTGGCCCATGCCACTCCTTAAAAAGGCTATTCATCTCTCCCAGAAGCACCCATAAACATATTCTGCTAAATGCAGTAGTGTGAGGAAGGAGAGACTTTGCAGCTGGAATGGTAATGGGAAATTCAGAACATGTCCTCTTCTGCCCGGGGGAGCACTGGCTGCTGAAAGGTGATTGATCCATGTCAAAGGTGAATGAGAGGATGGAGAAGACAGACCAACTTTTTTATTTATTTACACATTTATTTGGAAAGGTGGGGAAAAAAATGTTAGCAACTATTTCAAGCAGCTTTTTTTGGCAAATGACAAAGCATTTTGGTATGCAGGAAACAACTGCTTCCCCTCTAGAGTTTTTCGGTACTTGAAAGGAAACAAGCTACTCCAAAACTCTAAAGAGGAAAGCTGTTACAGAGACTGATTATTCACCCTCTAAAGCTTTTTACAAGTTTCTCTTGCATCAGACAGAATGATGATTCTTTTACATCCCAGTATATTACTGTGTTTCATTTGAAACAGATAACCTCCATGTGAAAATGGACAGTACTGGAGCTTTATAAAATTAATATATGCTACCAAGAACATTGCATGTGGAATATTCCATGTAATTCAATCCTCAAAACAGCTAATAAAGTGGCAAAATAATGAAGAATATTTATTGCTGTTTCTTAAGGGGACTTGAAACTCCAGTTATGCTTCAGAAAACAGGGAATGTTTTTAGAATGTTGTTGATCTGTTTTGGAAACAATTTTCCTCTAAATCATTATTAGGGTGAGGGGTTTGGTTGTTTGTCTGTTGGTTTACAAGGACCTTTGGCTTAGATGCATGTTTAGTGCATATGTAGTGCAATGATTGTGGTTTTGTTCATGTTCTCACAGCCAGACTGCTATGTTCATGCAAACTCTTTCTGACCTCAGAGATGGTCTGTGCAAACTTAGGAAGGCGGCTTTTTGTAAGTCAACTGTTCAAGGACTTCTCTAATGCAGAAAGGGGGGTCAGAATATCAAATACGAAGTTGTATTTATTGAGTAGGACTGAAGGACAGAGATACAAAAACCTAAGGGGTTAGAGGGTGAGGCACTGCTGTGCAAGTGCAATTTCCTTTATATGTAACAGGATGGCTTGAACAGCAAGGAATTTCACTTTGTCAAATTCTCATACTGCCTATCATCTTGCTCATCTTGCTGTGGCTGTAACATGGACCTTGCTAAGTCAGCAGGAATTGTATGCCTGGATAGGGTAGCTCCTGCACTGGAATCAGTGATTAAACAGATGGTTAGAAATAGATCAATTTGAAGGCTGAGTTTGGCCTTTTAAAGAAGTCAAAGCAGAGGCATTTGCTTTCACTCTTTTATTTATAAATAGCTTTCTCATAGTGCAGCACAGTTCGACCATGCAGCCCAGGGTCAGTGGGGATTGCCTGCGTGCTTTTACCAGCTGTCAGCATGGCAACTGTGGGGTCCAGGCTGCAGCACCCAATTCCTGCGAATTCCCCCTCCCTAGCTGGTGTAGCTGGGAGCAGTTCCTCTGCTCAGAAGAGACTGCTGTCACCTCTTAGCCACAAATGGCATTTAGCAATTAGGATGGGATTTGAGAAACAGCGACTCTTGCTTGGCTTTCACTTTCCAGGCATCAAGGCTGCTCAGTCTTGTCTGTACTGCTCTCCTTCTCCTTTATCTCCTGTCCACACCCCTTTGCAGGCCATGAAGGCAGCATTTGAACTGGTTTCTGTCCCACTGCTCTCCTCCTGTCTTGGGACACGTGGTGAACAGCCGTGGTGCCAACAGCCCCAAAGTCTTGTGCTGGATTGGAACAAAGTAACAGGTGTTTTTACATGTGCATTGCTTTTGTATGGGAGGAAAGAAAAGTGTTGGGATGCCCTGACCTAAAGGCATAGGGTAGAGGTCAGCAACATGCCGTTGGTATGTGCTGATTATGGGGTGAATGCTGAGAGAAATTTCGTGATGCACAGTAATTCAGGGGTCGTTTGTACCTGCAGAGTCACTCCCTACTTTTCTGCTGGATTCAGTTCACTCAGGGGCAAGAGGTGTCTTCAAGAGGGTCCCAGCCCTTCTGCCACCCTGGAGAGGCACAGAAAAGGAAGAAATCTTCAATTACACAGTGAAAGAAGTGAAAATACCCAGTAATTAC
This sequence comes from Pycnonotus jocosus, assembly GCA_013400435.1. Classification (NCBI taxonomy): domain Eukaryota; kingdom Metazoa; phylum Chordata; class Aves; order Passeriformes; family Pycnonotidae; genus Pycnonotus; species Pycnonotus jocosus. Next base: position 213,654 of record VWYP01006765.1, on the reverse strand, counting down.
AGTAGTAAAAGAGAGGGAAAGCAAGAGCTGGTGATCCCCCTTAGGAATGGGTGTTTGTGTGGGAGGATGCAGAATAGCTGCAAGGAAGAGGTTTCTCATATGATAAAGGGTCTGGTTGACACTCTAAATAGGAGGGGTGAAAAGACCTTGTTTTCTCAGTTTGCTAGGAGAAAATGACAGTGTGAGAACCTCACCACTGCCTGTGAGTAGGGGGTGATGCCTGTATACAGATGCTGAATAAGAAGCACAAGGAGAAGTGGCTGCATGTCATCTCCGCTCTCCTTTCTCCACTGAGTGCCAACTGGTGTCTTAACTTTATTTTTCAGTCATTCTGCTTAATTTATTTTATGAGTTTTGTTAGCCAAGACAGGAGAGTGTTCCTTTTTAAAGTGTAGTTATGCAGAGAAGATCTGAGGTGCTCTGTGCTGGTTGTTCATGGCCTGGTGGGCTATTGATGTGTTTTCTTAAACCTGCATTTGAGACTTTTAAGAGTCCAAGAATAAACGGAATGGAAATTATCTTCAGTGCTTTTTTTTTTTTTTTTTGCTTATACAAAAACTGAAGCTCTATATAGCCCTAATTTGCAGCAATCAAAATAATGTGCCGCTTTATACTTTACAATTCAGTTTTATGACATGTGAAAACTTTAGTTCTAATTTGTTCCTCTCAGAATTATAAAAAAGTTTTATTTATTACAGCTCTCATTCTACCTGCAGGTGAAATTATACCTATTAAAGTAAAAGCGAAGATGAAATGTAATTTCTGAAAAATTCAGTTCTTATTTTACAGTGACATTTAGGATGCTCACAGTATTTCTGTGTTATCAGGACAGAAAAGTAAGGAAACAATAAATCAAAATCATGTACTTTTCACAATAGAAGGTGTTTGGGTTTTGGTGGGTTTTTTTGTGGGTTTGGTTGTTTTTTTGTTTTGTTTTTTTTTTAATGTGTGTGGGGTTGTTGGTTTTGGTTTTTTGTTTTTTGGGTTTTTTTTAATAATAAGGATAAGATAGTCCTTTTTAAAAGATCTTCAAATGCAATAATATGACTTTCAAATGCAGTTGTGGAAGCCAAAGGATGATCATTCAGACACTATTCTAGAGATCAGATGACAAAAATGCAAAAATATTGTACTCCTGTAAATCCAAACTCACTCAGATAACAGAATTCAGTAAGGTTAAATCAGAGAGGCAGAAGGATGAATTGGGCTCTGATCAAAGAATTGTTCTATAATTGATAAGTGTAGGCATATGTTGTAATCCTAAAATAATGGGCCATCACTAACAGGTTAACATTTGAGGGGGTTTCATTGCAATGCCTGTTTGGAATAATAGTTGTTATGATATAATTTTATTCTGCAGTTTCTGAGGCATAAGTATTTGCAGTTGCAGCTGAGCAGTGGAGAACCAGGGCCCCTTTCATCCTTAGGTGATAAGCATATTTGGCTCCTGCACCCTTCTGCTCTGAAAAGGAGCCTGCGTAGTTCAAATATCAAAGGGCCAGCACTCTGCTCTCTTCAGAGGAGGTCATTCTGAACCTCACTCATATCTGAAGAGTAACAATGGATATTAAGGAAATAAAGATAAATAACTGTATGTGGCTGAGCAAAAGAAAGATAGTAGCAAAAACCAAAGTCCCAACTGAAAATGCTTTAAAATCTCAATTTCTGGTTACCTGCTCATCCCCACAGGGTGTGTCCCACAGTTACAGAAGTGGCAGTTACACAAGAGCCAGAAAGGGTGACAAGACAGTGGCAATGTTGTTCTAGCTGAGGTATCCACATGCAGTGACACGGAGCACCTGCATATTTTCCCACCAGAATCTGGTGTTCTGAGAAAGAACAGACAGAGGAAGGGGAGATACAACTGAGTATTTTCTGTGTTAGTATAAGTACCACTCAAAAGATAAAATGGACGCTGTGCAGGAGTTGAAATGGTGTCCGTATCATTCAGCACATGAAACTATTTATCTGAAAGGGGTGTTTTGGATCATGTCATCCAGAAGTCAGGCATTGTCAGGCACCCACGGGCCTTGTCTGGGAGCTCTGAAGGTTTCATTTTGAACATGTTTGTTTTAAATAAGAAAATGTGTAAATTCCTGTATTTAGAAGATGACTAGGCCCTCAGTTTTGGATGTCTTTATTCATATGTCTAATTATATTTCAATGATTGTTTCCTTTACAATTATTAGTACTCCTGTAATAAAGTCAGCATATGTGCATCTCCAAGAGTAGGGCTTAAATATCACTAAATTGTTTATTTCTCTTTCCAACTCTCCCCTCATTTTTCAAGCTAAATAACAGAATTACTAGGAAAAAAGTAAAATACTCAAGATACTAAGTTTTATAGCAAGAATCACAGCAGTTACTGCTTTATTAAGTGAAAAAGGAAAGAAGGGAGGGAATAGGAGTAAGAGGGAAACTTAGCTAAGGATACAAAACCCTATAACTATAGTCCTGTCACTGCCACAATTTCATTCTTGCCAAATGTGCACTTTTTGATTTTGACAAATGAAATATTGGAACAGGTTTTAGAAAAACAGAGTGGCTGTATGTTCTCTTTCAAGAAAGGAAGCAATATTTTTCAGAAGTTCTAGAACTGCAGTTTTCAGGAAAATAAAATATTTGAAGCAACTAGTGAAAAAAAACCCCAAACTTTAAAAAGTACTACTTTCCATAGCCTCTGTCCTAACTAATCTTTCTTGTTATTTTAAAGGAATATAAAAGCATCCTGTCTGTTTAGATCCACTCTTATTTCCAGTAGTAATTTGTGGAAAAATCTTTGGGTTTTCTACAGTTAAAGACTACTTTCTGAGCTATAGATTTAAAAATAAAGTCTTTATATATTTTTATACCTTTGAATAATGAATTTTCATTCTGCATAATGTATTTTTGAATGCTATGAAGTTTAAGAGGGTTAAATATGCAGTATATGGAAGAGTGGTAGGTTGCAAATTAGTGGGGCTGTGCTGCTTCCTTGGATGTGGTTTCTGAATGCTATGGATTAGATTAAATGCTATGTTGCACAGTATGGATTAGAATGAAAAGTATGTTGACTACTAGATAACAACACACAGGAACTTAAGGAGTTAAGTGCCATCCCTTTTGGTGCAAGGGAATTACCTGCCTAGTCTTAGGAAAAGCATAGAGCCTTACCTGCTTATGTAGAGATTAACAATGTGTGCTGAGAGCCCCTTTCTCTTATGATGACAGATGTTGATCCATTGGAAGGTTATTGCTCAGCCAGGAGACCACAATCTTCTACAGTTTGTAAGCAGGATAATATGGAACTGCCAAGAATTTTATATCCATGAATGTGCATTCATATGAATAACACCTAAGGTTATGTCTCTCTAGTGAAGACATGTGGAGACAAGGTACACAAATATTTAGGTGTTGGCTTGCTGTAGTCATGCAGCTTCTTTAACATGAAAGAGACAGGTCTTCTTGTAAAATATTTGAGAAGTGCTTTTGTTCTAAGTTGCTATGTGAATAAGAAAAAAACCAAATAAGTGCACAGAGGTAGTCCAGATTGTTGTAGTGAAATAAGAAACAAGATGACAGTAGAATACAGCATAGGAAACCACGGAGAATTCAGAAAATTAGTGTTGCTTGAAAAATTACTCCCTTTTACTGATACTATTGTTGGAAGATGAGCACAAGCCCAAGAAAACTAGAGACTTCAATGGATTCTTGCTCTCCAAAACGATTCTCATGGTGCCAGTTGAATTGTAACGAGTCAGTTGCTACCAGCAGCCTGCTTGAAAATTGTAGATGCGTTTGGCAGCATTTATACAAGGGAGACTTACAGCCTGCTGATAAACTTGAGGGGCAAAGGGAGGAGGAAACACTTGTAACCTTCAGAAGGGCAGACATGACTTCTGGGTTCATGCTGCCCTTCAGTTCCTGAGATTACAGCTTGATAAGACTCTGGGGATAAGGAACAGATAGCAGCCTACCTTTTTTCAGTCTCTGCTTTGGCAATTACACATGTTCTAACAGATATAATTGCATAATTATGAGCATAGAAATAAAGAATCTCTGTGTGTTCATCTTATTTCCTCAGTACATCATCAGTTGATTCAGTATTTTCTTAATTGTGAGTTTTATATGGATTTACTACTGTCCTTGAGATTTGAATGAGAGCGTTTATGAAATTTCTGAACTCCTCCAAATGGAGTTTTAATGGTTTTTATCATGTACCAGAGAAGTAAAGAGGAGTACATTTGAGAAAGTTTGAAATAGGGTGTTTGGGAGGAACCACAGAAACTAAGCTGACTTTCAATCCAGGGACATAATAGGATTTGTAATGAGAGCAGTATTAGTGGAAACATGGAAAATACGGAGTTTGCAAAGGGGCATCATGCCTCTTAGGATTCCTTCAAGCAGGCAATGAGCTTGTAGATAAAAAGATGAGTCAATTGTCACAATCACCTTGGATTTTTCAAGTTGCTTTGAGCCCTCAAGAACTTAAACTAGCATGCAGTGAAGAGAAGATCCTTTTGTAGATTAAGATATGGCTGAAGCAAATAGGAGGAATCAATATTTCTCACAGAGAGAAATCCCAGGGGTGTTTGAAAACCTAAGGAGGGATGCGAGCATCAGGAAGCTAACCTTTACTGCCTCTATACTTTTTTTTTTTTTTTTTTTTTTTGGTGGGTCAAAATGAAATCTGGTTGTGAAGAAAAGTTTTCATATAAATGACTGACAAATAAAATAGCAAGACTAAGGTTCATACTGTATGAGGACACTTGTTTCAATTTAAAAATGTACTTTGTACTAACTTGTTCCATTAAGGATCTTGGTCTCCCTATGGTAAGTTTGCCTTCATCTCAATGGTTAGTAGCAATCGGAAAGGGAGTTAGTAAGTCAGGAATTACAAACGGAATACCATATGAAACAGGGCTTGCTATTGCTCTAAATCCATGTCTTTGCTTTATCTTGAATGTTTTGTGATATTCTGACAACTCTGTCTCAAAAGGTGTAATATAAAGGTACAAAGAATGCCAGAAGCATTTAAAAACATTTAATGATATCTATTTGAGATATGAATTAGACAATGAGACTTCTGTGTAAAAAGAGACGATTGAAGTGGGATATGACAGAAGTTTATAAAATCATGAGTAAGATGACTATGAAATGTTCATTCACATCTGATCATATAACAATAGTGGAGTTTGAAGCAGAAAGTATCTTTCACACGGTGTACAATTTATTTGCATATCTTGTTTCCACTGTGCTATAGGGGTCAATAACATAATTATAAATAAAAAGTGGGTTATCTAAACTAGAAACTGTCAATAAATACAGTGGTCTGGATGAACCCAAACAAGGTCTGTAATCTGCAGAGCACCAGCAGTAAACAGCAAGTGAAGGTCCACTATATTACACTCTAATGTGAATACTACTGACAACTCTTAGGAAGAATATTGAGCTATCTGAACTTTTTTATGAGTTCATATCTCTGTTATTTAATAAAATTAAAACTGTAATTTTATAATTGTAACTGATGGGGAAGGAGCAAAGTTGCAGGGGCTGAAATTCTAATAGGGTCTTATTGAGATTTTTTCTCGATATTTGTCTATTAAGAAAAGTGAATGTTTGCCATGCCATTTCAATAAATCACAGCTCAAACTTTGAACTTCACAAATTTCAAGACTTGGAGAAAGCCAAGAGTCCACCTGTGAATCCCTAAAACATTGCAGCGTTTCCTGTGGTTGTACCTCTAGAACTGTGTTGCCCGTGCAGTGATGTTGCTATTGATGAGACCTCCTGAGCTGTGGCTACCTCTTCAATGCCTCCACAGCAGGAAAGTCCCTGCAGAGGGTGATTTCTGTTAAAGGTAGGGCAGTCTCTCACTTTTTTGGGGTTAATCCAGAAGCCTGTATTACACAGGCCATGCCCTGTCTTACTCAAAGGATCTTGATCTTTGGGATAAAAATAAGGAATGTTGCAACAGAGAGCGCCAATGTCTTCTCCCTCTTGTGAATAGACTGTGGAGGATGTGTGTGGGCATATGTTCTAATCTTGATTTACTAATCAGAGAAAATACTATACTGCAGCTTTGCTGAAACTTGTCTTGCAAGATACTAAAAGTTGCTGTTGACTTACTAAAAATAATGAAAAAAGATAGAGATCTCTGGCTAGATATTAACCTTATACAAACCAGAGAAAACATTCCTTGTAGTGAGAACTGGAAGTCTTGTGTTTTGTGATGCTAAAATAATACAGAAGCTTGACACTTAGATATTTTTATTTTATTTTTTTTTCTGACTCAAAGTTCCTTTAAAGTAACAATTTGCAGAAGTGGTTATCTGAAAATATTTTGTCCAGGACAGTATTTGTTACACTAAGGTTTTCTTTTAAATTTTTTTGTTCTTTACTTCCCCATCTCCTCCCAGCAGTGTCATTGCAAGAAATTTTTTTTCTATTGCTCTTAAAAATTATTAGGAAGAAAAAAAAAAGCCTTTTCAAAAGAGCTTTGTGTTTGTTCTACAATGAAGTCTGACTAGAGATGATTATTTCTGTTTGAATGTGTTCACACTGAGTCTTATATTCTGCTGATACAACTCTGAGCTTATGCTGGTCTGACACAATAGTGCTTCCAGTCTTCAGGTGTTTCAGCTCCATGTTATTATATCACTAAATTATTATTATGATATTGCAAAAAGCTTGCCAGCAACTATTCCATAATGTCACTGACATAGCCAAGTCTGGCTACATTTTGGAGCTCTGGAGGTCTAAGTCACAATGTTTAGACTTCTAGCTTTTGCAGTGTTTGAAAATACTTCTCTTCTAAGTGGCTAGTTATGAGAATTGCAGTGTGGGTCTATGCAAGGCCAAAGTATACGCATTCTGCAGGAATAAAGGTTATTCAGACGTTCCAGAAAGGATAAGGTAGTGTTGAATACAGAAAAATGTCAGGAAATGTGACAAGACTTGTGGCAGCCTTGTCAGTGCTGCTGTTTCTCTGCAGAGTGCAGCCCTAGACTGTTTGGGGCACACCAGCAACACTGAGCTGACAGTGTGTTCCCATGGCCCTTAGGAAAAAGCACCCTCGGCCAGCAAAACAAGGGAAAACTTCTGAGAGATTCACAAAGAGTAGGTCTGTTGTAGGGGGCACATACTTACATGCTTGAAGCACTGGAATACAGGCTCACTGCTGCATCTATAAACATATATACACATATATATAGCCATGGTCAGACTGTTTTTAGCTACCCGAGTTATTTCAATACATTGTGTGATGTTATCCACAGAAGATGAAAGAATTCAGATACTTCACAAATGAAGGGTGTGTTAAAATAACTCTCAGTGCACACTGGTATGCTGCTTCTTTTTTTCCCCTTGTACCTCAAATAGCAATGAGCTACTGGTAGATAGGAAGCAGGGCACTGTAGTGGAAAGTAGCAAATCACCTTATGATTATTTAGATGCTAAGAATTGCAGAGTGGATGCACTGAAACTATGCAGCATCCCCTATCATAAACAGTGGCAAAACCCCATTGTTCAGATTGAAGTAAATCACAAATACCTACTCTATTATGATGAACACAAAATTGGAATAAGACTATACCCCAGTAATACTCAGCATATATCAACAAATTTATGAAAAAGTAGAGCTGTTGCAAAGCAATGTGGCATTTTGATATTAACTGAATAATATGATAGGACTATTCTTTCAAATGAAATTCAAATTTTACTGTCTACAATAGAGTATTGTTATGTTCCTAGTTTACCACAAAGATTTGGTTTCTAGATAGAGACAGTCTGTTACCTACGAGTCTAGGGAAGCCTATTTAATTGACAGAGATATTAATTCCTATGCCCGATCCATACTTGTACTTCCTCATGCGAGCTATGGTTAATGATTATACATGTCTGAAAATTGACTACCTCCCGTTACAGCTTTCTTTTCTGACACCAAACAGATTGTTGAGTGATGCAAACTTTCCTCATAAGATTGATACCCTGATTCTTCCCTCTCAAAGCAGCTGTCATTTTGTTATCCTGAGGCTGACATAAATTTGGCATGCAGAACACAGGATCCAAAGGCTTGCAATTACCGCTGCCAGGCACAGACTTGTACCATGACCTGATCCCACCACATGGTGATTGTCCTGCCATGTGCAGCTGGTCAGCAAATGCTTGTAACATCTGTTGATTGCTGTTTATTGAGAACACTCATCTTTTCTAACTGCTGCACACCTGGTAGATCTGATAGTTGTTTATCCACAAATACAGACAAATCAGTTCCTTCTCACAATAATGGTCAGTCAGCTCCAGGGGTGACAGTAAAGGGCTTGAAAACTGGTTTGTTGAAGGTTGGAATGGAACAGAGAGATCTTGTGGAGTCTTTAAATATGAAGTGAAAAATGAAGTAATGAAGTGGAACAGAGGGAATGATTTGACACTGAACACGTATTTTGATAAGTACAGTTGCAACTCACACTGTACTGCAAAAATTCCCAGAAATGAAGAGTCAGAAAGTGTGATGAGGGACATTAGTGCTTACCTACAATGTAGCATGGGTTTTTCTAACACAGTGTGTTACTCATTGGAAGGGAACTGTCAGCCATATGTGCATATATACCTGTATCCCAGCTCAGCAGCTGTTAGCTGTGCAGAAGTGACCTTGCAAATTCTCAGGTTTAGTTGGGCTTTTTTTTAAATAAGGCACAGGAAGAAGGAGAATTCAGAAACCAGCTCTGGCTGTGGGTTATGCTGCAGCTTCCCTCTGCAACACTGGGGCACCCTATTGAATAGATTGTCAATCTTTTCCACTTGGAAATGGAGATTGTAGTACTGCTATACATCACAGGAGAAATGAAGAACAAAAATGCTTGGAGGTAGTACTTTATGTTCTGTATGGAAAACACATCATTACTGTAGAATATCTGCATTTTATTAATGTTAAGAACAGTTCCACAGTAAAATGGGTTAGTGTACCTTTATTGCAGTCAAGAAGCAAATTACTGTGCCTTGATCTACCTGCCAATTAGGTTGCTCAATTGCTTAAAAGTGGACCTTGATCCTTGGAGATGCTGATTGACTTTAGAAGAAGCTGAGTAACAGGAACTGATGCATGTATTTCACTCTGTGTGATCAGAAATTCACAGCAATTTACTTGCTTGTACGCTAGAAAACAGTATTTGCCTGGTGTGTGCTAAAAACACACACTCACAAGTAAAGAGAGCAGTACACGTGCGCCATGCAGGAAATGATAGGAAAGGTACAGCCCTAGTGAAAACTCAGAGCACCTCACCTGGACTGTATCATTTTACCTTCCTCACTTGTTTGTGTTCCTAGATATGTGGAATGAGCTTGGATAGGTTTGGGGTGTTGTCTTTGAGATTTCTGGTGTAAAAGACATGTAAATAAACAAGGCAGAGCACTCCCAGCACACCCACACAGGGACTGATGATTGCAGTTGAAGAAAATATATATAGTTGTTATAATGGGTATTTTAGAATAATTCCTCTTATCACATAAAATAAGACTGGGCTTATTTAAATATGATTGACTATATGAAAGTTCAAAACCTTTTAGAACTCCCAGAAAAAAAAAAAATTCCCTGACAGAACTAAGTTTGAGAGTATAACCAATCAAGTAGTGGTCTGAAGTTACAGTGTACAGAAATGTGGAAATGTGTTTGTGCCATAAATCTTTTACCAATTCATAATGTTATTGAAATAATTGTTTAAAACTCAAAGCATTAAATTTTGATTGCCTACAAGATACAAGTTATTTTACCTTTTCCTATGAAGGTGCTTAAAATTGAGATGTATAGAAAGATGGGGAAATATACTGAGAAAACAGAATATACAATGAATACAGAATTCAAAACTGCTTTTGAAACCTTTCCAATACTGTATAAAATTTTGCACTTTCATAATTAACTAATGACCTTTCCTTCCTTGACCTAGATTTTAGTTGCAACAAATGAACAAAGGAAAAAAAAATCACTTGAAGTCAGCAAAGCCAACACAGCAGCTTCAATAAACCTCTTTGCCAAACTGATTAGATTTGCAGTTCACTCACTAAGCCTGCCTGGCCATGGCAGCATCATGCAATGAATGTCTTCATTGAATAAAACTGGAATTGCAGAGGAACTAATTTTTTTTTTGTCTGAATACTTCTGTAGTGCTTGCTTAAACATGATATTGTTTCTGATTAACTCATGTATGAGCAGTCTTATTCTGAAAAAAAAAATCTTCCTGTTGAGCCTAATGTAGTTGTTTAATAATTAAACAGAAACAGTTAATTGGAAAATACTGCATGTGCAGACAATCCTCAGTCTTTTTTCTTTGATGGCTATAAAGGGTTCAAGGTTGGATAAAGAAGAATTTTTTAAAAAATTCTTTATTGGATAACACATTGTCTTAATTTGTTGATTTTAATTTCTTAATTTGTTTGACTAAATGAGAAAGTTAAAGTATCTGATAGTTTTTTCATATAAAATGTTACAGGTAGATTGGCATGAGAGTAGAAGAATCTTTTGTTTCTATAGAAAACTTATGAAACTCCAGAAATTAAAGGTTGCATTGCTCAGCAGGAAACTTATGAAAACTGCAATGTGTCCTCAGCCTCCACATAACTGCTATTCATATTCAGGCAAAGCAGGGAGAGAGAACAACCTGCTTTTCCTTGAGTCAGTAGCTCAGATCCTGAGTGGACTGGGCCTTTACAGACTTCATTTATGATATATGTTTAACAGCCTTTGCATAATTAACATTTTCATCATTGTTAGTGAGTGTGTTAGCAAGTGAGAGTTAATATAACAAAAGATTGAATTCGCTCATTATGGATTATTAAAGGACTATGATTAAGTAAAACTATATATTCTCCAGAAAAGAAATAGTTTTAACTGGTGGTGGTCCAAAAGAACTAGAAAAAATTCCTGTGGTGCTCATGTCTGCCTTGTCCAATTCTTTTTTCAGAAATCAGGATGTTAATCTAAAGAGAAAAGTGAGTAAGTTAGGAAGATTTATTAAAAAAAAAAGAAAAGAAAAAAAAAGAAAAAAAGAAGACAAATGTCTGTTTTTCTATTAGCAAAGAAAAAGTAAAGGAAGTAGAGGATGCATCCTTCTGAGCCTGCTAGCTTTAGACTTAACCAGAGAAGCAGCCCCTGCTGGCTTTGTCTGCAGCTGTCTGAAAACCACGTTTAAACATGTCTTGACCACAGGTCTTGTTGAATCAGTGGCAGATGCATTTTGGTTGGCACATGCAAATGAGATGGCTCTAGTACCAGAATAGTAGAATTTTTAAAGACAGCAGCTATAGAAAAATTTAAATCTAACCCTAACCCAACCCCTTGGGTTTCTTTGCATGGTTCTTGTGAATCACTGGAAGTCTCTGTGCAATCTGATGGAGCTTGACCTCCCCCATGGAAGCTGTACAGCTGCTGGCTGGCCTCACAGCTGGGTCTGATCCAGGAGGGTTGGGAGGACAGGTGTAACAAGTGTGGAAATGACCAAGCAGCTGTTTCCACCAGTTTGCTGCCAGAGGTGCTTGGGGTCTCAGCTGTGCTGTTACAATAAACTAGATAGTGACCTAGAGACCAGAGTCCTTGAGTGATTGGAGTTCCTGATCTTGTGCTTTGCAGGTTCTGTCCCAGGGCCAAGTCCTGTCCAGCACCAGCACCCAGTGCAGATCTTGGAGGTGAGTGCTATCAAGGGTGTGCGGAAATTGTTTTCTGGGTCAGGGCCAAAGACTCTTTAGTCAGGTCTCTGTGAGCTAGGAGAGTGAGTGTCCTGATCAATAATCCTTTCTAGCACTTGATGGAGTTAAAATATGTCCTGTGAAGGATTGTCTTGCTTTTACAATTCCTGGGGAGAATCTCCAGGGAGATCCTGTGAATAACTTGCTTGTAAACTTTCTCTCTTCCCTCTGTGCCAACACCTACCCAAGAAATACCTTGTTTATCTTTAAATCTCCTCTGCTTGCTTATACGCCATTGTTGGCTGCTTTGGTGCAAATTAGTTGGAAGATGCACAGTGAGGGAGAGTTGGCTAGGACTGCCCAAAAGTTTGCATCTGGTATTAGGTTATGTCTCTCTACACTGGTGAAAAGTTCTACAAGAGAGGCAAGGTTTCATGTGCAGGACATGTTGCAGATCAAGGAAGCATGAATGGTATAGATGGGTCTGGGATGTGGTCAGTGATACAAGTTTCAGCTGTAGTAATGTAAGAGCTTTGGGAATATAAATGTCTCTCAGAGAGAAGCACAGAGTGGGGCTGCAAAGGTGCCTATGATGTGTACAATGATGTTTCACTTCATCTTACCTTATGGTGGGGCAAATCTTACATAGTGGTATGTGTTACTAGTGAATCAAAACACAGGCCTACATTCAAAGTCACTGCAATTTTATGCCTTAGTTATAAGTGATTTTGAAGGCTCAGCTTTAAATTCCTTCCGTAGAAGTTCAAACTATGGGTACTTGCTTCCCATTTGTCACCAGTGTTTCTCTGATCTCTGCCCAGCTACGCTCATAAAGTGCCTCCATGTATGTTTACATAGATGTTTACTCTCCAAACAGTTCTCCTCATTCTGAAACTACTTAAGGAATGTACCTGACAACTTGGATGGAAAAACATTCTCTAGATGTAAAAGACTGAAAGAACTGCTGTATACATTGGATTCAGTGTTCACCAAAATTCTAGGTCTGGACTGAAATATTACTTTTGACTCATATTTTTATTTGTGCAATACTGTGTCTACCAAAGTAAAATATTTTGACATTACAAGAAAGTAAAGAATGGCAGAATGTAATCTCGTTGTTTTAGACATCAAAGAGAAAAACAAAGTTACAGGAAAGTAACTTCATTTGGAACTGTAGTTTAAATAGAGCAACTAGTGAAAAAGCTGCATTTTGGCAACCTTTCTGAAAAGATAGTAAAGAGAGAGAGACTGAGACATTCTTCATCCAGTTATAAATTACATAAATACAATGAGTGTTAGTTATGTCTAACTAACAGAGCAAGTCAGAATACCAAGTGTGTAAATATAACTATTTTAATGCGCTGGGTTTAGGCTGTTTAAAGCAAAACCTTATGCTTACATGGTGTTGAGCAGTTTATTTCACTTACCACTCTAAGTCCCTTTATCTCCTGTGCTGCTGTTTGCTATTCCTAATGATTGTTAGGGAACTAAGAACAGCTATGAGGATATACTGGCAAAGTTAGTCTGATAAACTGGTTGCATAAAAATGTTTCTTGTAGCTGTTAAGATGCATCTGTTCAACAAATGTAAATAATTTTTCTAGAACATGCAGTTCTAGAAACAGTATGCATATTGTGTTCAGGAGAAACCATCCAACCGTTCAGGCTACTAACACTTAAACCTAGTTTATATTTCTGAATTGAACCAATGCTGTATCTTTGGAACTTGTATAGTGACCCAACCCAAACCTTTTGGTGATATATTTTTTTTTTCATCTGGAATTACATGAATTAAGAAATTAAGAAATCTAGCAATTTTAAAAAAGAAAATGGGCTGGGGGTGTTTACATATTTTGTCTTTTCAGGACCATTTGATGTGCTGCATTAAAGCTGCACAGCTGAACATCCACAAATTGTGTATTTCTTTGTATAGTATATTGTTGACATAAAGGATAGAATTTCAGAAATGTAAAACATTGTGCCTTGCCTTCCTTCTAGGGAAACCTTAAAATATTTTGCCAAGCTCTACCTTCTGCATCGCACCTCTTTTATTTTCAAGAAATAGATTTTTTTAAACTTTGTAATTAGCTACAGGGTTGTATGGAGGAGGAAAGTATTGCTGGCAGTTGTGTGTGTCTACACGTTGAGCCTTGCTCAACGTGTAGACACAACACACAAACATCTTGTAGCCCTTCAGCTGAGTATCAACACACCATTAATAAGCAGACAGCTTGAAAACTCAGCAATAGCAGAACATTTGTTATAAAAAAGAGAAACTGCTTTGATCTGGCCATTCCATTTCTTTGAATCACTGTGTTACTGTGCATAACAGTGTGCTCATGTTTAATTGGTCACCATACCTAATCTTTATATGGTCCCCCTTTATACCAGGATTGTACAAAAAGAGGAATTCCTGAAGTATGTGTTTGCTACAGATAACTCACAGCATGTTTGTTTTGGAGGAAGAGCAAAGGAAGGAAACTGACATATTTGTAATTTTTTTTTCCTCTCTCCTCATCTAGAGCAAATGAAAATAGTACGAAGTGATGAGAGACCATCCAAGGTAATTCTAAGCTGTTCCTGCACCCTGTATGTGTTCTATTTTTGTTCTTGCTGTGGTCCCTTGAGACAGGTATTAATGTTACTGTGTCTTGGAATGCTTGTTACTACATCTGGAGATGAGAAAATTCTCTCTCCTCTCAGCAATCTCTGTGGATATCAACAAACAGGTACAAAATGCTCAGGCAGTGCTGGTTAGAGGGAGGGGGAGAAGTCAGATAAACCTAATGTGCCAGCATGATTCAGAAAGCTCTGGGTGAAAATCCTTCTGTGACTTCTTGCAAGTTATTGAGTACAAGGATCACTTAAAAAGGAACTATAGTTCCTGTAAGAGTATAAAGAAGTACGCAAGTTTTGATTGTCCCAAAAAGCAAACTGCTAAGACTGGTACAGATGTTAACACTGTTTTAAAGGACTTGTTTTCAAATCTCTACAAATTACTGTGAAATATGTGGACTGTAGTAAACCAGCTTGTAATTAATCTGGGAGCCTTCCCTCTTATGGGCCCTTTAGTGAAACTAGGGCAGTATTTATGCCAGCACAGTTTTCTGCTGTGGCAGTGATTGAACACTGGATTAAGACTTTGAATGAGTTGGGCATGGAAGAGCAGGCAGGGAAGGACTCTATTAGCAATAAATATCTGGGAGCCCAATTTAACAAAATGTTTTGTTTCCGTGTTAGATACACATTTCTGGTGCGCTTTCTTCCTCTCTTTTGATCAAGGGTGTTTTGGACTTGAGCCAAAGACTTGTCTATACATGGAACTATCCTAGAATAATTGCCCTGGAAAAAGTAGCCTGGATTAACTCCGTGGGAGCAGAGTATTGTTCCAGAAAAAGTTATTTGGAGTATCAACATATTTGAATGCTCTGTCTCAATTGCTCTTTTCTCAGTTTCTCTGGAATCTTAGCTTCTTTCTTCATACTGGATATTGGTAGAAAAGAACAACTGAGTACTGTCATGCTGCTCAGGTTTTAAAAGTTGCATCTGCTTCCCTAAACTAGAGCACTAAGCCAAGATTCTGTTCAAAAACTAAAACTTCTCACTCTCTCTGGAGTGGGAAATTTGATAAGGTATGCTTGCAAATAACCTTTTGGAGTTATGTGTGAAAACATAAGAGAAAATGACCTGGGATCCAAACCTCCATATTGTTTTTCAACAATTAAAATGTAGGAGTAAAAATTTTTCCTATGTGTTCAAAGATAGAAAATACTAGAGGAGGAGATTCAGGTAGTCTTCAGTCTCGGTTCTCATGCGCTCTGTGAAGAATCCGGAAAACAGAGATACTTTTTTTTTTTTTCTTCCTCCTTTGTTTCTTCTTCTCTTGCATCTGTTGTTTGGGGAATACAGACTGAATACTGGAGTCGTGCTGTCCATAGTTCTATATCAACCTTAGCACACTTGAGCAATGTGTTATGCCCGTGGTCGGTACCCGGACCGACCTGATGCCGCTGAGCCGGAGCGGTATCAACCCCCAGGCGTCACGGTTTGGTGTCTCAAACATATCCCGCCCCTCGCCGTGGGAGCTCTCTGCCCTTTTCCCCAAGGGTGCGCGGGGGCTGCGGCCCGGCCCTCACCTGCGGCCGTGACCCGCCCCCCGCTACAGCTTTATTTTGTGTCGCTAAGGGCAAAGACATCCGAGGCCGGGGCAAGGCAGGCGCTGAGCCCCCTGGGGGCCCCCAGAGGCGGTGGGCGACTCACGGGCAGGGCGACGCCCTCGGCTGCCCCTCCCAGGGGAAGGGGCCCAGCCCCGGGGACATTTTGTGCTGTGCCGGGGGCCGGGCACCCACGGAGGGCGGGGCAGGGCCGGGCACCCACGGAGGGCGGGGAGGGGCGGGCCCGGCGCGGAGCCGGCGGGGCACAACGAGCGCGCTCAGCGCGGGGAGCGGCGACGGCGCTGGCAGCAGGTTCCCGGGCNCCAGCCCCGTCCCGGGCCGCCTGCGGGGAACCCTCCTACCTACCACCGCCGGGAAACTTCCCCTGGCTGCGGACCGGGGTCGCCAGCCCCCGTGGGGTGTCCGGCCGGCGGCGGGAGCGGGGCCGGCGTGGGGGAGGCCCTCGGAGGGATGGGGCAGCACCTGCCGCGGGGCGCTGCGGAGCCGGGGCAGCGCCGAGGACAGCGGCGGAGCGAGGGGCCGCCCCTGTGCCCCAGGGACCTGTGGGGAGCCGGGGCTAGAAAGGGGAAGCGAGCGGCAGCCGCCTCTGGGAGCCCTTCCCGCCGCAGCGCTCTCCTGCGCGGGCCGCGCCGGCAGGCTGCAGCCCGGGACAGCGGCGATTGCTCCGCCGGAGCCTGCCCGGCCTTTCGGGTTTGTTCTCTCTGTGCATACCCGGCCTCGGGTAACACAAGGTCTGCTGTTCGAGACGGACCCTGCCCGGGAGTGCAGATGAACGGTGGTACAAAGAAGTCAGGAGAAATAAGTTGGTGCTAGTGGCATATGCGTGAAACTTATTTTGGGAAATTACAAAGGCAGAATAAGGCTCCTGTGTACATCTTCAACATCCTTGCGGCTTTGTGTCCATAGCAGAGCAGTACTGGACCCCACCCTATCCAGTAGTGCTGGATGGAGTGTGAGTATAAAGTATTATTAAATAAATGTGCCCTCCTCAAATACTTGTTTTTAATTCAAGGCAGGATACACCTATTATCCATATAGAGTTAACGGGAGAAGGAAGCTGGAAAGAAATAATATTCTGCATAAAGTTAGGTGGTAAATCGAATAATCCAGTGAGCTCATTTTGCTCACACTTGCATTCTTACGTGATTTCATAAAAATTACAGTGTGTGGAGGAGTATAAATCACATACACTCATGTTTCATCTTCCATCTAGCAAATAAAATGACCCATAGCATCCTGAGGAATGAAATGTAGATCTGTGAGCTCCTTTCCAGCGGCCTTTATCTTAATTCTTGACAGGATATGCTTGCATAGGTCTCATTTTAGTAGTACCAAGAAAGCAGTGCCTGAAGCTTGTTAGTCTCCTGTTGTATTGTCAGTACTGTCAGAATGAGTGTGTAGGAATATGCAGACAGCCAATTACTGAGAAGAAAGAAACAGCAGAAACACAAGGACAGTCACAGTATTCAAGCTGGTATGTACTGTTTGACTGAAATGCCTCAGAGATTATTGGCATGAAAGTTCTGTATTGTATGTCTAGTAAGTGCTTCCTCAGGCAGTCCAATGTGGGGAAAGAGCAGAGCCAGATGCTATCTGCCTTGACGTGGCTTTCTGAATCCAGGCTTTCATGAGAAGCAAGGATCTTTATTAGAGACAAAACCAGACTAGACAAACTAGGTTTTATGGCGACATGCGCTTCTGAGTGTGAGGTGTCTTGGCTATTTTTCAAATCCATGAGTTCTAGCATAAAGAATTGGAATGCTACCCTGGGTAGCTGCTGGGTAGTATGCGTGGAATGAAACCTTTTATGTCAAACAGGCATGTTGTAGTCACTTTGAACATCAGTTTTCTGTCTGTAAGAGTAGTAGTGTGTGGCTTTAAGAGAAAAAGACATTAAATATGCCGAACTAACTATCTTCCTTAGGGACTGAGCTGTGTTCAGCTTACTTTTTGTGAGTTCTGTCTTCTGAAACAGGAGGTTTGATGGGGAGTCTTGAAGAGAAGCCTTCCATGTTAGGCTGCATTTTTTATATCAGCTAAAAATGAGCTAGGTTGAGCTAATACCAAAGGATTTGTGTGGTCTTTTCCATGGAAACCTCATGCAATTTCTAAATTGATTGACTCTTCATAGATGGAAGAAATGGTATCTGCTGTCCAGATACTTGGGGAAGGTAGAAAGTTACGGGAACAGAGGTCATCCTGAGGTCTGCTGCTGAGAAACAAGTCTGTCTGATGCCTCCATGCTGCCTGTTACCTGTAACAGCAGGACTCGGGGGTGCAGTTCCTCTGCATTCCCAGATGCATTTTGGTCTGTCTTACCTCTGTTGCAAAAGTGGATTTATGTACAGCTACCTCTTTGTCAGACAGAAGTATTTATATTACCCCTTCTTCTTGAATGGGTGCTAGTTTCAAAACTCAGTTACACTTAGAATGCATACGCTTAAGTAGTTGCCAAAAATACAGAAACTCCAATTCATACTGAAACGTAATTAAAAGTGATACTTGGAATCTCATCTTGCAGGGACCCTCATTTCAAAGAAAACTGTCATCTTGAGCACCATTCTACCCCTTCAGTTTTACAAAATTAGAAATGGATTATCGTATACATGTGCAAGATCAGTCCATCTTTGGAAAAACAAGAAAATGAGATTCAAGGACTAATGGTTTGGAGCAAGGCTTGGTAAAACAAACGAAATTCTGTGTAATTTTTCTCTTACCTCGCTTAAGCATTTGTTAAGTGAAATGGTTCCCTCTTCCTCACAAGATTATTCAGTGTTAATCATTACAACAATCCTCTGTAAAGATGAGGGTGGAGAATGTCTAGGAAGTGTGATAAATACAGGTAACAGCTGAAATAGCTTTTGATTAAACACGGTATTTGCTTTTGATAATCTTTTTTTCTTAGTCACAGAATATTGTGGATTGCATATTAGCTTTGAATTGCAATTTAATTTATTAGTGTTTGCTACAAATGCCATGTTTGCTAATGAGGAATTACTTAACTTTCAACATTATGAACAGATGACTGTTCAATTGCTTTGACATTAGTTATAAATGGTGCTGAGTATAAAGCTATGGACTAGTAACAAGGTTTTGGCTTTGAGTATCTTCAGGTTAGAAGAATTGGAAAGTTCCATCTCAGATGGAGATGAGAAAAGCTGCAGTTTATGGTGACTGAAAGAGGACTGCTAATGTGTGTGTGAAAGACAGCTGAAAGCAAACTTCATGTGCATTGAGGAATAATAATGTTGGTGGTACCAAGGCAGCCCCCCTGGATTTGTGTGTATGGTTCTGGTTCGTTGTCAAGCACAGTGAATCAGGCAGCAGAAAAGACTGATGGAACTTTAAAGGAGCTGGACTTATTGCCCTGTGTAAGCTTGTTTTGTTTTTAATCTATCAAGATGATGAAAAGGATTTCTGGTTCTGCAGGGGAGTGGTGACACAACAGCAGTGCATTTCATCTGCAGACTGGAAGGAGGTTTGTAACTTAGAGGGGTCTGAGACTGGGGTACAGCTATAGAGAAACGAGGTTAAAATGTAAGTGGTCCTGAGATGAAAATGTGAGTGTATCCAGCATCTCTAGATGGGGACTACACTGACGATGCATATATTAGCTACTATGTTATAAATATATTACTATTATCATAAAAATATAATTGCTAGCTACTCACTATATATGTAGTGCATGTAGTCACATACATGTAATTTTATAGAATATATAGAGATATGGTCTGTATGTATGCATACTCCATGTAAGATGTCCAGCAAGTCAGTATTCCAGTTTTGTTGTAATTCACAATGATTAAACATCTTGACTTAAAACACAAGCATCAAGAATATCTAAATTTGTATACTACTTTCATAGAATCATACAGTCCTAGAGTCACTTGGGTTTGAAAAGACCCTTAAGGTCAGTCCAAGTGTAACCCTAATACCTATTAGCCAGTTTTTATTTGTGGTTTAGAGTGACACAATCACAAAATACCCTGACTTGCAAGGGACCCACAAAGATCTACTTGCAAGTAATTCTGAAATTATTTTCAGTAGAAGTATGGAGCTGAATTCAGGTAGGCTTCTTGTTATTGTGGAAGGCAAAAAAGGGGTAGATACTGTAGTTACCAGCATTCAGGATTATTGAAAGCTGTGGATAGGCACTTTATGTCAAGACTGCACTGATCATTACCAGCCATAAAATCCTAAAAATTGCAGTGTCTTACTGAAATTTTTACTCGTCCCAGGTTTTGCTGATACTGCAGGTCTCCACTGTGAGCTATTATATCAATACATAACAAAGTTGCCTTAGGTCAGCAGGACTGCTGACATTGCTGTACTGCTGCAGTGCATCCTCGGTGGCATTTAGCCAGTACTTTTGTGTTCTCTGAGGGCTTGGACTCAGAGACGCTTTGCTCCAGCAACAAAGAGCTGGATTATGCTGGTCTGCAGTGGAAGATGACAATTTCTGCTTGCAGAGGTGGTCTAGTGTAATTCAGACTTTGGGTGAACTGAATTAATAACAGTGCATGTTTACACTTTCAGGTTTAAAAGCTGTAATAGTGATGATGTTTAGTTAGTGCTTCTGTCAATTAAAAAAATAAAGGATTTGTAATAATTTTTTTTTTCAGGCTGCAATTCTACTGTATCACTGCACCTAGTATTTTCTTCTCTTGAGTGTCCCTCTGATTTTGTCTATGCAAACTATTCTTGAATGACCTGCTTAGTATGCTTATTTGCTTTCTTAGTGATAGTAGAGGAGTGTGTCTATCTTGAGTGTTCAAGATAGATGTCCTGTGGCAAAGGTCAGGATCAAATGAAGTTGGGAAGGAGGAGGGAGGAGTAGTTGAAGTTTCCTTGTAGTGGTAAGGGACAGATTTTCAAGGAAGATCCTTTGTGCTAATATCATGAGTGAAAGAAGTGATAGGAATTTACGTTGCTTATGGGATGTGTAGTTGTTACAGGAGGAGCAAACTGCAGAAGGCTGACTTTTTTCCCAGTGCTGATTTTGAATTGTGTTCTTGGTTATCAGTGGCAGAAGCCAGACAGGTAGATTGGCTTCTCATAAATGTTTTTTTCATAAGGCCTAACAAGCAGAGAAGAATGATTACTGATCTAATTTGTTGCTGTCTGATTTTTCCACCAAATAAATGAAATTAGTATATTGGGTTGCCTGGCATGTTGCGGCAGTTAATTGTTGACCAGTCTGCATGGACCATTCTTTTTTCCTGTGTTAAATTCCACCTGCATGTTCCAGAGCAACTGTAAGTTTTATAAGGAATGCATTTTGTTAAATTCTCATTTGAGATACCTCTTTCATTTTGAAAGAACTGCATTTAAAATCAGCTATTGTTTAGATGTTTCATAACCAGCCTGGGTCTAAATGAATCATTCTGGCCATAACTGTAAAAATGCCACATTTTGAGGACACATTCTGTGGAAAGGAGAAGACTGAGATTAGGCTGTTGGGCAAATGTCAGTTTAAGAGAAAGTAAGTAAAAATCCATATTATTGAATGAGCAGATGGTGATCTGTACTGTGAAGCATTAGTTGGAAAACGAACACCTTACCATTAGCAAGGGCAGGTAACAGCACGGGAATATTTGATGAAAGAACTGTGCAGAATAGTCTGGAAAACATTGAATGATTCCTTTATTAGCACTGGATATTTTTGATTGCAATATACATAAGCAAGTTACTGCTTTGAAAGTAATGGGAGAAGAATGTAGCTTAGAAAAATAAACTTGAATGTGGAAAAAAGGTTTTACTTCCATTTTTAAGGGAATCATTCTGTTTGTTAAAAATAAATGAACTATACCATAGGTTAGTAAAGCTGCTTTTGCAGCTCTAGCATGAAACGTGTCGTATTGTTGTTAAAATGCACTTCCCTTGGGTTTAAGGTATGGTGAGTATCACATTTTCTAAGATTACTTAGAGAATTCCATAGCAGTTACTTTGGAAAAGAGGCTTTGGAAAAGTGCAGTTATGTTGGTTTAGCTGAAAGGACAGGCTGTGTGTATTCTGCTGTGAAGTACCTGAGACAGATTTTTGTATCAAAATAACAGTGAAAGGCAAAAGGTGCTGCTTCTTACATTATGATTTTTGGAGCATTTACTCCATTATGCATTGATAATTTTTGAATCTGATGGAGCAATGGCTGTTTTTCTTGTTTCCATTTACAGAATTGCATCTAAAAATATGTAATTTCCTAATGTTGATTTCCTTTAAGGAGTTGAGCTAATGTGTGTGAGGATGATTACACTGTGTTGGGAAGGGAGAAAGAAGGTCTCCTGAATCAAGGAGTAAAGAAGGAAGGGTTTATGGGATGGGCCCTGTGAAGATGCCATCTACAGCATAAAAATGTACTCTAGTCCCTCCAGGGTAACGTGGACAGATCCTGCACTGGATTTCACTGCCAGCTAGCAAGTTTCTAGGGTACTTTTCAGCTGTATTCCTTGCATTTGTTTTCTATTTTCGAGGAGTTGGAGATATCTAAGAAATACAGAGCAGCAGAGAGCAATGATCAGCATTGTTGAGTTTGCTGATAGCTAGTGTCCATAGGAATGGCAGAATTTTCTTAGACTGAATGTTACTTCCTTTTTAGTGAAGATGACATTTTTTTGGAAATGGAGCTGTATGTACTCAGTCTCTGCATGTTTCATCTCATTTCATTGTCACCTTCCTCAAAAGTAGTCTATAGAATATATCTTTAAAAACCAAAGAATTGCAAATATACTGGGAACAGCTCACTCCTGTATTGCCTGGGGTTGTTTGCTCAGCAGCACATGCATGGGTCAAAGGTCTGAGGGAAATGCATGCTTATCCTGGAAGTGGTCAAAAGTGGCAACCAGCTGTTGCAGATAGCAAGGACACCATCATCATGTGAGGTTGAATTTTTTTGTGTCCTTTTCTTAGTGCTCTTTTCACAATACTCTGCTAAAGGAGTTACAAAGATTGGTTAGCCTTGTACTTTGTTGTTGGTGCAGCCGAAGCTGCATAGTGGTTCAGTCTGCTGGCTCTTAGATGTTAGTGATGTCTAGCAGAGTGTATGGAAAGCCATTTTGTGTGGTGTGAAAAAACCCTTAAGTGAAAAGCACATTTTCTTGGTCAAAGATGCCAAAATAAATTAGGCATATTTTTTTTCTTATACAGCCAACTCCTGTAGCTGCTACTACAAATATGGTGTAATTTTGCAAGTCCCTGTAATCTTTTTATCCACTCAATTTATTTTTCTGCTAGAGAAATGTTTGATAATTATGTAGTGTGGTCCCAGAATATTGTTGATGTAAGTTTCTTCTCTTCCCAGCTAAGCTGTGTTCCTGCATATAGTGGAAGAATACTTTTGTTGTCAGATCAGATCCAGTCCTAGAAATAGCTGCAATACTGTTTGCACAACTTGCAGCTTACAGGAACATAGGGTGTTAAAAATAACCTGAAAAAATCTATTTGATTCTAGATTCTGCCCAAGTGAGAATGGCCAAAGAAATAGTGTATGTATGAGGGGATGCGTGTAAAATTAAGTGTGTGTGTGCATATGGAGCAGGAGCGGTATACAGAGTAAGAGAATGCAGTGGGTTTCTTGGCATAGTCTCAAATATAAGTTATTTTGCAAAAAATCTTGTTCTTAAGTTTTTAAAGCTGGTTGAAATTCTCAGTTTGTACATTCCTATTCATAGTAAAGTACAATGGTTTCTTCTTCCACAAATGTGTATAAAGAGCAGTTTCTTGTGAATGTATAATTTAATTCTGTTGATCTGTTTGATCAGTGTTTGAGTATCCGCATGGAACATAAAAAAAGGGCTCTTTGACCATCCCAGCTGCACAGACATTTGTATGACCTGCTTCTCTTAGGAAAAAACCTTATTGGAGTGTTGCTCTTCCAAGTGAATTGAGTGCCTGTGTTTTCAGTTAATTTGAAGGCGTGGAGGCCCAATGTGTCATGTACCCTGTGACACATCTGCTTTTGTCATTAAGTTCATGGCTTGAAGAAAAGTCTTACTCAGAATGTGGATCCGATTGTAGGCATTTAGCCCAGGGCTATGATGGCTTTAAGACTGAAGGAATAATTTGAACTGTGCTTTAGCATGCAAGTGCCTTCAGGCTGTTAAAGTGTGTGTTTGATGGCTGTTCATGTACTCCTTCCCTGACTAAGGATTTCGTGTCAGGAAGGTCCACGCTTTTTCTACACGTGCAGAGTTCTTTAGCCCACTCCCACGGGGTACTCCTGTAGTCCACGGGTTTAGGTTGGCAGCTGGGCAGGGCACAGCTCAGCTCAGGGATGCCGGTATTGGTCTGGTGTGGGTGAGCTTCCTTCCCTCTGGGGTACTGCTTGGTATGTATTAACTAAATGTGATGAACTTCTGTTCAGACTGTGAATCAGCCAGAATTTGTGTGGTTGTGTATGTAGTGCAGGACGTTTCTACCTGTCTTGGTATTCCCCCTACAATTCAGAGGGAGATGGTGGTAAGTCTGGAAAAGGAGGAGCAGAGGAGAATCTCATAAATTGGATGTGTGAGTGAAGGAACTATGGCTTGGGTTAGCATGAGGAGCAGTTGCTCTTCAAATTCTGCAGGGCTGCATTAGTTGCTGTAGTATGTTATATTGCACATTGATTCTACAGTAAAATGTCCACCCCTCTTGCTGTACTACTTTCATGCCTTTTAATAGTTTAATTATGGTGAAAAATGAAACTGATATACTTCATTCTGTGAAGGAAATATAGGAATGACATTTCAACCCAAATATTTGTTTTGTGCTGAATTAGAACTACTGTAGTTTTTTTTTAAATGGCTTTCAGCACATCGAATGAACAATATATGCCTGTTAAGGTTATTACCTCTCAAACAAGTAATGCTTTCAAATACTGACTGGGTGCACTGATTTCAGATTTTTTTTTTTTCCAAAAAGAAGAAAGTGAGCAACTGTTTCCATATTTTCATTGCTTTCATGTTTGTTTTCTAAAACGTGTACTTAATGTATGATGTGATAAGTTTTAAAATTTTTCATGAACTTTATATAGAGATGCCATGTGTAGTGGGGATACAAAATGTGAGGAAGTTTAAATGAATTCTGGTTTTTTTTATGGCACGAATGGGCAGCAGCCCAAGTGTAGGAGATAGTAATTCCTAATTTGTGTTTTGCACTTGTTTACTTAAGCCTGTAGAGTGAGCCCCGTCCACAAGACACTGATCACAGCACAGACTTGGTGTAGCAGCTGCTCCTGCAGGGCGCGTTGTGCCGCAGAGCGGGGGCGGCACTGGAGGAGGCGATTGCCGGGGAGGGCTCTGCTGAGTGGGCTGTTGGCAGCAGAGCAGGGCTGCGGTGGTGGTATGGCGGGGACGGACACTTCACTCTCTCTGTGCTTGTGGATGGCTGCGGGCTGCTGGGTCACCCCGGCTGCTTTGCTGCAGCTGTCCTTGCTCGCTTGTCCTGCTGCTGTCGGGCCCTGCAGCTTAGTGCATCTGCAGTGGGGAGTAGCTGGGTTGTGCCCAGCTGACTGTGGTGGGACGCTCGTAGTTCAGTCCTTCCAGTGCAGACAAGGTGACTGTGGGCAGCGACTGAGCTACAAGTGCCAGCACTTCGGCTCCCGAGTTAGTTTCTTCAGATGATGCACTTGTCACTTCTTGAGTTTAGCTGCATGTTGTTGTAAGAGGATTTCATGCAGGACCAGGCACTGCCATGTTAGAAAACCTGAGTGAAAATCCCTTTAACGTAATTTCTTCCATAAGTTTATTATAAGTTAATTATAAAACTGACTATTACATATTTTACAGTACCAGTTCGTAGTCAGGTCTGTTCCTGGTACAGGTGTTCTTCGTTTTAAATTTGAAAAATGTATAGATTGTAAGGGAGGAATTAAACTTGTAAGTAGTGTACAACTTTCACTTGCTATTTGACAGTATGAAAACTGTGAGGTATCTGTTGATTAGAACCAGAGAGTGGTGTCTGAAATGGAAAACTGGATTTTGAAACATAAATTTGGAGCAAACTGTACCATTTCTTCTAAGAAAAATGCTTTATACAAATGGAAATGAGATTTGCAAAACCTGTTTCAAATCCAGACAGGTTGGGTTCTGGACTATGATGGGAAAGTGTTTGTTTTTCCATGTGACTTTCAGAAAGTCAATAATAAGTGGCCTTTCCAGAACAACAGGTATCTTTGTAGTTCCAGTTTTGCTTTGTAGTAGCTTGCCCTAGTCCTTGTGCTGCTTTTGGCTTCTTTTTCCAGCCTCTATCTTAATGTTTCCTAAAAAAGGTGAAGAAATAAAATGAAAATTGCAATCCTTCAAGTGCCAAGCCTGCAGGCAACAGAGATTAATGATGTGCTTGGCCACAGCTTCGCACTCTTAGTTCCAAAGTGTAGCTGTGGAGCAGCAGATCAGGAGAATATTCAGTCACTTAAAATAGCTGTTAATCACATAGTGACCATGATGGGTGTCTCTGTAGAAAGCATCACAAACAAGCTCCCTGCTGACACAGTTACTGGTTGTATTTTGCTGAGGAGGGGTTTCTTTTTTGAGGAGCCTAAGGTTCAGCTTCGGTTCACATTAGCAGCCTGCATGTGTGAAGGGACAATCTCTCTGTGCTAATTAGCCTGTGGTGCTCTTGTCCTGTGACTTGTTTCTGTTGTGGAATGCCAAATCCAAGCATGAAGCAGGGGTGCTGCCACCAATATTCACACACAGTGTCTGTCCCACTGACCAACATCAGGTATGTTGAAGTACTGTGGTGTTAAATGCATCCATCCTCTGTGTTTGTTAATTTTAAAAACAGTTGAGACCAAATCAGTGCAGAGGACTGAAAATACTGCTCACGTGGAGGGCTATAGATGCCCACATTGTGATCAGGGGTCTTTGCCTAGAGGTTTCCAGTATTTGATAGATGACTTCTGACTGGTAATTTTGTAGTAAAATTTAAACTGAATTAGAGCTAGTTACTCTGTTTTCTTCATTTTGCTTAATCTAGTGAAACTCGTTCCCAAGAGGGCACTGGAACTGGGAGAGAGAAAGGATGTAGGAATCTAACTGTCCAGTCAAGGGGGAGAGATTTCATGGCATTTAACTTCATCAGTTTCCAAATTTGCCCCCCTTGTGGAGTCTTTCAGGAAACATAATGACTTACAAAGTCTGCAGTGGCAGCATTGTTACCTGAGAACAGCAATATTAACTTTGAAACTTGTGCTCAATGAAGCCTGCAAAATTGGAAATTACTTACACAAGTGACTATTTTATTTTGCCTATACGTGGAAATGGTTAATGGTTTCTTACACGGGAAACACTTCCATGATTTCTACTTCAGTCTATTAAGGCTCAGAGCAGGCACTACAAATGTGTTGCTTTTACTTTTAAAGAAAGGCTGGCAAAGATGTGGTGCCTTGTTTGGGTAGAAGGATACCATGGAAAAGGAAAGAATTTAAGGAATGAAGAAAACTTTAGGAGATAGCAGGATATCTGAGTTCAGTGCAGACTGTGGGTTTTTTTGTATTTGTTTAAATCAAAACGTAATATACTCAATGGAAGCCTCTTACTTTGATGAACGGGATTTACTCTAAAAGACATGGAAGATCTTCTCCCTCCTTTTACTTGATTTCTTTTGAGTGTTTATTCCAAAATAGAACTGTAAAGAATTGCTGATAATTTTTGTTCTCTGAAGTATGTTGCGAAAATCATGTGTTACCCTTGGACAGTTCCAGGCTGTAAGTGAAGAAAAGAATTTCACTGTGGAGTGAGGGAATACTTCCAGGAGCTTGGAGGATTTCTGGGTTTCTTCTGATATGGTTTTCTCATCTTAACTTTGACTTTCCTTTTGGAAGAGACCAAGATAGTTTCATGAGCAGTATTGGAGGGAGTTCAGATAGCTGTGAGCAGAAACCACTCCCAGTTCTCACTGTTATTTTCATTAGCTGAGAAGGAGCCACAGCTACCTGCTAAACATTTCAAGAAATACCAATTAAAGCAGAGAGGGTTTAAAATCTGCATCTTACTGCTTAATATTCTGTAGCATATGTTGGAATGGAAAACTTGTGTATTTTACTTTGGATTTTAACAACTCTTTTGGGCCACATCTGATTAAATGAAGCTACACCCTTTCTTCTCAGTGTTCACCTAACTGTTCTTTCTGAATATTGGTTGTTGGGAGCATAAAGTAGTGAAGAAAATGCAAAGCTCAGTATGCCATGGTGCCTCTAAGTGCAAGTGTAGAAATCAGAGGGAGATCTTGTGGTTTGTGTTGCTGTGGCATTGGGGATGTGAATGTCAAGTGAGGCGTAGGCCACATGTTCTTACTCTTCTGCCTGATACCCAGCAATATGCTGTACTAACCAAGTACACTTCCTACCAAGAGACATTCTGCAAATGTGCCCACAAAGAAAGGAAGATTGGACCGCAGTCCCAGCCACAGCACTTAGCACAGTAATAGTGAAAAAGGCATAAAACCACCCCACTTCTGCATCCAGTGAGGGATGAGAATTTGAACAAAATTGCCGGGACAAATGGATGGGTTTGTCCTCCTCGCCTTCCCCAGAAGGGACACTGTTTGATAAGCGTTGTGTCCTCAGCTGTGCTGAGTGTTGACCGGGGCTATTAAGCTTGTGATTGCAATGGCACGGTTAGTGCTGTTAATACATCCCCACCCTCAGTCCAGAGGAACGTTGTATGTTGCATTCAATAAATCGTGCTGTTCCAGAATCTGACTGGTCTTCTAAATGGGGCCAGACCTACAGTTCATAGACTGTGCATCTGGAATCGGACCTGTAGTTACACTTTTGCAACAGTGGTCAACAGCAGTTGACAAACTGAGGCCTGATGCCTACCTGAATGTGGGCAGTGAGTTCTCACCTTCCTCTGCTTCTTGGAAATACATAGATTTATGAAGGATGTTTTCTACACGCACTTACCCAAAGGTCTGCTCCAGATGTAGACAAAGTCAGTAAGATGTCTTGATACCTTTCCTGAGACTTGAGTAGTGCTTGGCATAAGTGGTGAAATGGAGCTTTTCTTGCCTCAGCTGTTGTGTTCAGGTGTAATATAACACTGCAGTGAGGGAGGGTGGGTGTAGCTCTGCCACTGGGTTCCATGGAGGGATGTGGTGCTCTGCTGGTCCCTGTCTTGAGAGCATGAGCATGGGCCAGCTCTCCCTGTTGTGTTCCAGCTGCACCTCGGGGTCACTGGTGTCTGTGCAGGGCAGGCACCACTCACCTGAGTGAGGTCAGTTAGTTAAAACAGCATTATATGCCAATCCTGGAGCTCTAATCAGGGGATTGTCTTATGTTTGGCTATGAATCTGGGGCTGTAAGGGAGTAAATCTGTTCCTGTAAGTCAGTAGATGCTCATAATTGGCTGTGGGGCTTCAGTTATTATTATGCATCTTCAAGAAGTAATTAAGAGAAATCAATAATTAAAATAATTCTAATCGATAGAGCAACTGGACTGATTGATTTGGTTAAAAATCAGAATTTCTGCTTGAAATTGGAAGATGTTTTAATTATAACTACAGCCAAAAAACATAGCAGTTTTATTGCCAGGGTATGAGAGAATTCAGATTTTTTTCCCTGAACACTGTCACTTCATAGATGCTTCTTTTAAATTCAATTCTGTTAATAGTTTATTATGTTACATTTCTGTAGATTAACACCTGTACAATCTGATTGGCCCAGGAAAAACCCACTTAGGTTATGGTATGTGTTAAAGCAAGATGTATGAGGAAAATCAGGATTCAAGTAATTAGAAGCATCTGTTTCTATAATTTGCATGAGGAATAGCAATTCTGCTTTTGTCTGACATTGGACTCATGGTAAACATTGGATACTAATTCATCATAACTCAAATAATAAAAAGCTAAGTCTCTGACAGGAAGTGATGCTCAGAGATGTTTATGTTCAGTGTGCTGTATGGCTGAGCTTCTGTTTTCTGTAGAGTAACAAGGCAAACCTGCCATGGGATAGAAGAATTAGTAAAATTGTCTGTGTGTTGGAGTGTTGGGTTTTCATCTCCCACTCTGCATTCTTGACATTGGGGCATTATTTTGTTATGGGGTATTATTTTGTTATCTGAATATGGATTTTGGAACATGATTTTGGGCATTCAAACTTAATTGAAAGTAGGTACAGTAGACCATGTCCGTAGACCTATAGGGAGAAGTCCCAGTGAATAAAATGAATCATACTATGAGCATGGATGAAGAGAAATTAAGAATTTGTTTTTGTCACTTTCCATTTGCAGAGGAAAAGTTCTAAGTTTTAAGTGTCTGTGTTTCAATCTGCTAATATAAGGAGACAGTGGTAGCTGGAAGAGCATCCCCTCACTCTCCCCTTACCTCTGACCTGCAGAAGGAGGTTTTGCTTGCCAGTGAGAAAGCTAAAATGGAACATGCATAGCTGCGGAAAAAGCTAACCTGGTTTTGGCATAATGAGCTCAAACTTGATTAAAATTCTTTTATTAAATCACAGCTGAGTAAGTAGCCACAGAGTAATGACTGGAATGTGTCCTCTCTCTGGAAGGACTCTGTTACAGAGCACGTAACACAGCTCAGTATATGAGCTGATTCATTTGTACTACTGCAGTCATGCTGAAATTCACACTGATGCATGGTTCATGTCATACCTCCATAGTTGTGTGCACACTTTCTATTTTTAAATTAGGCCATTTGGCTTTTATAATAGAATTTTTATTTTTAAACATACCTTTTAAAGGGTAGGCAAGCTGAACAGCAGCTCTGTTGATCAGAAGTGGCAGTGTTTGCAAGGAATTTTTTGTTTTGCTTGATTTATTCAGCCAAAGTTTAGATACATGTGACTTTTTAACTTAGATTCCTGACAGTGTTGATAACCCTCATAACATTTATAATCATCACCTTCAGTAACCTGTCTTGCAGAACCCAGGGACATAGGTTTAGTCTTCTCTGCTCTGGTCTTTAGGGCAGAAAAGTAGTAATCAAGTACAAAGGAGTTGTGCCACTTCTTAATGGATCTTTGGTTGCTACTTGAAAATACATTTCAGGATTTACCATAGTGTTATTCTTGAAGTGATCTAATCCTTTGTGAGCACTTACTCATAGTGTGTGCTTCCGTTGGCCTGTGTTGTAAGGAGTTGCAGTGAAGTACCTAAGAGAATTCACATTTTTGTATTTGATGAACCTTGAAGATTAGTGACAGGATTCTTGATAACAGTTGTAGTCCCACCTTTCCTGTCCTTGACACTCCAATGTCAGGGATATCTTCTTTTAAGTGTTTTATGTTGGAGGGTCAGGAAGCAGATCCATCCATCCATCATGCCTGCTGTGTTGCACTTAATCCACACACTCTTCTCTTGTCCTACTGTTACAATAATAACAGTAGTAACAATACAGGTACTGGCTTGCAGGTCCAAGAATTGTAATCTGCATTACTGCTGTACAGCTTCTCTCCTTCCCCTCCCCACCTTCGCTGTTTTTAAAAGAGCACTGCTGTGGTGTAGCTCTTCATCCATCCTCAGATGTTGGCATGTCAAACCTCTGGCAACATGGTGAAAACACTTCCTGATTCTGTTGCCTTTCTCTTTTCTAATATTCCTTCTACATATTCCTTTAAATTCTTTTGCTTTCCCTGCAGATTGCTGGTTGGAGCTCCTCGGGAAAAGGCCTTTCCAGCTCAACAAGCCAACAGAACAGGAGGGCTGTACAGCTGTGACATTGCATCTCCAAATACAAATTGCATGCGTGTCAAATTTGATGAGGAGAGTAAGTTCTTCAGTGCTTTTGTTTTGAATTGAAAGTTGTTTGATTCTTGTTTGCCCTTTTCTGTGGCAGTGTATCAGGTAGTTGCTTCTAGGGATTTATACATAACTACTTTTTGCATCAGAGTAAGTTGTAGCTTAATTGCTAAGGCAGTACAAGATACTTAAATCTTGGTAGGTTCTTACTCGTTTGTAAATTGATGTAACATGAAGTAATAAGCTAGAAGTTTAATGAAATGGATGCTGTTGGTGATAAAATGTACAGACACTGCCACCTGCAGACTATCTGATGTTCTGCATGAAGAGTCTCTACTGATGTGGGCTTCAAGAAAAAACAAACTCAGAAAAAAGAAAATGTAGTGAGCTGTTAATATTTGAAGCTGTTTTATGATACTCTGCAGCTGACCCGAGGATGGAGAGTAAAGAAGACCAATGGATGGGTGTAACTGTACAAAGTCAGGGACCAGGAGGAAATGTGGTGGTAAGTGCTAAATGACTAACAAAAACATCTGGGGTCTGCAGTTTGTGTTCTGAATGGTCTGTGTTTCTGTGCAGCTTACTGAAAGGCAGCTTGGCTAAGTTTACTCCTTTATTTCCTGTAGGCAAGGACTTAAATGTCTCCTTAGCAAAATAAGGCATTTGAGGTTGTAAGAGCTTCGAATTATTTTTGTATGACTTAGCCTCTCTTTATAACCTTTGTAACAATCTAGGTTGGACAGTTTATTTTCAAGAGGTACACCTATTTTTTTTGGTCATATACACTTTTTTTTTCTTTTAAATACTACTGGCTGCTGTTATTTCTACTTGCTAGAAATAGGGAAGAATAGGGTATAAGGCTACAAAAGTAGCAGGTTATCACCAGCCTGTTTTCCAAGATGATCAGCCTCACTTTAGCTTTTATCAGGGGATTTCCACTGAGTAGCTCCTGTGAATTAATATGGTCATTGCACTGCTGTAGATTGCACTGCAGTAAGACTACTTGCTATTCGTTATTTTATACAATACATAGACACTCTTTATTTTATATTAAGCAGAGAGAAAAAGGGTTTGGTAGTTAGGAGAGAAAGAGGTTTTAAAAGTAACATTCTCAGTTAAATAAAAACCTCTCATGGTGCTGCAGGATACCAGATACATCATAAAACAGGTGTTCAGTGAAGCTTCCTCATCTAATTGGAGGTTAGTGTCACTACTTCCAAACCTGGGGGCAGGTGACTTCAGGATGTGAATCTGGTTATTTAAAGATTTAGAGGCAGTAATAACTAGCTTTGGTCTGCCTCAGAACCCAAAGTGGGAAGGACCACATGGAAACAGGCCTGTTCACTGAATAATCAGTCATCATCTAATGCTGTCTTGTCTTGTCATTTCTGTGTAAGTGGGGGATGCACTTACTAGATGAGATGTGAGCGGCCTGGCCATCACTGCAGCAGAACAGTACTGCAGTGCTGTAATGTGAAGCAGCTGCATGTTTGCCTAACATGCAGGCCTTGATAGGAACCATAGAAAAGGTTTGTCAGCTGAGAAACCTCGCTTGCTTGTGCTCTTCACACAACCTGCTACATCTTATTCTTCCAGAAACACTGCTGGCAAAGTCATTTGATTGTTTGCATTTTTTTACAATGGTTTGGTGGTTACACTGCTTAGTCAGGGGTTGTTCATCCTTTGTGATAAATATTTGATTAGAATTCTTTTCCCAGGGGATAGTCTAAAAGGATAAGGAACAGGATGTGTTCAGTGCTTCAGCTCTGCCCCAATGACAGTTACTCTGTAAGTGGAACATCCAACAGAGGAAGTAGGAGCAACTTCCCAACCTTTCCCATATGTTGCCTGTAAGAAACTATGGACTCTGCCCTTAGGTGTGTCTGTAAGGTGACAGCAGTGGTAGCAGGAGGGACTGCTAGATGAGCCCTGCCTTCTGTGGTGACCCGCGTGTGACACACACAAACATCACACATTATTTCTTCTGTCTTGCAGACGTGTGCACATCGCTATGAGAAAAGGCAGTATGTGAACACAGTGCAGGAAACCCGGGATATCATTGGAAGGTGCTATGTGCTGAGCCAGGACCTCACTATTAAGGATGATATGGATAATGGAGTATGGAGTTTTTGTGATGGTCGTTTAAGAGGCCATGAGAAGTTTGGTTCCTGTCAGCAAGGTGTTGCTGCTACTTTTACTAGAGACTATCATTATATTGTGTTTGGTGCCCCAGGCACTTACAACTGGAAAGGTAAGATTTGGCTTCCTTCTGCCTACCCTTCCCATTTCCTCTGAGACTGCTCCTGAAAGGTTGCATCCAAAGTTTATTTTTTTTAAGGGGGAGGAGGTAATAGGGATGTAATGATTTTACCCTGTTTTTACAAAATGCTGTGCTTGTGTATCAACATTTACTGGAGTTTCTTAAAATATCTTTGTGTGTATTTATGAATAGATAATGGAACTTCGCACATATGTACAGCATATATTCCCCTTATTAATCTTACAGTGGGATTGAGGGCTTACTTGGACACTTCCATACAGGAACAAACTACTAAATTACTTGACCAGCCCTTTTTCTGCATTTGAGCAAATTTTAGATAGCTGCTGAACTCTTCGTTTATTCTGTAATATTCTCCCCTTTATTCTTTGTGAAGTTTGTGGAAACCAGTACTTTCAAAAATAAATATTGGAAGACTTGCAGGAAGATAACAACAATACTACACATACTCATATCTAAATCCATGCATGTCCATGTAAAATTTCATGGATAGTCTAAGAGCCAATACTCTGTGTCATCTAGGAGATATTCCAAAACAGAAGGGGGAAAAACCCTAGATATTCTTTGTTGGTTTATATTCAGAGGCATATAAATGGCCAGTTCAGTCTCTTGAAGTGATTTTTCCCATCACACTTCATTACACCAACAGCTGTAAATACTTTCCTCTTGACAACATCTGATCCTCCAAGCACTGTGTTTCCCACCTCGTACACCTGTGCCTGGTGTATGAACCGTGCAAAATCAGCGCGGTCAGCTCTGGCACAAGGTGTACTTTAGTGAAAATGTAATCTTCCATGTATCTGTCAACAAAATCTGACCGACCTGAGAAAGCATACTGAGTGCAGACACCATGTTACTTTAATTGCAGAGAAGTGCTAGCACAGTCCTAAGAGTACTCTTCTGCACAATCGAAAAACATGCCTATGATTGCCAAAACCTTAATTATGCCCACTGGTAAAAGGGAAGCACATCTTTTATTGAACAATGGCTTTTTTCTTCTTAAATGCTGTTCCTAAATATATTACTGGTGTTTGTTATAATGAAATGTATTTTTTTTTTAAATTCCTGTGTACTTACCCCTTTTTTAAGACAAGCTTTATAAGGCTAAGAAATACAGTATAAGGGTGGCCAAAATAAACCCACACCAGTTCCATGTTTTCATTGAGAATTCCCTTGGTATCCCGTGTTTTCCAGATCATTATATGGCTTCTCCATAGAGCAGCATGAGCTTCTGGCACACAGAACAGAGACAAAACACTAACCCAACGCACTATTCTGTGTTTGTCCCATTTTAACAGCAGTCACTATGTCATTCATCATAATTAATATAAGTTGGGAACATGTTATTTTTCTCACTTACCATTCGTTTGCTTTTATTTTATCATTTCATTTTTTCAGGGGTGGTTCGTGCAGAGCAAAAGAATCAGACATTTTATGATCTGGGTATCTTTGATGATGGGCCTTACGAAGTTGGTGATGAGAGCCGTCAGGATAAGAATCTAGTTCCTGTTCCAGCTAACAGTTACTTAGGTAGGATTAAGTACATGTGGTAAATCTCTTTAGGTCTCTTAAACTTTTGCAATCCCAGCCTCGTGTGATGATCTGAAATGGGAGCAGATGTTCCATTGTGGATCCTGTAACACATTAAATGTTTTGGATAATTCACAGCCTCCCTCTATATTTATGGGCCAGTTTTAAGTGTAAGATGATACTGCTGAGGTACCTAGAAGAGCTGCTGTTGTAATGTGAGATTCAAAAGCTGTGCCAAGGGCCTATGGAATCTCAGGGAGTGATTGTAATCACTGTGATGGGTCAATACAATGAATGAGCCTGTAGTCCTTAGTCACACAGTCTCTGCTATGTAGTATCAGAAAGTTTATCAACATTTGAGTTTCTGGATGTAACTATTAAGGCTGCAGATTTTCTCTCCTGGTAAGTAAGTGCAGTTCTTTTATTCTTCAAGTTTCTAAAACTCCAGTGGCTTTTTACAGACCTTTAAATTATCATAATATAAGTACTGTTTATATTTTACTTGTGTGTGTGTTGCAGGAGGTGAATCTCTTACTGTTTGTGCAGTCAGGAAGGCAGGAATATGTCCTTAGGCCTTTCTGTACACTAGTGAGATCCACTGAAAAGGCTATGCTGCATTTTTGGAAAGGCATTAAGTGTAAAGAATCCTTCTGTTCCAGTGCAGATTTCTGTGGTGTGTTGATCCACTGCTTTTGGCATGAGTGATGGAAAGCTGAACAGATGGGAAGGGCATTGCTAATGTAAAAAGTAAAAAAGCAAGTCAAGAAGAGAGAAAACTTACAGCTACATATATGTTAGGAGAAAGAGAGCATAAACTTATGTTAAATATCAGTAGTAATTACTGGATGTAAAGATAACTAGAAAAAATCATCCTAAGAGCTTATGTTAGACAAGCTGATAGCATCTTCTGGTGGAACAGAATTGCTAAGGTGAGGAGTGCTGTGGAGGCTGGTGCCTTTTGCTGTGAACACTCATATCCATTTTTTCCAATTGCATAACCAATGCATTTATCTCCTAAATGTAAATGCTGCCTTGATTTGTAATAATCAGAACCACTTCCAGGCAAGCCAGGCATTACTGTTCTGTCTGTTTAGACCGTAAGCAAATGTGGTTATAGGTGCTTTGCTTAACTACTATTTATTTTCTCTTCAATCTTTCACTCATATTTATAGGTCTTCTATTTTTGACAGCTGTATCTGATACTCATCCAGATCAGTTTGTGTACAAAACATTGCCTCCCAGCATACAGGTGGACAAGTCAGTGGATGTAATGATGAATAGCTACTTAGGTTTGTGACCACTTGAGGTGGCAGCATCTGGTCAGACATAATCTCCAGACCTTTGTCATGATCCTCTCCCCTCTATTCCCTCTCATATCAAATACATTGTAAGTAAAGCATGAAAAAAACTGATTCAGATAAAGGAGAGACAGCAAAGTAACAAGGCTTCAGAGAAATGCTGATTTGTCATGCCTTTCTCCAAACCCTCTCATCCCTCCCCGAGCTGGGACTCCCTAAGTTTTTTCTGGAACTGTCTCATTGTGAATTGCTGTAATTGAGAATTTCCATAGTAGTGGTGAAGTGTTTCAGAGGGAGACTCCCATCTGCTGGCTGGTATCTTCCTTCCTTGCAAAGTGGGCAGCTTTTTACTTTGGCCTTTACTGGCTATATTGGTATATGCAGTATAGTCTTTTAGCTTGGTTTTTCATATTTTAAAATGTATTGTAAGACTAAATTAATTTGAACATGTCATGTTTAGAGCTGAATTAATTTAAAATTGCCTATTTCACCATTACTGTGTAAGCTGATTCTCAAATACTGCATACATCATTCATTTGTGAATGCTTGTGCAGTACAATTGCATGTTTGAAATAGAACAATACTGACTTGACTTAGGAGGTTTACTGATAATTTTGCCAGAGGTGAAGTACTCAAGCTATATTCAAGTGGTAAAGCTGTAGTTGTGTCTAACCTGTATCCTGTATTTGGTGACTGTGAAAAGCAGGACCAAGTGGCAATGAAGTGTGTTTTGTGGCACTGTGTTTTGTGGGGATATACTAAATGTAATGTACAGAGCAATGTTGACTTGCAAATTCACATCCACCAGTGCAAACAGAAATGGGAAATTCCCAGCCATAGCACACTGTTTTAGACAAAACTTGTATTCCATATACCACTTCAATATAGCAGGGGAAATGTTTATTTTTTCGTATTAAGATGCAAGCTGTTACTTAAATTATTTGTATTTTATTTCCTTCTCTGTTAAAGGTTTCTCTTTGGACTCTGGTAAAGGAATTGTCTCCCAAGATGAGATGACTTTTGTGTCTGGTGCTCCAAGAGCGAACCACAGTGGAGCAGTTGTTTTACTGAAAAAAGAAAAAAATCAGAGAGCACTTTCCCTGGAGCACATGTTTGAAGGAGAAGGGCTGGCCTCCTCTTTTGGCTATGATGTTGCCGTTGTGGACCTCAACAGTGATGGGTATGGCTGTGGTTAACTCCTGCTGCCTGTATAATAAAGGATAGTGATCTTTATTTCTGCTTTGGTTTTTCACATTAGAAATATAAGGAATGACAAATCCCACTTTCCATATTTTCCTGGAGGAAATATAGTGAGTGTCTTGAGACTCAATCAGGACAGTGTCATGGTCTTTCTAATAGTGAGTTTTATTTAAACAGTTACTGTAAACAGAGAAACAGGAAACCAGTCTCCTACCCCAAGAAGGCCATAGAAGGTCCTTGTATGCCATCAAGCGAATAAACCAGCTTGCAGCATCATTGGGGCTGTTAATGCACATTTTAGTCTTTGTTCAGCAGCTCTTTGGGCAGCTGATCTTGAGCTCACAGTCTGAGCAGTTATTTTTCAGAGTTCTACAAAAGCACTGCCTTTTTTTTCCTTTTAATTCCAAGCTGGCAGGACATTGTTGTTGGGGCCCCGCAGTACTTTGACAGAAGCGGGGACATCGGGGGAGCTGTGTACGTCTACATGAACCGCCAAGGCAAATGGGCAGGGGTGAAGCCCCTCCGCCTAAATGGAACCACTGACTCCATGTTTGGACTTGCAGTTGAAAATGTTGGGGACATTAATCAGGATGGATATCCAGGTAAATGGAAAACAGTGACAAAATGTGTAAGATTGGCCAATGCCAGACTTGCAACATCCTATCCTACCCTTTGATTGCTTGCTGCAGAAAGAGCAAGAATGATTTTAGATGTTTCAACTTATTTTCACCAGATATTGCAGTAGGGGCTCCATATGATGGTTTTGGCAAAGTATACATTTATCATGGATCCAAGAATGGAATAAATACAAAACCAGCACAGGTAATCAAATAACTTTTACTTACATAACTATTCTTGAACTAAATTAAAGGAATGTCAAGGCTATCCATCTTCCTTTCCATTGCTGTTATTGGGGTGGTAGGTATGGAGCAAAAGTCACAGGGCCCTTCAAAGATTGCACTGCTGACAGGAAAGATTAGGAATTCTTGATCTTAATATATATTTTTATTTCTGGGGCCATCCATTGGCACCAGTAATATGTGCTGAAGGAAAAAGATGTGTAGATAAATAAATTCTGGATTTTTAGAAAATAAATCTGGTGATTTAAAAACAATTCATTTCTTTACTTTCTCCTTCATTACTACTGTTTCACTTCCTCCTTAAATAATGTTTGGGTGTTTTGTTTTTGAGGGTCACTGTCCAATTTGCAGGGTGGGAATGGAACCTCATTATACTCCCTAGAATAGTGCCTGAATACTTTGTAATACTTTATAGAATACTTTTTCTGTTCAAAAAAACGGTATGTTTATAGTCCATAAATACTGTAAGTAAAGATGAACTAAGTGCTCTGCAGATCAGTAATTGCCAAGTAACTTGGAAGAAAAGCAACTCACCTTGGCACTTCAGTATCCTTTAGTGGAACTAAACAGAGAGGTCCTGTTTCACAGGTCCTGCATCATTGTATCTCTTCCCTCTTTTTCTCTGGCCCTAAGACAGTTAGGTTCACTTGTTACTTATTTCACCTTTTTAATGTCTTATCACTTTTAAATGTCTGAATTCCCTCAATCTGTTTGCTTTTTAGATTCTTGATGGTGTAAAAACAAACACCAAATTCTTTGGTTACTCTATTGCTGGAAATATGGATCTGGATAAAAATTCCTACCCTGATGTTGCTGTTGGTTCTCTGTCAGATTCTGTAAATGTGTACAGGTATTATATATGGAACTTTAGTTAATTACACCAGGGCTTTGGTTTTAGTTTCTTTAAAATAATTTGCTTAGAAGTAACAAAAAGCTGTTTGGCTTTGAGTGTACTTTTCCTACCAGAAATTTGAGGGAAGGGGAGGGGCGGAGATTGCATGAATACTTTTGTTACTTTATCCCTCTCCTCCCCTTGAGAACCTGCCTTCCAATCAGTACAGGGTAAGAGGGTGAATATGGACAGTTCCTGTAGAGTGCTGATGTGGGCAGTGACCTCCACCTTAGTTTTGCTTTATTCTAACTTGGATGTCTGTGTCCTTGAATGGAATTTAAGGGTGATAAGTAATTCCTTAAGGAGAAGTTAACTAATACATTTGCTGCCCTTATATAATCTAATTGTGCTTTACTAAAGATAGAAGAAAACAGAACCAACTTTTGTAGCTGAGGATCCAAACCAGTGAGGCACAGCCAGCCTTGCTGAGGTTGCACTGGGGTCCATGAAACAGTGAGGAAGCCCTACAGCTAGGATCCTTTGGGATTTCTGTAGCCCATGCCTTAATTAGGGATGAAGTCATGGTCTTTTGCAGACCTCTGCTTTTTTTCCAGTTTAATGTACTGTTAAGCTGAATCACTAGTGATGGGCAGGAAGAGGACTGTCTGTCTCAGCATCAGAACTGAATGCTGCATCAAGCTCAGGGTTTTAGTGGTTGTTGTCAGGTCTCAAAGGAGGAGAAGCAGAAACTCCAAAACTGGTTATCTGAATTCTGGGACAAATAACTTTACTCTTCAGGAAGAACAGCCCTTCCTACAATTTATGCTCCCATCTCTAAGGTGTATAGTATCTGTGCATGTAACTGTGATATTCTTAAATACACTGGAACAGCACCCAAGGAAAGTAACTCACATGGCTTGTGGAAGAGAACAGAGTCGGTGATAGAGGAATTGGTCAGATTATTTAGCATTCTAATTGCTCAAAAGGAGCTTTAATCTTTGGCTGATAAAGGCAGGACAAAAACTTTTACCAAGGTAAGAACAGAGATCCCTTATGGTGACAAACAGTGAAAGGAGTAGCCAGCCCACTTAAATGGACCAGGTGGCTTCCCAGCTATTTTAAATAACGTTTGGATGCTTTAATGAGAACAGGGTCAGCTCATTCATTTGTTCATGTGAAATGTCTTCTCCCTTCCAGAAAAGGAAGAGAAAAGACAAGTTGTCAGGCAGAAGTATGGCTACAGCCTACATGCAGAGGAAGCAGGAAATGAAAACATCATTTCCAACAGCCACCAGGCTCCATATTGAAGCTCTTGTGAACATGAATCTGAACGAACTGTAGTGCCTGTAGTTGTTCAAAGGGGTGAATTA
Organism: Pycnonotus jocosus; assembly: GCA_013400435.1. NCBI lineage: Eukaryota > Metazoa > Chordata > Aves > Passeriformes > Pycnonotidae > Pycnonotus > Pycnonotus jocosus. Next base: position 172,777 of record VWYP01006765.1, on the reverse strand, counting down.
CTACTGGTGGTAGAAACCACTACTGAATTTTCTCTTTTTTTAAGTGTATAGAATGACAACAACATCACATTAGTGTAGCCTGCTTCCCCCTCAGGATCTGTAGTTGTTCTGGGTGACCTTTGCTTTGCTCAGCTTTTAATAGTTTTCAGGGTTTTTTCTAACCAATATCAGTGGGAAACTCTGTGTTTCTTGGAGTGTCTTTGTTGCAAATCAATGTAGGTGTGAGGGAGTCTGATATTCACATTAATTGCATTAATCTTAACAGAAACTGCTTCTTTTTTTATATCATCTTTTTGTTCCCCATTTTTCCCGCAAATGAAGATCTCGGCCTGTGATAAGCATTAGAAGAAACATTACAGTACAGCCTGATAGAATTGATCTAAAGAAAAAGAACCCCGAGGACCATGGTGAAATAAGGTAAATGAAAAAGAAAGTACTCTATCAGAAGCCCTGGTGTATTGAGCTTTCTGCTGTCAAAATTCATTCAGTGATCATGTTTAAGTGAAGGGATATGAGAGTCATGCAGGTTAAACAAATCTATCTGCATTGTTCATTTTGATTTCCTGAATTTCTTCAGGCTACTGTGCTAAAGAAAAGGTGTCGAATATGTCCTTTCCATAATTCATTTTTGAAGATGTCACCTTGCCTCTTCAGACTTGTAACACAAATATCTTGGCTTGAACAGCTTTGTCTTGAGCAGACACGTAAGAGCAAATGCTTAATTGCTTATTAACCATTTTTCTTGCTTTGTAATTCAATCTAGTAAGCAGTAAATACCACAGTCATAAGACTGACCAGTTAAAACTTTTCATTCTGTTGGACCATGCCTTATTAAAAGTTAATATTAATTTCTTGGCACTTTTTACAGGATGGATGTGAAAGCATGTTTTAAATATACTGCAAACCCCAGAGATTTAAATCCAAGAATAAGTAAGTTCTAAAGATCTATATTTTTGATCTGTCACATGGTTTGGTTTTGGTACTTTTTTCTTTAAATTTTATCATGGAAAAATACTACTCAAAATATAGTGACTCATCTCAGACAGTGACTGACAGATTTAAAATGTGACTCAGTGCTAAGCTCAGCTGTTGCACAGTCTGTATTTAGAGTCATGCTGGTCTGTTAAGCTGTTCTGTGGATGACAGACTAAAGCTTTCTAAGTATTACAACTGCCAATGAGCAAATGGCTGCTATACAGACCCAGACCATTTTGCCTCTCTAGGTTAGTGCTGCTTTAGATAATCATTTTTAAGGCCCATTTTATATATCCTTAGTGAGCATTATTTCTTATTGGAGGCTTACCCTATGAACCTATCTTGTATTCATGAAAATTTTGTGGAAATCATTAACTGAAATTTAAAAATTCTGCATTAATAGGAGAAGACTGTAAGACTGTGCCACAATAATGTAAAAGCACTTGTTGCAATGCTGCTGTTACTACCTCTTGGAGAACTGTGTAGGATTTTGAGAGGCAATGAGAAGAACGTTAAGCCCAATGACCCTTTTTCTCCTATGTTGTCTTGAGTTTCTCAGTTACTTTTAAAATCCAAAGGCTGTGCCTAATGCGGTGCTGGTCCTTCAGCAGGTGAAGTGCTTGCAGCTCTCAGTGCCTTGGCATGCTCAGTGCTGTTTCCATCTGCGCAGCACTGAATTAGTTCGGTGAAGCAATCATTAAACGATGCACCAAGTTCAGATCTAGGAAAACATGCCTCAGCACACAGCTGGACAGCTCTAGTCGCACTTCTGCCTCCAGTGTTAAAACTATCAGTGTACCTTGACCGCCGAATCCCGCTGGCTCTCAAGCGCCATTTGGGACCCAACAGGAATCCCCCTACAGCGCAATCGGGCATTTACTGTGGGTAGCTGCGCCCTCTGCTGGCTCCGCACAGCAATTACAGCTCCCCCAGCCAGCCCTCCATACCCATAAGGGAACGGTTTACATTGGGAATAACAAGATTTGGTTTAGAAATTTTCTTTAGATTCACACACGGGGTACCTGGCTCTCAGCTGTGGCAGGACAAAACCGACATGGAGAAGGTTTTTTAAATGACTGAGGACAGTTTGTGAAGCCCAGCACTGGCTGGAACAATCTTCTAGAACAATGCTTAAGATCATACAGGATAATTAAAGTTCTTTTTAATATGGCAATGATTCTTTTTTCTTTTTTTATAGTGACCTACTTTATTTTTTCCCATAGAGATCAATTACACGTTTGAAGTAGAGAACGAGAGGCGGAAGCTAGGCCTGCCTTCCAGGGTGCGCTTCAGTGACCACGCCTCTGATCAGTTCACTGCAAGTACAACCCTCAGGGGACAGAACTCATGGGAGTGTGTGACTACAAAGCTTATACTGCAGGTAAGGGAGACTGGTTTATTTCTGTTTCAGCTACATCCACTTAAAACAAAAGAATGCCTTTTTTAAAAAAATTTTTTATTTCATCCTCATGGAAGGAACCTTTGTATATAATTTCAAAGTCATATGCAATATAAAACTTCAAAAATAGAAACCCACCATAGTTATTCCCTGCATACATGCTGCTTCCTCCTGTTGCCTTTCTTGCACAGTGTGAATAAAAACTGTAGCCACTGCAGTACGCTGTGGAGGTCAGTAGAACTGAACTAATTTAGAACAACAGAGAGGGACTAAGTGCCAAAAACAGAGCTGCTTCCAACAGAAATAATTGTCACAGGATTTTATAGTGTGACTGTTCAGGAAAAGAATTTTAACCCATCAGGCAGGGCAAGGAATGCCCTTGGTAAGTGCTCTCTTGACTTGGCTGCTGTAGTGGCGCTTAGAGGTGCTATTGCTCCAGAGGCTGAACAGATTCCCTCTCCATGGCTCAGCAGGAATGAGTCAGCCTCCAAGGTTGCTTTGGACCACAGCAGATTAAAGAACTTTAATTTATGAATAGAATAGAATCATAGAATGGTTTGGGTTGAAAGGAACCCTCAGGATCATCTAACTCCCATGCTGGGACAGCTTTTACTAGTCCATGTTCCTCAAACCTGTTGCAGTATGTTTTTACTGTAGCTGTATGAATTTCACCTTCCTGAATTACTGTCTGTGGTTCCTAGGAATTCTTAATGGTGAGAGAAATCATCAGATTGGGAAGCCAGAGGAAAAAAAAAGACTGTAGGGCTGGGCTCTTTGTGTTCCTGCATGTTTAGAAAATGCTGACTTAATATACAGTATCAAAAGCTCATCTTTGTGTTGTTTTCTTCTTCTCTGCACTGTACACTAATTATGCAATTTAAAATATTTTAACAGGAAAAAATTAAAGATAAGCTACGTCCCATTCCAATATCAGTTGGCGTTAAAATTGCTGGCCTGGAGTCACCATCCAAGAGAAGAGAGAGTGCACTTCCAGATCTTATACCAATTCTAAATTCAAATGAATCTGAAACAGAGACCACGAAAGTAAGCCTTTGATATCACATAAATCTTAAATAATTTAAAAGATTGTAGAAAACACGTCCAAAGGAAGTAACTGGAGTGGCACTGTACATATAACTATTGGATTATTATTTTACATTTTGTTCTGAACTTGTTACAACATGTTATGAACTATGTACTGTGTTCTTTTGCAATGAAAGTGAAGATGGTATAGCTCCTTGGTGTCTTCCCTCTCCCCAGTAAATGTACTTTTAGGAGGAAATGTACTTTTGATTAAAAATGGAAATTCATTGTCTCCTGCTGGGAACACTTGTCCAACATAACAAGATAATGTACACTCCTAAGTTTTCCACTGTTAGGATGCTGTAAGGGCATTTGAGCAATGACTGCAGCAGTAGCACAGAAGGGAGGGAATATCTCCATTAAAAATTCTCATTTCTTCAGTGCTTATTGAAGAATCAGACTTAAAGATGTATTTCCTCATTAGAAGTGTACCTCTCACTTGGAATTATCCAGCTCTGCATTTTAGTCCTATTTAAAGTTCTAAATTACCAAGGGCGGTATCTCACAAAGAAAAACTCAACAGGCAAGATTTAAGTCAGGTTAAAATCTGAACTCTGTTCAGGAAAGTGCCGAGTTCCATGTAGATACTTTATTCAATGTGCTTCAGAAATCTCATTTTAAGCTACTATTGTGTGTCAGGCAGTAAAATTGCTTTGGTTTTATTTAGGTGGAGTTCTTAAAAGAAGGATGTGGAGAAGACAATGAATGTCACAGCAATCTTAAGCTTCAGTACCGGTATTGTACGAGAGAGGGAAATGAAGACAGATTTACTTATTTACCACTGTAAGTCTCAATTAATGCACTTCTAAAGTTCAAATTATTAACAAGTGCTTAAAAGAACTTTTAGGAGAGGATTTTGGGAAAGAGAGCAGCTTTTTTCTGTCTGGCCAACACAGTGGTGGTAGTATTGATTTGTCAGGGTGAGGAATGGGGGCAGAGGGGAAGAGCTTGAGAAGAAAAGTGGTTCAAAGTTGAATGGATACTAAGTGGCCACGACAGTGCAGGGCTGGGCTAAAAGAAAAAAAAAAAAAACAAACCAATTTAAAAGCTGGAGAAATTATATTCTACACCAGCCTTGCAGTAGTTTGTGTGACACTGTTAATTATTTTGCAGGTGAAACTTGACTGTATGACAACTCAGTAGAGTATAGTGTAATAGCCCAAGAGAAGTAGTTACAGAGAAATGAATAATGATTTCATTTTAACACATGCCCCAGTACCCTGCTGCATCCCTCCTTAATGGAAGGGCAGTGAAATTGGAGTGGAGGTAAAACAAACAGAAGGAAGTAAATTTTTTTACTGCCAGCAGTCAGACATTTTTAGCAGTGAGTGCCACACTCGGAAGCCAAACTCATGTAAACTTTACAAGAAAAAAGCAGCTCAGTAGATTGGTTTGGAGAAAAGTCATCACTACATGAGTCAGATGCAGGTGCTGATTCAAAAATGCTATAAACTCCTGATTTCTTGAGGGATTTATCAGCCTGTTCTGTCATCTTAACTGCTGGCCACTGTCAGATGAAATACTGATGTGCGGGAATAAACTTATGATTATTCAGGTTCACAGTTTTACCATAATTCTCTCTTAATAAAAAGAAAGTGTATTTGGATAAACCATCATAAGAAGCAAACTTGCATACACATTTTCCTAATGCACAGAACCCTGTACATTCTGTTTCTGTAGTGAAAATGGCATGCCAGTGCTTGTTCTGAAAGACCAGAAGGATATTGCCCTGGAAATAACAGTGACAAATAATCCATCTGATGTAAAAAATCCACAAAATGATGGTGAAGATGCGTATGAAGCTAAACTAATTGCAACTTTTCCAGACAGTCTGACATACTCTGCATTCAGAGAGATGAGAGGTTATCCTGTAAGTAATTTTACGAGAAAAAATATTGAAAATTTAAAAATATTTTTAGCATATTTTTATTTGTAAATGTATTCTGTTTAATCAGGAAAAACAACTAACGTGTGGTGCTAACCAAAATGGCTCTCAAGCAGAGTGTGAACTTGGAAATCCTTTCAAAAGAAATTCTAATGTAAGTTGCACTTAATTTACTCAAGTTCTAAATTCTTGTTCTAACTGCAGTCAACAAAAGTTCCTGTGTGTCGCAACTGGAAATTTGATTAGGATCTGTCTTTTTAACTCTAGAACTTAATACTGAAATTTTCTATAAAATTTTATGTATCAATATATCTTATTAAGAGCTCATATATTTCATTATCTTCTTTCTTGTTTAGGTAACTTTTTATCTGATTTTAAGTACCACTAAAGTTAATGTTGATACAACAGACTTAGACATTAACCTGAAGCTGGAAACGTAAGTTTTCTTTGTGTGCATGCACCAGAACTTTGCTTTGATATACAGTTGTAAACATTTTGAATTCATTTGTTTGATTCACAGAAGTAATAGTAGAGAGAAACCTACTAAATTTGTAAAATAAACACCATTGTTTCCTTTTCATTGCAGAACAAGCACTCAAGTTAATTTGACTCCAATTACAGCCAGTGCTAAAGTGGTTCTTGAATTGCTTTTATCACTCACTGGGTAAGTGTTGATAGCATGACAAACTGGGGGGGTCTGGGGACAGCTTTGCTTTAGACTCATTAAAATCTGATTATTCTTCTTTCCCACCCCCACCTGAACAGAGTTGCTAAGCCTTCTCAGGTATATTTTGGAGGTAACATCATTGGTGAGAGTGCTATGAAATCTGAAGATGATATTGGAAACCTCATAGAGTATGAATTCAGAGTGAGTAATTTAGATTAATGCCAACAGCTGCTTTTAATCAAATGCACAGCTTCTTGCTTTATGCATACGAATACCTAGAAAAGTTGCTACAATGAAATTGGCTTTCATTGTTCCAAAGTCCTGACTTCCTGATCAGAACATGCAGTTTGACTGTGGCCTGGAATTTCTTTAGGCCTTGATGTTTTATGATATTTGAGGAAGTGGCCTGAGGCTGCCTGCACACTTTTGTTTTGGAGCAGTTCACGCACATTCAGTTGTATGGCATAAAAGCCCCTGCAGGGAGGGAACAAAGTTAAAGCAGCCCAGGCATTGGCTGGTGCACACAGGGAGCACGGACAGGCTGAGCACAGAGCCAGCACAAGGACGTGCTCTGAGAGCCCCTCTGAATGTCTGAGTCTATTTCACTGTCTTGGCCTTCTGCATAATACAGCAAGGAGGAGACTAAGAGAAATTAAAGTCCATCTCAGTCAGTTATTTCCTTCTTTCTGTACCTGGTCCATGTATTACAGCAGCAGCAGTTAAAAGGCCTGATTTAAAACTTGACAGCACGATCAGTAACACTAAGAAGGTAAGAAAAGAGGTTGTGAAAAAACTTTCAGACTTACAAGAGCAAGAGCTTGTTTTCTGTGTCAGAGTTCCTCAGAAACTTGCAACTTGCCTGAGTTACACAACTGACTGATTTGTTAACTCTAAATTGGAGTTGTCGTTTCACATGAAGATGAATTTCTAAAAATCAACAACTAAAAGTTCATGTTAGGGAACTCTAATCCTTCTATGTGTTTACTTGCTCTCCAAGTATGCTAGTTTTAGTATACACTTTGTACTATTTTGATTGTCTAAGTTTCCTGTTAGCTGCATGCTTAAAGCTTGTCTAAGTCAATAATGTTTTTAGGAAGAAAATACTCCTGAAAAATATTTCACCGTTTAAAGAATGTTTGTTTTAACAGGTAACTAACTTGGGCAGACCACTGAAAACATTTGGCACTGCTTCCCTGGACATCCAGTGGCCGAAAGAAATTAGCAATGGCAAATGGCTGCTTTATTTGATGAAAATAGACTCAAAAGGCTTGGAAAAAGTCTCCTGTCAACCTGAGAATGAAATCAACAGTTTGCATGTTGCGGTATGCTGCCCTGTCTTCTGTTCATGAATTGGTACAACATGAAAGCACCCCACAGAAGTGAGAGTAAGGCAGGAGAGCTTGCCTCTAGAAGGAATTACTTTTTATCTTAAGCAGCTCACAAGCACAATACATGAAATAAACCTATGAGACGACTTTGTAACAGCTGATGAGGCTGACATGCTAAAGGATAGATGCTATGTCACGATGACTGTTTGTGCAATGGGCACTGGTCTCATAGGCTCTTACACAGAATGAAACTGCTGACTGTTGTAACAAATTTCATCAGTATTATTGAAAACTATTCAGTAGTAAAAACACCTGAGTTCTCACTCAAAAAACCATTAATAACTAAATATCTTCCCAGCCTGGAGGCATTCCATGTACTTTTTTTGAAGACAAGAGGTTTGAACCTAAATTTATTTATTTACAACAAATTCAATAAAAAGCAATTTTCATAGCTCTGGATTGTGCCTAACTAGCAAAATCTTTTTCCTAAAACTTGAGCCACATTTTTTTCTTCTTCATAGAGTCTTAAGACTTTATGGGAGGAGTTTTTATCTTCCACCATTAGAACTGCATGCACATAAACCTGTTTTTGTGAGATCATTGTATTAGTTAATACAACTTGCAGTGAGTGTAATTAGTATGTAGTTAAAAAAATCCCTGCATGTATTGACTGTAGCACATTCTTACTCTTTTAGCAGAGTACCATTAATACCCTTTATCTAGAAATAAAACAGAAATAGCATTGAAAGCTTTATAAATCTAAATCTCCCCTTGCCCTATTAAAGAAAATAGTCTGTTGGCCTTTCTTTAGGTAATCTCAAATTTTATTCTTAGCAGTAAATGTAGGTAAGTAGGGATATATAATGCTGTCAGTCATGTGGTGATTTTGGAAGAAGAAAACACTGAGCTCTAATTTCTCTGCTTGTATGAATTAAAAGATTCTTATAATAAACTGCTTTTTAGTTTTTTACCTTTTTTTTCCTTTTAGGAATCCCATAATTCAAGAAGGAAGCGTGAAGTTGCAGAGAAGCAGATTACAGACAGCCAGGCATTTTCTTTATTCTCAGAAAGAAAATACAAGACCTTGGTAAGGATATTGCACCAGCTGTATTCTTGGCAGATATGTCCCTCTGCACTCGAAAGAGGGCTTTTATGAGTTTGGCAGAGTGAAAGAAATGCTCTTTGCCTTATTTTTATCTTATATCCAAATACTGATGCTTTTAAAATTTGAATATTTATATTATCTACTGTGAGAAAGATATAGGAAAGAATATCTGCATAGTTACTTACATTAAAATAAATAAGTAATAACATCTTCATTGTATTTTTCCACTGCCGTCAGTACAAACAGATAGTGGTTCTTGTATGTAGGTATGATGCATATAATCTGATTTTTAATCTTGGGGTGAGGTTTAAACAATCTGTGAAGATGTGATTTATTTACACATAGAAATGTGTAATTGCAGAGCTGCGGAGCGAATGCACGCTGTGTGGACATAAAGTGTCCCTTGAAGGGTTTAGACAGCAAGGCATCTATTGTGCTGCGTTCCAGACTCTGGAACAGCACCTTCTTAGAGGTAAGTCCTCTTACCTGCTCTTTCTGGAAGGTCAGAGTTCTTTCCTGTCCTGTGTCTAATATTCATGTTTTATTTTGGAACAGGAATACTCAAAAATGAATTACCTTGACATTCTTGTTAAGGCTTCTATCAGTGTTCCTGCCGCAGCCAAGAATGTTAAACTCACAAATGAAGCTACTCAAGTAGGTTCAATGTTTAATGCTAACCACCTGCTATGGTTGTGATTGTTCTAGCTTATCTCCAAAGACCAGGAATGAAACAAATTTAAAACAAAACTAGCTAAAAGTTTAGCTTTTTAACTGAATTTTGAATTATTGATCATTTTTACCTTTTTATGGTGTTGAAAAAGTTTAGTACCATATTCAAATGATACCAGTGGGAACTTTTTCTTTAAAAGCATTTTGTAGAAGACATCTTGTTAGAGGAGAGATAAGACTATATAAATTGCAGCTTTCTAATTGAACGTGTACCTTCTAAAATACTCCTTCCCCCTGCACATTTTCTGTCCCGTAGGTGCGTGTGACTGTATTTCCTGCAAAACCAGTAGCCCTTTATACAGGAGTTCCATGGTGGATCATCGCGGTGGCGATCCTTGCTGGAATACTCATGCTTGCACTGTTGGTATTCTTACTATGGAAGGTGAGCTTTTATTCATCTGGTGGTTTTTTTTATTTGCTGGTCTATAACTGACAAGATAGCAAACTAATTAAGTAAATGATTATGTATTTGGGACTCGAATTAGGGAAAACTGCACAAATCATACATTATCAGTTCCTCAGTTTTGCAACACTTGGAATGGAAATGGTTGTGCAGGCAGACTTGTTACATAATTTTTCTGTTTTCACATCCTCAAAAGGAAGTATTTTGAGCTCCAGATGAAACTTGAGACAAATGTTCAGAAGCCATAGTTTGATACAGATGGATACAGCTGTTGCGGACTCTGCAGCTAGGTGTAAAACTTCATGTGAACAATTTACACGTGTTTTAGTAGGGCTCTGTTCTCACATCAGAAATACCATTAAACTGATAGTAGGTGAAAATAACCAAAAGCACAGTATTAATACATAGCCAAGTGTGCTGGGGAATTTCTTATTACTCTTTTTTAATCTTACAAACCTTAAAAGAATCAATAAAGAGGAATAACAAATGGTTAACTATCTGCAAAAGAAAAAATCAAGTACCTTTGTTGTAATGACCTTTATAAAAATGCTAATTATTTGTGGTCCCAAGTATAACAGAGCAATCCTTTTGTTCTTAGTTTTTACAGGTGTAGGCAGTTAGCATTTGCTGTTATGGGATAGCAGAAGGTTATTAAGGAGGAGGAGGTGAAGAATATCCTATCTGTCACTTTTTTTCCAGTGAAACTGCAGCAGTTAGCTTTGAGGAGCTATTTGCTGCAGGTTACTTCCCATAGGATAGTTCTGATTTCCTTATTTTCTAAAAAATGCCCAGCTGCTCCTGCAAATATTCCTGATGAATGAATACAAAAGAAAAAGTTAGGTTCTACTAGTGTTTTACTGTGCATGAAAATACACACATTTTTCACAGGCACACATAGTGTAAAATGCTGGTTTTGATGACACAGACTGTGCTGTTCTATGAAGGACAAACATTCTACTGGAAAGACACATACATCACTGGTTTAAGACAAAGGCTTGTATTGAAAGGGTCAAAGCAGTAACTGGTTTTGTTCTACACCCTCTGATTTTGTCCCATGTACTAGTCCACAAACAAGTTTCTGTACAGGCCTCTTTCTGCTCTTCACAGCCACCTTCACTTGCTATGGACATACTTTATTGTAGCTTTTCTCAAAAAAACCCCAAAGAGATTCTCTAGAAATTCATCAAAATGCCTCTAAAAGAGTATTCTCAGGTTACTCTGTTGATAACTCAGGTTATTTTATTCTGTTATGGTATAGATCAAGTTACCCCAAGAAGTTCTCAGATCTAGAAACAGCTGAGTTTTTGTGATGACTTTTTTTTTTTTTTTTTTGGCCTGTGAAGGGATAATGGGAAGACAGTTGACAGAGTTAAGTCAGTTTTAACAGGTTTGACTTTCTCCAGTCCACAAAATTGACTAAATACCTTGCTTCCTTGTAGTGTGGTTTCTTCAAGAGAAATAAGAAAGATCATTACGATGCCACATATCACAAGGCTGAGATCCATGCTCAGCCATCTGATAAAGAGAGGCTTACTTCTGATGCATAGTACTGATCTACTTCTGTAATTGGTAACGGATGATATTTTTTAATTTCTAGCTGTGGCACATGCTGTGGTTGCAGTGGCTAACTGTGAAGCTTTTTCTGCATAAGTTCTATTAACTTGTGGATTTCAAGCTATCATACTTGCTTGCTCCTTCTGTTTGATAGATTTTCAGCTTTTGGTGCATGTGAACACAGAGGTTTACCCTGATCTAAACTGCTTCTTATTTATTTTTTTTAAACATGGTGATCTGTTGCAATGGGCTTTGATATTTTTTTAAATTTATGCTTTAACATTACAAGTAGGTCTTTAAGCTTGCAAGATGGGAATCAACACTTTAGAGTTAAGATGTAAAGATAAGACTACATGAACAAGACATAAATTTGCTTTACTAACCTTTAGTGCATGCTGGAAGGTACATGTTGCTTGCATCGGAGAAGGGTTTTCATAATGAAAATTTATTGCTGTGGAAGCATCTGTTTTAGTTGAATTCCAAGGTGCACTTCTCTAGGAAAATGCTTTGCCGAAGTTACAAGATGCATGATGATTTATGCTTCCAGCAACTTTTATTCCACTTAAGATATTACATGCATGTACACTGTATCATAAGTGTACTTGGGATGAGGGGGTGGGGAGGAATTCTTTATTAATTATTTCAAAACAGTGTCTAATGGAACTATAAGACAGCTTAAAAATTTGGTCTTTGCTCACTGTATTTTTTTAAATTCAGTTCCATCTAAGTTCTAATATTAAAAAAAACCCAAACCATTGACCAAACTGAACCAAAAAGTCCAGCACCCAAAATGCTATGAACAAAACCTTGCCCACTTTAGCATGTTCTCACCCCAAGCAGTATCTAATGACAGCTGGATGACACAATGTTTCTTAAGCTGGATCTTGATCCATAAGTGATTCATGAGGATGTAAGGTTTAGTGTGTACCTGTCATTATAATATTGTGGCCATAGCTCCCTTTTATTTTGGAAGTTAATTTTAGTTCATTCCTCGATATTCAAAATCAGTTTTTACAGCGGCTTTGAAAAAAAATTTGCAGAACACAAATAAGCTGTTATAGATTTCATCCAGGGTGACATCCCATGGCAAACTAAGCAAGACTCCTGTTTCTAATACAGCATCTGTGTAGTTAGTTCAGGTGACTGAAGTGGAAATGGTGCTTTGAAAACCAAAGCCCTGAGGGTAACTTTCCTTCAATGTTCTGGAAATCTTTCTGTAGGTTCTTAAGGGTAAATCATGTCACCATATAGGAAGACATTGAAGTACATACCTACCCTTTGATTCAGGAGAATCAGCTTTCCTGTGTGTAGCAGTAATTGTCTTCATTAGATGAATGAACAGCTTTGTACTGGAGGGAATCTTTTCAAGGCTTTGGTTACCATGGATAGTCAGAGCATGCCCTTTGTTTAACTGCTGCTGAACAGCTAATGCAGACCTCTTGGCTCACATTTTTACAGCTAAATATGCTATGGTTTTGGCCTATATACTTTTATTTTCAATTTTCTTACCTGCATATTTGTGTCAAGGAAGAATTTACTGCCTCTACAGTTGTAGTACTGTGGCAGCTACTTACACCTGAACTGTTCTTTTCCTTCTGTGTGCAGTGCGGGTTCTTCCGGCGTTCCAGGTACGAAGACAGTGTCCCCCGCTATCACGCTGTAAGAATTCGAAAAGAGGAGCGACAGATCACAGATGGGAAAAGCCAAGACCTTGAGACAAAACAGTGGCTCACCAAATGGAATGAAAATGAAAGTTATTCTTAGGCAAAAATGTTGTTTATCCACAAAGTTCAGATACAGGTTAAGGTTTTCATTCACAGAATACTGATGGAGTTAGGCCTGTGAACACTACAGACATTCACCATTTGGTTGTAGATATTACATTGAGGCTTTTATTTGCACAGTTAAAATGGCTTCAACAGACTTTATTTGCCTTATTTAATTTCCACACTGCCTCTTCATCCCCCTTAAATCTAACCCAGACTTTAGAAAATACTATGCTGATTTGGGGTCTTTTCTGTAAAATAAAAAAAAACCACTACAGCAGACCTTTTGATCCTCTGGTGGTCCTGACTTTTTTCCCATTATTTAAGGAATGCATGATTAAAGTCAAGACCAGTTCTCCATTGTTCCCTCAATGCACAGTGCTTTATAAACACACAGTGGCCTTATCACTCTTTGTTCAAATATAACTGAAGACCTGCAAGTCTGTTTTAGTCATAACCTTTGCCTGCTGCAGTAGTTAGGGCTTAACAAAAAGCATCATCTTAAATTACACATGTAATGGGTCATGGTGTTTGATTTTGGGTTCTTTTTTTTTTTAAGAACAGATTATGTGATTCTTGCTCACAACAAATATACACAGGTTTTTTTTAAGAGAGGCTTGAATATTAGATGTACTTTCTGTATATATATTTTTAGTCATTTTTGTATTTATTTTTATTATAAATCATTGTCTTTGACTAACTAGTAGGCCAAAGACTACTGAATTTTCAAATCCACTGTTCTGGTTTTTGTGTTTCTGTTTTTGAACTTTGGATTATGAGACCTGAGGCTTTCACTACATTTTAATAAATCACTGAAGGTGCCAATGCTTTCTAAAATGTAAATATTTATGCAGATGATGTGTATGGGTGCTTTCATTTCCTGATGCTTGTAACATCAGGTACTGTAGCATGATTTGTATATTACTGTGGACTGTTTATCGGTTTGGACAACATGCTGAAGTAGTGTTTTAGATACCATTGTATACTCACTGCAAGAAAGTGAAAAGTCCTTTGGAAACCTCCTTCTAGCTTTATAAGGACTTCCTGGTTGGCAAAAGGCATTGACTACTGCAACTGTTGTATAGCACTTGAAGGAGGCTACAGCTGCCTTACTGACCTTAACTGTCAGGATCTGAGCTGATCCGTGTTGAGACTACTGAACCATCTTGAATACCTGAATGTTGATAAAAGTAGAACCATGTTATTAGTAATCTGGTAATTGTAATATAACTGAGAAAATGATTTGAAGAGTTTACTTTTTTACCCATATTCTAAAGCCTTGGTACTATTTAAGAACAAAGATTTAGTTCACAGTTGTGTACTCCATGTGAAACAAAATTCTGCTCAAAAAGTATGCATGTTAATTGCTTATACTATGAACTATGCAAAAACCTCTTGGTACTTTTTCCCCTCATAGGGTAAAAACCTGCTGGGAGGGCAGTTGTCAAGTATCTTATTTTTACTGCTAACTTTGAATGTACCTTCTTGGAAGGTGTGGTCACAAAGTTACCTTTAGTGTTAAGGAAGGTGAGTCTATTAAACTAGACAATTTCAGTACGTTATGACCCTGACTTTATGAACGCTTACATATTAATTCAGGCATTACCAAGTTTTGAGCTTCTAGAATCCTAGCTTATTTGCTTAAAGGCTCAGCAGCATCAGAAGCCAGGCTAATCAGGGGCTAAGAAGCTTAAGAAATATCCTTGAATATAAAATCAGATTGTGGCCTTCATCTAAGAAAATGAATGTCTTAGCAGTGTTAAAGTTATTGAAAAATAAGTCATGTCACTGGTATATTTTTATCTCAAGCTTTTGTTATACCAGCCAAGAATGCTACATCATTCCATGATTAGAAATTACCTGTGGATATTTGTACAGAAGTGCAAAATAAATTTTTTTTAATTAAAGATGGTCTTGGTAATAGTTATTTTATCATACTTAACTGAGGTGGCTAAGTTCCCTAGACCAGCCTGAAAGTGGCAGGCTGCAACATGTTCTCTCTCAGCTTCGCTGTAGCTCTCACTGCCCTGCTCCATGCAAGGGGCAGATAAGGAGCAGCAGGAGATAAGGCACAATCTCACACTTGCAGGCTCTCTGCTGCTTGCTGCCCTTGCCAGCACCGGTGAGAGTCAGAGCACCATGTGCCAGCTCCCATCGGGACACAGCTCCCCTCTCCTTGCTCTATGCTTGCACTCCTGCTGCCCTGGGGCCCTTCCATGCAAGCAACCTCCTAAAAATTTTCTTAAATAGTGCCAGATGAGTATTTGGGTAAGTAGTGGAGATGGATACAACCCCCCCCCAAACTGGTCAAGGACTTTGCATACCTATTTATATTTAGCAGTGGAAATGTGATACTGACAGTCTTGAGTCCACCAAAAAAAGCCCTATGGAAAAGCCAAAATTATGCAGGGAAAAATCCCACCAAACCCTACAGACAAAATGTGGCTCCCACCCTTAAGATGTCAGCCCTCACTGGATGCTTTGCTCATTGTTGCTGAAAGGCCTTTTGATGCAACAAAGCCCAGAGATAAACGTTAGCTGGATATGTGCTAGGCCACTCTTTGTTGTTGAGGCCAAGAAGCTTCCAAAACTAGAACCAGAAAATGCTGCTAGACCCTTCAGAGCATCTTAAAGGTAAGAATTCAACCTGCTCTTATTAAACAATTACCCTCCTTTACATGATGGCCATAACCATTTGTCTACAAGAAGGCAAAATATCAACTGGCAGAACAGTTAAGTAGCTGATCATAGTAAGTTTTGAACAAATCTATTATATTTGGCTTTATATGTATGCTCATATATACCATACACATAATAGTACTAGATGTAGTATATACAATATATACAGTGGTATAGCTTTGTAATAGTGTATGTGTACAGAATGTATGCATATATGTGATATATAAAACTTAATGTTTGCTATATATAGTGTGTGTTTTATATCTGTATAAAAATATGCACACTCTATATAGTCCAAGGTACAGAAATAGAATGTTGACAAACTGTCATACTTTCCCATAGGTTTAACTGTTGCAGCACTGCTGCGGCAACCTCTCGGTCAGTAGCTCCTGTGTCTGCAGGTCCGTTTCCGTTCCCTCTACCCACGAACGATGGAAAAGGTACCCTTTAATTCCATTTTTCATGCTGAAAAGATTATTAAAAAACATTATAGCCACTTTGAAACTCCTTTCAATCTAAGCCGTGTGCAGACTGCGGCCGCACGGGGAACAGCACAAAAGCCAGGACACGGAATCCGTGTGCGTGCGCCTCTGTGCAGTGGTTCCGGCGGGGCAGAGCCTGCCCGGGCGGCGATGCGGGGCGGCCGCTCCCGCTCCCCGGGGAGCCGCGGTGCCTCCGCCCGGGTTTTATCCTCCAGGAACTCCCGAGCCCCGGTCGGTTCGCAGCTCCACACGGAAGGCGGAGCTCTGCAGAGGGCAGGAACCGGAGCACGTTTCCTGCTCACAGCTCCTTTCCGGAGCTGAAGGTTCCAAGGCCATTCCCTCATTCCCTCCCGGGCTCTGCGCGGGATTTTCAACAGCCCCGGCGGCTCTGCCGGGCCGGACCCTGCATCGGCGGCCCCGCTCCGCAGAGCTCCGCGGGCTCCGGGGAGGGAGGTGGGAGCCACAAGCGCTTTGTGCCTTTTTCACCTTTTCTGTATTTGTTTTCGGTGTTTTCCCGCTTTTGCTACGTGCGGCATTTGGTGTTGCTTTTCCCCTCCGCTTTTCTCCCGCGGGTATTTGCGGGGAGGCGGGGATGCGGCAGCCGCGGGAGGGCTGGGCAGGGTTTGTATGTACGGGTTTTAATGTATCTTGTCCCGTATTTAATAGATCACCGGTAATAGCTTTAATAAGATGCAAATTGCTTTAACATCAGAACATATGAGCTTTTAAAAATTAATAAAAAAGGGGGAGATATTGTGAGAGGTAAAAGAGTTATAAAAGAAAGGCCTCATAAAATCAGGGCTGCTCCCTTAAATTAATAGCTAGCCAGTCATCTTTTCTAAGTGTAGTTAAGCAATTTGCAAGTTCCCATGCAAAAACAATCTTGGTATGAAAGGTTTGTTAACACAACAACCTATTCTGGGGTTGAAAAATAAATGCATCTGTGTAAACAATAAGATCTGTTCCATGAGAACCCATAAAGGAAAAATGTAAACAACCCGAATCTTAGCACACACAAATGACCCTCTGACCAGTAAATGAAGTGCTAAGAAAACTACCAGCCAAGAGGCGCTGCACATGAGGTCTGGGGAAACTGTATAAAGTAAGTGATGTGAATAAAGAATTGGCTTTTCCTGCATGAAGAAAATGGAGTCTCGGCTAACTTACTACGGTAACTTCTCCCAGCACAGAGCAGGCAAATGTGTCAGCAGTTGGTTTGCAGAGGCCAGGAGACCAAGCTGTGACAGAACAACTAGGCAACTGCAGCCTGTGCTCTGAGCCAGCACGGGCCTGTGGACGTGCTTGGACGTGCTTCAGCTGCCTTGACAGACAGCAGGGCTGTGTGGCAAAAGAAGAGTGAGAGCAGTGTATTTCCTATAGCAATTGTGTAACCAGTTGCTTCAGTTTTTTATCCCAGTCCTCAGACATCTTTCGATGCCTGTCTTTCCAGGCCCCAGAGTCATAACACACCTTTTACAGGCTCATAAACCTTGCTGAGTCCTAGCCTTGTGAAAAAAACCCACAACAAAATGCCTTATCTCAAAAGACTGCTGCTGTAATGGGCCTTAAACCCCTTAAACACCAGCCAAGGTGTGACATTGTCACTAGGAAGGGGATGGGGATCTGCAGTTTGCATTTTTCATATTGCAAGAAAGACTCCTTTCTTTCTTTTCTAGCTCTGCAAAATGTGTTTTGCATCTTCAGGGCCATACCTGCCTCAAATATCCCAGAAAACACAGAACAGATTTTTGCTGCTGCAGACCAAGACAAATCCCCCTCATCACTGACACATAATGCTACCTATGTACCTTATCCCTCAGTCGCAGCATCTTGGGGGGATAGGGAAGGAAGGGACAGAAAAGTCAAATATTTTTGCGAGGAACATATGAAATGATGCAACTGATAAGTTGATGAAAAGAAATGTTTTCAGGATACTGCTTGGTTTCTTGACGTGGAGGGGTACAACAGCACAGAGTGAGAAGCACATCACTGCCAGGCTGCTTACAAGGCACTCTGATTCTAGCTTAGCAAGGAGGAGCAACACAAAACCAGCCTGCTGGATCTGACCACAGATCCACCCACACCAGCATCCCACCTCTGACAGCTGCTGAGAGTTGTCCACAATGTCCACAAAATACTCTGCTGTTCCTGTTTCCCAAAAATGTTAATGCTTCAGTAGCTGTGTAGAATATTTTTCCCGTATATTTTTCCTAAGAGTATCTCAAATTGCAAGAGACCCATAAGGGACATAGCTTCTCACAGGACTACCTAAAACTAAACTGCATGACTAAGAGCATCCATGATAATCATAAAATTTCTCCAGCTGCCTCCTGATCTTGAATCACAAAGCTGCACATGGCAAAAATTCACAAACTCCACAGTTTAATTATAAACTGGATAAAAATAAACCCATCTGTTCTTGAATCTGTTTTAGTTTGATAACTCCTATAGAAACCTCTCCATATTTTTGACCACAATTTTATATATTTTTATTTCTACCTCTACAAAAAAGAGACCAAAGCCACATAAACCAAGGTAACTGTAAGGATTTGTCTAGCACAGCAAAAGCTCAACTTACCCACAAAAACCTAAGAATGAAAACAAATCCAAGAACAGCAAACAATTTGTGCGGGTGAAGTACACAAGTTGAAAAGAGACATGGCTAGATGGGCCAGGTGACTGTGCAGGCATTGCAGCCAAGGATGTAAACCACTGAAAGAAAAGAAAAATATTCTAAGAATATTCATGCCTGGCAACTTAAGCTTTTTTTCTTAATCTGAGCTGCATCTACTTTGGAGAACCTTAAAGAAAAGGAAAAAAGCACCAGTACATACAGCACCCAAGAACTGATGACTTCCAGTGTCACTTAACCAATGAGAAAGTCTTTCTATGTAATACCCTGCAATATTAAAACTTAAATAAATAAATAATTTTGAAGTTCAACTAAACATGTTTTCAGTTCTTCTGAAGTCTGAACTGTTCTGTCCCATTTAAATTATTGATCCAGATGTATTAGAATTTTAACACCATAAACATGAATATGAGTGGGAAAAATGCAAAATAACAAAAATATTACATTTCTCCTTTTTGGTTTGCATAAGAATCTATAGAAATTAGTACATTATAGCTCTGCCAAGTGTCACACTGGATCACATCAGAGCAAGCCCCTAGAAAATCACCAATGAGAAAAACAGGTTTTAGGGGAGAAAGAGCATTCAAAATTTCCCCCAATATTCTAACAGAAAGTGTTTACATGGATCAGGATCTGATCAATCATTTAAACAAGACCAGGAAAATACCATTAGGTAAATAGAGGGGTTCGTCTCTGAACACAGCACTTAAAGAATTATCCACCATTCTTTTATCCACAGTTACTTCTATGAATGTTCATCCTGCACAACTTTTCCCGAGAAAAGTGCTCACTGTTTACATGACTGTGTGTGGTCTCTAGCTTACAATGCACAATGATTTATTTAACCTCTGGCAGCCTTTGCCACGTCTTGTGGCAGCACGGCACTGCTGTCCAAAGATAACTTGAGGCAGAAGGCCAGTTTTTAAGGCATGTCTGTAAAGTTGAAACACAAAACAATAATGCAATATATACATCTAAAAGATGAAGCCAATCCAGAGCCATCATAAGAAATTGCAACAGTTCACAAAGACTCAGTGTGCTGCTTGCAGGCACTGCTTTAAACTAGTGCTGGCTCACAGCTGAGAGACCATCATAAAATGGTTTTGAGCACAGTACAATTCCCAAGTACAAGTCCCAAACTATTATGAACTTGAGCAGCATGAGCTACTCCATGGTGTTCCTGGAGTGGCCTACAAGCAGCAATAAGCAATATAAACAACAGCAGTGCCAAGAGAGGCCCTCCGAACTCTCCCACACCTCTGTGACCAGCACCTCTCCAAGAGGGACACCACCCGGAGCTTGTGAACCCTCAAGTCTGCCATACTGGAAAGACCATTCTCCTACAGCCCTCTAGGAGCAATTCTTGCCTGTTGAAAAAAGTAAATGGATTTGATGTATTCCACTGAACTCCAGGAGAACTTTCCATAGTAACTTTGTACACAGGTATAGATGTACACTCCTCTGTGCCTGTGTGTGAATTATGGCTTATGTAGTAACTAACAGAGTGAACCTTGCCTTCAAACTCTGCTAGGGCATGAGGTTAAGCTCCTATCAAATACTAAATTATTAAAGCAGGTATGCTTACCAAAACAAAGGCAGGAATTATTGAAAAATTCATATTATTTGAAACTAGTTAAGTGCTTGTTTGACATAAGTAGCTAGAATTGTTACAGCAAGCTGAGTTATATGGCTATATCGCTATATTGCATAAGTCAAAGATGGAACACAGTGAAACCTGGAACTAACAGCCTAAACATAATTAATGGTTAGAACAGACAAAACTGTAATTTAAATATTACTCAAAAATTAATAGCTGGAGCAGCCACATTATAACATGGACTACAGAACTGACTGAAACTACCACAGAAACAGACCTAAGAGGATCTGAAGATGACCACGTTGCAAACACTTGGTAACAAAACAGCAAAGCAGTGAAGGTCAGGAAGGGCCCACTCTAATACGGCCATTGATCCACACTGCTGCATGCAGAGTTCAGACTATAATAATAATTGCCCGGGAATATCTTTGTCTGAGGGCCCCTCTTTTGAGGCATCTAGCTCAAGCTACCAAGTATCAAAATTTATCTGTACCAATAGATCTGATGGACATGAGAGCCTAGCTGGACAATAAGCCATCCGATACAGAGTTTGGTACCTCACATGTTGCATTTTAACAGGCAGTAAAGTGATTCACTGTGACACACGGTCCAAGTGCTTTTCTACCAATACAGACACATATTGTGCTCATTGCTGACCGATAAGGAGTGCAGCTGTAAAGGCAGAAGTCCTATTCTTCCTCTTTGTTTTTTGTTCGGTAACTGAAAGAAACCCTAGCCCACCGCGCAGCTGGGCAGACACAGGTGCGATAGCGAGAATACACACGGCTGTTTAAGCCCGGCCGATGCCCTCGGGTGAGGCTCTGCCCTCCCGCCGGCCCTACGGACAACGCCGGCGCTTCTGGGAGTTTCTGCAGGTTCCCGTTCCAGCCCGTGGGTCACCCACGCCGGGAGCCGAGTCCCCGCCGCCCGCCACGGCCCCATCCCGGGGCGAGGGGGAGCCCCGGTGCGCTGAGCCCCCATGGCCGAGCCCCCGGGCACCCCAGTGCTCGGCGAGAGCCGCTGCTGCACGGGCATCTCTCGGCCTCGCCGCGGTCCCGGACCCCGCACCCACAGCTCCTCCGGCCCCCTCAAGGCTCCCCGCCCGTGGGCGGGGCGCACCCGCAGCCCTTCGCCGGGCAGGAGGCGGCACCGGCACCAGTAACGCCGCATACCTGCCCGTGGCCGGGCTCCTCCACGAAGCGAGCGTCTCCTCTCGTCGAGCCCTCAGGGCTCCGGGGACAGCCGAGCGTCCGCCTCAGGCGCTGCAGCGCAGCTCCGGGCACCCCCGCCCCGCTCCCTCAGAGCCGCCCTCTCCTCCNAGCTGCACCATGAGGCTGCTGCGCGCCCTTCTGCGCGGCGCTGCCCCGGGCAGCGCCTCCGCGGGCAACATCCCGCAGCAGGTGGACTTCTACTCACGCTTCTCCCCCTCGCCGCTCTCCATGAAGCAGTTTCTGGACTTCGGTGAGTCCCCGCCGGGCCGCCCTTGGCCGCTGCCCCTTCTCCCACGGGTGGCTGTGTGGAGCGGGACGGCCGCGACCCCTCACCCCGTCAGCGCTGCCCGGCTGTTGCTGATCTGTTGAATGCTCTGCTTCCTTCTGGGGCAAGGGAGCCCAGTTGGCTCACTCCCAGAGAACGCAACTATGACGAGGTTGACTTTTAGCTGAAAACTCCAGGTTTTGGTAC
This sequence comes from Pycnonotus jocosus, assembly GCA_013400435.1. Classification (NCBI taxonomy): domain Eukaryota; kingdom Metazoa; phylum Chordata; class Aves; order Passeriformes; family Pycnonotidae; genus Pycnonotus; species Pycnonotus jocosus. The sequence goes on along the minus strand of VWYP01006765.1, from coordinate 150,810 downwards.
CACCAGGGTATTTGGGTGTTTTTCTGCAGAACTCGCAGTGTTGGGGAGAGGGTGGGAACAGCTGTGACAGCTGGCAGCGTTAGAGCAGTGACTCAGGCAGGTGAGACTGGTTAAGCCTTTTGCTAAGCAGCATGCAGCCTTTTAAAGGCATCTTCCAAACACATGAAGCGTTTAGCCTCAGCTGGCACTGAGGGGCTGAAACAGTCATCACTTCTCAGTCACTTGCCTTTACCCTACAGAAACATCCTACCCAAATGCTGCTGTTTTAGAAAGTGTGTGAGAGAAGGAACAGGATGCAGACACTAAGAGCCATCCTGGAGGATTTGGAATCTAGTCTTGAAAATGAGTAAATCAGTAACAGGATTCTCAGCCTTACACTCAGTACCAAAATCACTCCTAAAGCATCCAGGTTTGACTGTCAGCTTGGAAACAAAAGGGATCACAGGAATTGTTTATTCTGTTTCAAAGCAAAGACTATGTACAGAAAGGTTGTGTAAGTCACGCTGAGAAACCTTTTCAAAGCCTGAGGTTGGAGCCATTCTGTAATACGTTCTGTTTCTGTATCCAAGGCACTTTGGTGTGCATATGTTTTTACATGTTATATATTTAACTAGTTAATAGTTCCATGATTTTTTAATAGTTTTCTTATTAAAACCTAAGTAAGAACTAATCCTAGAACCCCAAACTTTGTATAATCAGGAAGACTTACAAAGAAGACCTTCTCACAATTATCTGCTCTCACTTCATCCATCTATTCAACGTTTTGCTTGTGGCAATAAAATGTATCTGACATTTAAAACTCCAGATTCCTACAGGAACTCTACCATATGTTCTGTTCCTACTATAGTTTTAAGCAAAGAACCTTGCAATTCAGAGTTTGCTTTGACCTGCATTATTTTACCACTACTGATAAAATGTTACCATAAAATCAGTGTTTATTTTCAATGCACACTATTTCCTTGTGTCAAAAAATATATTATTTTTTTGCTCTTAGTACCTGAACATAAGGTAAAAATAATCTTGAAAACTTCTACAATTTTTCTTCCTCTCTTTTGCTTAAGGATTTAATCACAGAGAGTAAAAATTAATAACAGAAATAAAAAAGTGCAAGACAGAGACAGTATTTTTCTATAAGACATTCTGTAGCCATTATCCTCTGATAGTGTTTTCATTAAGGATTTTTTTTTCCTCTTGCAAGAGTGAGAGCAGTCAAAGAGGAAATTTTAAAAAAATCTGGTAAAGCGAACTTAAAAAAATGAAATAATCTATAAGCAAATGTAGGTCTGTTCTTGGGTTATAAGACCGCAGTATTTTCTGTAGGAGTTTTACCCATTCTTTGCCTAGATATAGACTGTTGCTGCACAGGGGAAGAGTCATTTGCCTGTTCAATTTGCCTGCCCTACACTGCCTTCCATATTTGACCCAAGATTGCAAAGATAAGGCCTTCAGATACAAAGATGATTTTGTGAAATGTAATTTTTTGAGTATATGAGGCATTTAAAGATTATATTTACACTCTAATATGTCCAATCTGATTTGTTCTTGGAATTTTACCCAAGAAAAGGGAAAGGCCAGTAACAGACTGAAATGTAATAATTTTCATGTCTGAAATGTAATCTGACTAGGGAGAAGAATGAAAGTTTTCTAGGCAGAGGTCATATGTAGACAATGCATAATGCTGGTAAGTGCCATTGTGGAGGAATTTCTTGTAAATTATTCTCTTTTTTATTAACTGACATTCTTTCATCAATGTAGTTTATTATTTGTCTGAGTCTGCATGCTTTAAAGTAAACTGCTCTGTTTCAATTGGTGAAGATTTTTCATGTTTAAGGCACTTCAGCTTCCTTTTTTCTTTCCTCATACCCTCCTTTAATCTTCTTCCCCAACTTCCCCTTGCCAAATGGAAGGAGTGAACTGAGCAGTAACAGAGGAGTTAATTCTTAGGAGATACCTGTTTTGAAACACCAGACCTGAAGTATGCATTCACTGCAGCAGATGAGCAGGTTAAGAAGTTCAGATGGTGTTTACATGACAGTCTGTAAGTCTAGAAAGGTGTCTGGCTGAGAATGAAGCACAGCATTTCTCAGGCTCTTCCCCACACTGCACCCTCCTTTCTCGCCTAGGAAGACAAGCTTTGCAGGAGTAAAAGCAGGTCTTGATTTTAATAACTACATTTGATTGCCACCCCCACAGATGACACTTGTTCTTACAAAAGGACAGGTCAGTTATCAAAAGAGGCAGGATTTTCACTTCTAGCTTTTAAAATTGTAAAAAAATTAAATGTATTAATATCCTAATGGCTAAGCAGAGTAGCTGTCCTACTTTAATTTCTTTCTCACTATTCATGTGAATTCATTCACATGACTTCTGCTAAAACTGAATTTAAACTACAACAGATTAAATTGAAAATGAGATCAATATTATGGCATTTATTTTCTGAAAGTGTTTGAGGATGAGTTATGATAATTCACTAAGATCAGTGATGAAAAGCAGGGTGTATGGAACTATGATACTTTCACAAGCATCCTTTTCATAAATAGTTTCCTGTGCTGGTTTCATTTGCTTCTCTGACATGCTCAGAATGTCATACTATTTGATCAGTGCTGGTTAGAGTCAATGTTTGCTGCAAATAAAACAAACAAATACGTGGCTAGAAGCTATATTTAAAGTTGAACAGCATGGGTCTGTAACTGTTGCGTTAGTTTCTGTTTATATATTGAAGATTGTCATTCCTACAACAGGAAGGTTTCAGTATGTGATAAATTTTGAAATACAAGTGGGCTGCTGCCATGAAGGAAACACCACCTTGCCAGCCTGGCTGAGTCAGCTTTGAAATCAAGGTATAGGCCTCTTATGCAAGAAAGTAAGTTTAGGTAGTTCTCTACCATAAGTATTGACTTCGTTCTGATGTCACATTGGTCTTAGGATCTGAAAATGCTTGTGAGAAGACTTCATTTATGTTTCTGCGACAGGAGTTGCCTGTGAGATTGGCAAACATCATGAAGGAAATAAGCTTGCTTCCAGACAACCTCCTCAGAACACCTTCAGTTCAGCTGGTGCAGAGCTGGTAAGAACAGTGACATCCCATTCCTTGAAGGGTGACCTTCTGCATATACACAGGTTGGAGGAATTTGCTCTCTCCTACTGAAAGAACATTCATAGGCTTGTTACATGAACACCACTTATTTATACTGAGATGTTAAATATACCAATGTGGTTAGAAACTAAATTTACAGATGTGGGGAAAAAATATTTAGGAGCAATTGGAGAACCCACAAGGGAATTAAAAACTCATTAAGTATTGCATATACTCATGTATGATTATTATTATTATTTTTTAAATCAAAAATCCACCAGAACAGTGTTTAATAAGGAACTTACCTAAAAGTGAAGAAGCTAGTTGAAGAAAACAGCAGAAGCAGACTAAGGCACAAAATGTTTGGAAAACATAACAGAAACCATTTACAAGACAGGTTATTTCAGACTGAGAGTAAAGGTATAGAAAATACGAAGAAAAAGGTAATAGGAAGTTCCCAAAGGCAAAACATAAAACAACAGAAGAAGAGAGAGAACATGAAGGTACATTAAAGTAAAAAAGACTTTATTTGAAAAGTAAAGTTTGCTTCCAAGTAAGCAACTAAGGCATAAACTTTTTAAAGATGAAAGCAAAACAAAGAGATTGCTTGGCAACCGCTAAAGGCACAAGGATTTCTGTAAAGGCTTTTAAAGTTAAGATATCTGCCAGTAAGTGGGATTGACTAGATGACTGAATATGAAAAGAGCTATCAATGAAGATGAAGACTCTTAATGAAACACAAATGCTTACATTTTCATGATACTAGATGACACTGATCAAATGAGAAAGTAATTCTATTTGGGCAAATGCAAAGTAGACCACAGGAAAGAACCTCCTCTCCCTGGGTGCTTGCTTCCTTACAATGGAAAAAAAATTTGATGCTACTGGGAATATTTTTCTGGATATGTCAGTTGATGGCAAGAAGGAAAATAGTGTTAGGAACTAAATAACAAATGGGGAGGAATATAATTGTACCACTGTGTTAGCCCATTATTCCCCTGAATTACATGCAGCTCCATCTTGAACAGAAAAGACCAAGAGGGATAATCAGAGGGTTGGAACAATTTCTACGTGAGGAGAAACCAAATAGAATTCTTCAGCTTGGAAAATAAGTATCTAAGGAAAGGGATGGCAGAAATACTTAAATTATGAACAAATGGAAAGATTTTTCTACTAACAGGAAAGTGCTGAGGCTGCAAATAAGTGATCACCTACTGAGTTTAAAACACAAAGATGATATTTTATGCATTCTAATCAAATTGTGGAATTTATTGCTCTGGAAATTTTGGAAGAAAACATCATAAATAGATGCAAAAGAATCTAACAAAATTCACAGGGAGACAGGTAGAATGATTTGGAAACATGCAACATTAGAAGATCACAAACTGCTAACCAGAGACATCTGGGGAGGCGTATTAGAATTGATCTTTATTCTGTTTGTTTCATTGAAAGGTATGTCCAAAGTCTTCAGGAGATCCTTGACTTTAAGGACAAAAGCTCAGAAGATTCAGGGACTATTCACAGGTAAAACTTTGCTGTCACATGTTATATCTTGTTAATATTGTATGGAAGAACTGGCAAGAAAACAACAGCTGAAAAAAACATTTCCTATCTAAAATCTTTACAGAAGAATTGCAGCAATGTCATCTCCTGTCCCTAAAAGGAGGGTAGATTAAAACAGGAAATTAAGCACTTTAGCATGATGTCATTCTGTAGAATGCCCTGGTCAGTGCTTGCTGACCATGAGTGCCATTTGACAGGCATGGGTTGTTCTGCATGAAAACAGTTGGCAGAGTCTTCTCTTTCTCTTGGCAGATACCAAGATAATTATATCTAGATGTCTTTATTTATTATCTTGATTCTTGGCAGAATCAAGATAATAAATAGTAATTTTATAAATAGTCAAAATAGTGGATTCCTGATTGTTTCAACACTAGTCACCTGAAATACACTGTGAAAACTGACCTGCCTTCTTACTGCAGTAGGCAGACGTGTGATATTTTTGTATGCAAGTCTGCATTTCTGTAGACAGACACTCTCTTAGCCAGAGTATTAAATTCCCTTGAAAGTGAAATACTAACAGTGTATTAATTTTAGTTTTACAGATACTGTGATAAAAATCCGGAATCGCCACAATGATGTGATTCCTACGATGGCTCAAGGAGTAATAGAGTACAAGGAAAGCTTTGGCATTGATCCAGTGACCTCACAGAACGTGCAGTATTTTTTAGACCGCTTCTACATGAGTCGCATTTCAATCAGGATGCTCCTTAATCAACACTGTAAGTGCCAGTGTTGAAAGGAGGGGAAATGATATCTGTACCGTGTCCTCTGTATTTTCCTTAAGTGCTTAATATATACTAAGGTGCCACTTTGGAGTATACTATTTGCCTTGCCATTTATAACTCTTTCTTAATACAATTACTAAAATACTTAATAGATTTTTCAGTATGGTGAGGACTGAAATTATAGATTGCCTGTATTTTTTTTATTTAGCTGAAGACACAAACTAAAATTATAAAGTTATGCTGGATATTAAATTATGTTTTCTTTCTTGGCAGCTTTACTGTTTGGTGGGAAAATTAATCCAGCTCATCCAAAACACATTGGAAGCATTGATCCCAACTGCAATGTTGTTGAAGTTATTAGAGGTAAATTCAGATGAAAAGAACAAGAATCCTGAACACTTACATGAATGTCTATACTAAGAGCAAATACACATCCTGGTATACATATATTGTTTTGTTCTTTCCTACCTGGAGCAGAAGTTTATTTGACGTGAAATACAATTTTGTTTCTTTTTCCTATAAATGCAGTTTTTCTGAAAAAATACAAATCTCCCTGGCAGTGCACAGTACTTCGAAATTTTGTTTTTTCAGCACTCTGAAGAAGTGGGAGGGAGAAATGTAACTTCCTGTGGTTTTTATTGTAGATGGCTATGAAAATGCCAAGAGACTTTGTGATTTGTATTACATGAGCTCTCCAGAACTTATCCTTGAAGAGTTGAATGGTAAGTGAATGTGGGCAAGGCACGCTCTTGAACATCATGATGGCTTCTTCTAAAGGAGCTAGTGGTGAAATGTTTTTCTACTTTTCACATAGTTCATGTGTTCTCTGTATCTACTGTCATAAATTGGTTTTTTTTAAGTCCAGCAGAATCCTTTCCCCACTCCTCCCTTTAATGAGAAAACTGACATGAGTAGAAGGTTTTGATTATACCTGTTGATATAACAAATTTAGCAGGCTCCTTCCCTTGCTAAGATTTCATGTGTCTTCACCTGACATTACTGCATCTCACACTCTCTGCATTTCTTTTGACACATAAAGATTTATACGAGACATTCCATTCAATCTTCATGGTACCTGTGAGGAGTTATTTGAGAGCAACTATGATATGCCCTAGTCAGTGATCCCATAGTGGGTTTTAAGATTAATTTCTAAAGCAGCAAGCAACGTTTGAAAATCTTGATTATGACTTTTGATTAACATACAATTTTTCAAAAGTTTTGTTTAAATTTTCCTTCTTTAAATTTAACAATGCAAATTTACATTTTAAATTACTGTGGGTATGAATAAAAGACATCTCATTTGCTATTTAGTTATTTAGGCTCTCTTCTCTCCAGCTAAATCACCAGGACAGCCCATGCAAGTGGTGTATGTGCCATCACATCTCTACCACATGGTTTTTGAACTTTTCAAGGTCTGTGCACTTACCATTAATTACACAATTCTTTCATACATCTTTGTTTACTGAGATTGCATTGCTTTGACTGTTTGAACTGATTCTAGAGGACAGCGTGTTTTTGCAAGTGCAAACTTCTTGACATTTGACTGCAGCAACACAGCTACCCTGTACTGTTAGAGAAACAGTAATTGCATAGAAAATGAACAGCTTTGGAAGATGTATCTCTATTACCTAGCCACTGAATACTTCCTGAATAGACAGCTTAAATCTTAAAATGTATGAAGACATTAGTTAATAAAGCAAGTGAGAACAAGCTATCCCATAAATTGTGTATCTTCAAATCTGGTAAAATGTGTCACAGGTCCTACAGAGCTTTCCTCAAGCAGTTTAGTCCTAGATTTTTCTTGGACTTTGTGTCATATTGCTTGTACTATGTGCATCATAAAGAATTCTAGAACACAAACACTGTACATTAAACTATTCATTTTTCCTTTTAAAAAAGTAAATATTTTTAAGTCTCTGTATTCTATTAAACTAAATATATACTGATACTGAATAAACCAGGAATATCAAATAACCCATTTGAAACCAATATACATTTGTTGTATTTCTTAAATACATGATAAAATAACTGCTAAATTGGTATTTTAAGATAATATACAAAGTGAATAGGATTTAAGTTGTACTTGAAAATTACAGAATGCAATGAGAGCCACCATGGAACATAATGCTGATCGATGCATTTATCCTGCAATTCACGTACACATCACGTTGGGAAATGAGGATTTAACTGTGAAGGTACTT